>CM060451.1:77127427-77129927 GCA_030545235.1 Helianthus tuberosus | reverse complement strand
CTCGAAGCAGCTCCCTCTCGCCCCGACATCAAAACCAGTAAACCATGTATACTATTGATGATTCTCAATTATAGTTATATATTAAGCTTAAAAATAAAAATAAAAAATAAAAACCATGTATACTATTGAAATGAAGACAAGCAATTTTCTTGGATTTGATGTAGGATAATGTAATGATGGTAGTGGATATTGAAATGAAGACAAGCAATTTTCTTGGATTTGATGTGCTGGTTGAATATAATTTGGAGAATGACGACTACCTTTTTCTAACCATCACATCAAATCCAAGAAAATTGCTTGTCTTCATTTCAATATCCACTATCATCATTACATTATCCTACATCAAATCCAAGAAAATTGCTTGTCTTCATTTCAATAGTGTACGTGGTTTTTATTTTTTATTTTTATTTTTAAGCTTAATATATAACTATAATTGAGAATCATCAATAGTATACGTGGTTTAGTGGTTTTGATGTTGGGGCGAGAGGGAGCTGCTTCGAGGAGGCGACACCCACTAGTTTTGACCGGGTCAAACTCTCCCCAAAGCACTCGGAGCCCAAGTATCATATACGCCCCCAAAATAAAGAGCCTTGAATACTAGAAGAAAAGCACCTAGACCTAACAAGATTAAATGAATACCTAAAATTGTTGTCATTTTATTTCTATCTTTCCATACATAACCGAAGAATGGATAAGATTGTTCAAGCGTCTCAGGTCCTAAAAGTGCATGATGAATACCACCAAAGCCCAATACTACAGAGTAAATTAAATGAAGGACTCCACATACAAAGTATGGAAAAGTATCTATAACTTCCCCACCAGACTCCGAGAATAGAATCTTATCCCCGCCGACTAAGCCCGGACTCTTTCGCATCGCGCTAATTCAGTGCCAGCCGTTGGTGAAAGACCTGAATGGAGCCGAGCCCTTCTAACCTACCTGCTTTGGGGAGAGTTTGACCCGGACAAAACTAGTGGGTGTCGCCTCCTCGAAGCAGCTCCCTCTCGCCCTGACATCAAAACCACTAAACCACGTATACTATTGATGATTCTCAATTATAGTTATATATTAAGCTTAAAACTAAAAATAAAAAATAAAAACCACATATACTATTGAAATGAAGACAAGCAATTTTCTTGGATTTGATGTAGGATAATGTAATGATGGTAGTGGATATTGAAATGAAGACAAACAATTTTCTTGGATTTGATGTTATGGTTGAATATAATTTGGAGAATGGCGGCTACCTTTTTCTAACCATCACATCAAATCCAAGAAAATTGCTTGTCTTCATTTCAATATCCACTACCATCATTATATTATCCTACATCAAATCCAAGAAAATTGCTTGTCTTCATTTCAATAGTGTACGTGGTTTTTTTTTTTTTAAGCTTAATATATAACTATAATTGAGAATCATCAATAGTATACGTGGTTTAGTGGTTTTGATGTTGGGACGAGAGGGAGCTGCTTTGAGGAGGCGACACCCACTAATTTTGACCGGGTCAAACTCTCCCCAAAGCACCCGGAGCCCAAGTATCATATACGCCCCCAAAATAAAGAGCCTTAAATACTAGAAGAAACGCATCTAGACCTATCAAGATTAAATGAATACCTAAAATTGTGGTCATTTTATTTCTATCTTTCCATACATAACCGAAGAATGGAAAAGATTCTTCAAGCGTCTCAGGTCCTAAAAGTGCATGATGAATACCGCCAAAGCCCAATACTATAGAGGAAATTAAATGAAGGACTCCAGATACAAAGTATGGAAACGTATCTATAACTTCCCCACCAGTCTCTGAGAATAGAATCTTATCCCCGCCGACTAAGCCCGGACTCTTTCGCATCGCGCTTATTCAGTGCCAGCCATTGGTGAAAGACCTGAATGGAGCCGAGCCCTTCTAACCGACCTGCTTTGGGGAGAGTTTGACACAGACAAAACTAGTGGGTGTCGCCTCCTCGAAGCAGCTCCCTCTCGCCCCGACATCAAAACCACTAAACCACGTATACTATTGATGATTCTCAATTATAGTTATATATTAAGCTTAAAAATAAAAATAAAAATAAAAAATATAAACCACATATACTATTGAAACGAAGACAAGCAATTTTTTTGGATTTGATGTAGGATAATGTAATGATGGTAGTGGATATTGAAATGAAGACAACCAATTTTCTTGGATTTGATGTGATGGTTGAATATAATTTGGAGAATGGCGGCTACCTTTTTCTAACCATCACATCAAAGCCAAGAAAATCGCTTGTCTTCATTTCAATATCCACTACCATCATTACATTATCCTACATCAAATCCAAGAAAATTGTTTGTCTTCATTTCAATAGTGTAGGTGGTTTTTATTTTTTATTTTTAAGCTTAATATATAACTATAATTGAGAATCATCAGTAGTATACGTGGTTTAGTGGTTTTGATGTCAGGGCGAGAGGGAGCTGCTTCGAGGAGGCGACACCCACTAGTTTTGACCGGGTCAAACTCTCCC
>CM060451.1:76732427-77119927 GCA_030545235.1 Helianthus tuberosus | reverse complement strand
TCCATTCTTAGTCCTTCTATACTTAGCTATACCTTCATTGACAGTTTTAAGGCAGTTGGTCCTGATGTGGCCTTTCTCGCCACAGCCGAAACAAACTGCATTCATTATGCTTCTGCATTCATGGGACTGGTGACCAGTTCATTTGCAGATGCCACACTACTTTGACCTTCGGTCTGCTTGACACTGTCCTAGTGCCTTTTATTGCAGGTCTTGCATACAGGCTTCTTATTGGACTTTTGTTGGTTCTTATTAAATCCTGACTTGCCCTTTTTCTTGGATTTCTGGGAGTTATCCTCCTCCTTATTCCTTTTTCCGACAGTCTCAGTTTTGACTGATTTACTTCTTAACCCATCTAATGTGAGTGGCTGAGATAGATCCATAGTGGATTTATAAGAAGCAGGCTTTGAAGCCTTAATATGCCCTTTTATTTCTGATGCTAAACCACCAATATATAGTGCATTACGCTTATATTCTGGTTAACCGAATAGGGAACTATCCCAGACAATGAATTAAAGTCTGTAACATACTGTCGACAGTCTAGATCCTTCATGGTTAGAGTCAGAAAATTCTTATTCCACCTTTTCCATTCCGTGTTGCAGACAACAGATTTTTCTTATAAGGTCCATAAACTTGGACCATCCCATATTGTATAAGGGTATCTTTCCTGTGGACTTTATTAATGTCCTCACTAACTAAGGGCATTGCCATTGAATGACTGTGATACATACCTCACAATGTCCTTCCCATCATAACCGTTGATACACATAATGGTTTCTATTTCATCCAACAATGTCATGCAATCAATGACCCCTTTTTCGCCATTGAAGTCTCTTGACTTGTAAGAGACAAAGTGCTTTTAAGTACATCCTTTAGAGGAACGGGGCTCCTCGCTAATATCATCTTATTTGGTTTATTCTTCGCATTCGAAGTATGAACAAAGCTCTTCTCATGAGCAGAGGAATGTGATTTAGAGCAAGTAGCATTCGGCTCTTTGAACTTTTTTTTCATGACCTTTCTCATAGCCTTTCTAACAGCAGCGTCAATCATAGCTTGGAGATTAACTCCATTTAACATTGAGGTTCACATTTGTTTCATTGTTAGCGTTTGTCGCATCATTAGTATTGCGACTGTTATTTGTCTCATCCAAGTTTGCCATACTCGAAGCTTGGTACTGAACCACATTTTAAACATTTGCTAAGTTGCATTACAACAGCTAGTCATTATCCTGAGAACCTAATATACATTCGCCATGGTAACATTAAACCATATAGGCTAATAGGTTATGAACATTCCTAATGAACGTTATATTGAATGTATATCAATTACATTTAGCCTAGGTCACAAAAAGGACCATCAATGGCATTTAGGGTTTGGACCGAGTCCATTTCCCTTCTTGACAGGGGATCAAAATATCACAACTGTTTTGTCATATTGATGATTCTAGATAGTTTGAAAGCTCATCACAAGGACATCAAAATATATAAACCGCAATCTTATTTGATCAGGGATTTTAAGGTTTGAACATAGTTCTTTACCTTTGGGCAGAGAGTCATAGGCTACATCTGTCATTGCTTTTGAAAGACGATTTATTTTGCCACATAGGCAAATCATTGGACATCACTAATGGATGTTTATACATATATTTATATAATTATTGTAATTAAGGATATTAGTCATGATCTTATCGATCTTATAGACTATAAGGCTTGGGCATTGCTCATCACCTTGGACGGTAAACCATAACGGTCACATTTGTCAATGCCACTAATGGACAATATAGTATATAGCCCGTGGGCGAAACATCACTAAAGGATGCTAAATAATGTGATCATCGTTTTAGATGATATTAATCATGATCATATTGATCTTTTAGACTATGAGGCTGAACATAGTCCAGCATTTTTAGACAAGGGGTCGCAGACCACAACTGTCGTTGTCTTATAGGACAACAAGTTTAGCCCGTAGGCACTTCATCACTAGCAGATGTTTATATTTTGATCATCACTTTGATGATACTTGCCATGATCTAATTCCATCATATAGGCTTTAAGGCTTGGACATAGTCCAAATACCTTGACGGCTGGTGTGGTTTCTCAAGTCACACTGCCAGGAGTGTTAACATGTTCTCAGATGTTAACAAGGATTAATTTTCTTAAGAGGGTTTTACCATCATAGCATGTCTGTATTGACATATTGGCTAGGTTATACCATTAAGAAGATCTTTTGAAGTAATTTAGCAGACCGATAAAGTTCGAATAAAATTGATACAATTGTTAGATAAAGGACGATATGAATACCTATATAAAATTTTCAAAGCTTCCCAAAAATCATTAGGAAATTTACAACAGTGCCTTAATCAAGACTTTTAGTATCTTATTTGTCCGCAGAGGACTAAAAGGAAAAATATGAGTCCGTACAAGGACTATAAAATATTATAAGTCCACATAGGGACTATATTGAAACAATTTGCCCATGAAGGGACTATAATGAATTGTCATGTCTACTGTTATGGCTCATTTTCTAAGCATACATATCTTGAACTATATCCTGCTTTTTATTGTTTATCTATGATCAGGATACTGGACGGGGACATTGCTAACATCCTGGGTGATATCCTGAGGTATATCGAATTAATCACGTGCAGGTTAAAGACTGGGACTTGCCAACGGTCAAGTGGACTCCATCTCCTCAAGACTCGGGCGTATTTGTTAAAGGAGAGACGTTGAGCCCGAAAGACCAGGTCTCCAACGTTCAACTAAGGAATATTTGTTGGATCCCGGTTATGTAGGATAGTTAGTTACATTTGTTTTACTATAAATAGATGGGGGCGGATCAGATTAAGGCACTCAACTTACACATTTTCGAACACTTTCTCTCTAGCTCATCGCAAACACTACACACAACACTTGTATTCGAATTACATTGTAACACATAGTCGATCCGCACCACATCCTGCACTGTATCCTGACATTTGAAGCAATAGAAGAACAAGGCAGCTGCGATTGTCAGCTCCCGAGGTTTTATGCCGGCGATCTAGATTAATCAAGGGTTTTCCTCATACATCACGTGTCAACCTTTACATTTTCGCTCATTGTTTGATTGTAGATACAGCTCTATATCCTGAGCCGTATCCTGAAACTGTTTTCACAACTAATTTGGTTAACACATTTTTCACACATATTTCTAGCACACTACCTCACTTAACTAATTTGATCACTTAATTGCTTCGGTAATTTTTCACCAAAACAATTTGGCGCCCACCGTGGGGCAAGTGGTGCTACTTTTACTAAAAATCTTTGTAAAATCGTTAATCGGATTTCTATTTTCAAAACTTTTTGGCACATTGTTTACAATGGCCTCAAGATCAAACATGAGCTCCTCTACTATGTCTGCTACAACCTCTGCTACTACTGGTTCGGTGCTTCCACCACCTCCTCCAAGGATGCCGTTTTCTTCACAATCTCAAGATGTTATCCCTACTCGGAGTGTCCAGGGATCTGCTCCCGTTTTAGCCTCTAATGATGAAATTCTGACTTTATTTGGAAGTGTGCAGGAACAAATGAGGCAGCAACAGGAGACTAACCAAATGCTGTTAAGAGAAATACAACTCTTAAAAGCTAGCTCGAGCAGACCTGTTGAAGAAACTGTCACTCCTATACAGCCCAGGGCTTTGAACTTCAGTTCCGCAGTTTACACTGAGGATAATAGGGGGAATATCGTCCCAAGCCATTCTCAGAATCATACCCCTGAGATACCCTCTTCGGTCAGGATATCGACTGTGAGAAGTTCCGGATATGCTTCAGGATATGGCCAAAATCCTCAGACCGGTAATGTGTCAAATAATAATATTCTTGCTACTAACAACAATGGCTCTTTGCAGGATGCAGGTATGACGTCAACATTTACCCGGGAGCTCCAAAAATTGAAGGACATGATATCCAGTGTACCTGGAGTGGTCCAGCCAATTCCGGAAGTATCCCAAGATAGCCACAGGATATCCCGCTTTGCGTATCCTATCTGTGATGCAGAAATCCCAAAAAGATTCCAGACTCCCAACATGAAACTGTATGACGGGACTACGGATCCTGAGGAGCATATTGCCCAGTATAGGGAACGGATGGAAATCAATCCTATCCCTCCAGATCTCAAGGAAGCATGCTTATGCAAGGGATTTGGTTCTACCCTGACAGGATCAGCCTTAAAATGGCTGTTAAACGTCCATCCTCACTCAATTACTTCGTTTGCTCATTTGGTTAATTTATTTAACAGTCAATTTTCTTGTAGTCAGAGTTTTGAGAAACTAACCAGTGATCTTTACAGGATAACTCAAGGGCCTCAGGAATCCTTGAGGGATTATGTGAACAAATTCAGTCGAGAATCCTTGGATATCCCACATCTTGATGTTGCAACAGCTGTGCAAGCTTTTAAGATGGGGTTACAAAAGGATTCTCAGTTTTATCAGGATCTTGTAATGAATCCCTGCAGGAATCTCGACGAAGCTCGTAACAGGGCTTTGAGATATATCCGTTTGGAAGATGACAAGAAGATGCAGGAGAGGATGAATTCTACCTCAACCTATGAATCAACTAATAGGAAATCAGAATCTTCATATAAGCCATATCGCTCCAAGCCATATGGCAGAAATGATAACAAGAAAGTGAATGCTGTTGAAGACGAGGATCCTGAAGAATATCCTGACTTATCTGAATACTGTTTTTCTGTTAATATACCTGAGTTAATGTATGCTATGCAGGGTTTAGGGGACAAAGCTAGGTGGCCTCGAAAGAACCAGCAGAAAGCTGATTGGAAGGATAAATCCAAATGGTGTGCCTTCCACGAAGACTTCGGACATATGACCGAGGATTGCATTGCTTTAAGGAAAGAAATAAGTTACCTGTTAAGCAAAGGGTATCTGAAAGACTTGCTGGGAAAAAAGAAGAATAAAGGTCAGGATCCCGAGAAGGATCCTGAACGAGCAGCATCACCCCCAGCAGATGCCAAGATAATTAACTTTATTTCAGGAGGATCCGATATTTGTGGAACTTCGTATCCGGCGGCCAAGAGACATGAAAAGGAAGCTAAGAGTGAGAGGGGAGACAGACCAGTCAGGATGACTACCCTCACAACCGATAAAGTGATCACTTTCGATAGTGATGACAGGGATACTGTTCAGGATCCTCACCATGATGCTTTGGTAATAACATTATATGTGGCTAACCATTTTGTACGCAGGATACTAGTAGACAACGGTAGTTCTGTCAATATAATTCAGCTGGAAACATTGAAGAGGATGAATGTATCTCCGATGGATATTACTTCGAAGTCCACTGTGCTCGTTGGTTTCAGTGGAGAAGCTAGGAATACCGTAGGGGAGATAAAGTTACCAGTATATGTTGAAGGGGTCAACTCAATACAACGCTTCTATGTGATGGACTCCTTATCCTGCTATAACATCATACTGGGAAGACCATGGATTCACGATATGAAGGCTGTGCCATCAACATATCACCAATGCATCAAGATCCCTACCCCTTGGGGAGTTGTTAAGGTTGAAAGTGATCAGCAGGAAGCGAAAGAATGCTACTCATCTTCGATGAAATCTTCAACCAAGCCTAATCAAGCATAGCAATTAAAGATGCGGGCCCGGGATACCTTGGAAGTTTCGGAGCAGGATGTGAAGAAAATTATCCTGGATCAGGATAATCCTGATATCTCGGTGCTCGTAGGAACCAATATCCCTCAGGATATTGAAGTGCAATTAACTAACTTTTTGAAATGCAGGATGTCAACGTTTGCATGGAAGCATGAGGATATGACAGGCATATCCAAAGACATTATCACTCACAAGCTTGGAATTGACAAATCATTCAAGCCTGTTCAGCAAAAAAGAAGAAAATTTGCTCCTGAGCGGAATAAGATTATCCAACAGGAAGTTGAAAGATTGTTGAAGTCCAGGATGATCAGAGAAGTCAAGTTTCCAAGATGGCTAGCAAACGTAGTTGTGGTACAGAAGAAAAACGAGAAATGGAGAGTCTGTGTAGACTACACGGACTTGAACAAGGCTTGTCCTAAAGATCCATTTCCTCTCCCTCATATCGATGCAATGGTAGATGCTACTGCTGGACATGAAATGTTAACATTCATGGACGCATCCTCAGGATTTCAGCAGATTCAAATGGAGCCTTCGGATCAGGAGGATACTGCTTTCATGACACCAACAGGTATATATTGCTATACTGCTATGCCTTTCGGTTTGAAAAATGCAGGTGCAACGTACCAGAGATTGGTAAACATGATGTTCAAAGATAAGTTGGGGGACACCGTGGAGGTATATATTGACGATATGGTGGTAAAATCTAAAAAAGCTGAGGATCACCTCCAGGATATCAAGGGAGCATTTGATATCCTGGATCAATACAACATGAAGCTGAATCCTGCTAAGTGCCATTTCGGAGTGGGGGCAGGAAAGTTTCTAGGATATATGGTGACAAAAAGGGGGATAGAAACAAGCCCAGAGCAGATCAAAGCTATCCTGGATATAAAATCACCCTCAAATATGAAGGACGTACAAAGGTTAACTGTGACAACTCGAAATTTAGAACCTTTCGTTGTATGCTTAAACGTGTGAATAGTTAAACTTATGTGATTAATGATAAGCTACAACCTTTTATATGATTATGTGTTATATTACATGTGTGCTTATGTGTATGTATTCGAGTATGTTAGGAGCCGAAAGCCATGAACCCGACTCGAGACCATGTGGTCTCGAGTGAACTAGTGTGACATATGGGCCGGTTGGGCCGTGCACCTCATCCGAGTCCATTAGGGTGCACTACTTAGAACTAGTATATAATCCTCATGTTAGCCATACTTGTCATTTTTTGGCAACAACACTTATACTCTCCAACACACACACTCTCCACTCTCTCACACTAAAACCCTAAACACTAAGCATCACCTCTTCTCCTTCTTCTCGGATCCAACCAACCGACCACCAAAGGGATTCTCGGATTTTTGCTTGTTCACACCAAACAAAGCTTCATCTTTCACCACCTCACAACCGGTTAGTGTTTATGATGTTGGTTAGTGATTTTATGATGTTGGTTGTGTTAAATGATAGCATGAATGGTAGGATTTAACTAGTATAGTTGTATGTTTGATGATGGGTGTGAACCGAATGTGTATGATGTATATGATGATGCTTGGTTAACATACTTTGATTTCGGATATGTTGCTTAATGAACACACAATATTTTATGTCTAAGTATGATTCAAAACCATGGAGTGTTGATGTTCATAGAAACCGGCTTGCATAGGTGTAGTACCATGTTAATGAGATTAGGGTAGAGTTGATTTTGATATGTTATGTGATGATTTGAAACTATGAGATGAATATGTTCAAGAATTGATTGTTGTTCATGACTTTGTTAGACTTAGGTTCATATGAATGATGATGAACATGATGAATGTATGAAGAACTTGATGAATATCATAAGAACATGGTTGAATATTTGAAATCTGATTTGTTTGATCCATTTTAGGAAATTACTAGACAAATAAACATGTTTATGAGAGTAGTACAGACTGTTTCATGAAATCAAAGTCTCATTGGATAGTACACTGTTCCGAATCAGCTTATGTCCACTCGTAACCATCAGTTGCGACTCGAAACCAAGCACAACGAGTCGAAATCTCCCGGTTGCGACATCAGTTGCGAGTCGCAAACACCCGGTTGCGACTCGGAACCACACCGGATCAGCACACCAACCTTGTGACTCGAAACCACGGTTGCGAGTCCGGTTGCGACTCGTAGCCAAAACAGCACGGACCGAAACCATGATTTCGACCCAGGTTGCGAGTCGCAAACGCCTAGTTGCGACTCGGGATCATATGCGGGTACACACTGTTGGACTTGTTTAATTATGGGCTTATTTGATTGGGCCGGACTCTCGGGCCTAGTGTACAGACCTTATATATTACTGTTGAATGTGAATGTCGATGAACTGCCATGATTAAACGTGTAACCCATACGTGCACTACTTGAATGCGAACCTGATTGTATGATACAACTATGATAGGACGTGAGTAGCCTCAACGTTGCTTGTTTGACTTTTCTGTGTTCCTACCGAGCAAACCAAGGTGAGTTCACACCCTCTACAAAGCATGGGATTCCCAGGGGTCGGGAATTGGGGTTAAGGAACAGGGTTCCTCGTCCTCCTTGGGTAGGACAGCAAAGGTTCAGGAATGTAATTCCTCGTCCTCACGGACAGATATCTCGTACTAGACCAAAACTCTATCACGAAGTCCCTCATTTTTATATCGACTTAATCGCCGGGCCAATGGCGAGCGGGTCATTAGTTAGATAGCGCTATTTAGGTCTGACAAACCTCACACCGTGCCGCAGAGGACGGGCGTGAACTAATGGATCTGGGGCACGTCAATGATGATAGACATTGACAGTTTCAGGGCACATAAACATGACTACAGTCAGCAGTCGATATGGTAACGAGTCTAGTGTATACATGGGGTAGCCCCCACGGCCGAAATGCCAGATAACTAACACGGGGTAGCCCCCACGGCTGGATTGCCAGAGTAACCGGAAATGAACAAGTCACGTTTTTAACTATGGGGTAACCCCCACGGCAGGATGCCAGCTAAAGGAAACTGTTTTCGAAACAACTTAAAACGAACACCCAACCGTGAACTCACTCAACTAGTTGTTGACTCGTTACTACATGCTTTGCAGGTCCTTAGGTTCTTAAGCTGGAGCTTGCATGGAGGAGGATCGTTGTGGGACATGGACGACTGTGTGCCATGTTAAACTATGAAACAATTAAACTTATGTTTTGTTTTAAGACTTATGCTTCCGCTTGCAACTTAACTATGTGTTTGTTTGGACACCAATTGTATTGGTTAAACTTTTATATCTTTTAACTCGCATGTTCAATATGATTGGTGGCTGGATCCTGGTCAGTCACGCCTCCAAGCGGTAGTACTCCGCGGGTGGATTTTTGGGGGTGTGACAGATTGGTATCAGAGCCATTGGTTATAGAGAACTTGGTTTTAATAAAGGGGAAAACGTTTTTGTTAAAACCAGACTATAACCTGTACAGTGCTCAACGGTCCACAACGATGCTTCACTCCACATGCGAGGCTCGACACTCTAGGTGATATGATCTGTGTATATATTGCCTACTTGTTAGTTACATAGTACACTGCTTATGGTATGCTTGGTTAGAATAACTACTGTTGCTTGAACACGTGTGTACTTACTCGCTTCTGACATCGCACCTTCGCGAACCCCTCTCACTCACGTTCTTCTTGATGTGAAGATCATGTCTGGACGCGTTAACATGACACAAGCCCAGTTGACGGCTCTGATTAACGAACGAGTTGCCGCAGCACTTGCAGCTGCACACGCAGGAGGTATATCCTGCAGTCCGAACTCATTCTAGGATCTTTAGGATCCTACTCTCGTGAACCAACCTTTGTGTTAAACTCTGTCTTTTCTTTCACCTACGATAGGTCAGCATGTTCAGCCACCCGTGTGCACTTTTAAGACTTTCATGGACTGCCGACCAACTACTTTTAGCGGCACTGAAGGAGCAGTAGGTCTCCTGCACTGGTTTGAGAAGCTGGAATCTGTGTTCGAAATGTGCAAATGCCCTGAGGCGCGCAGGGTGAAGTACGCTACTGGTACTCTCGAGGGTTTAGCCCTCACATGGTGGAACGCTCAAGTTCAGATGCTGGGGTTGGTTGCTGCCAATGCCACCCCATGGGAGAACTTCAAGGAAATGATCAAAGAAGAGTACTGCAGTCGTGATGAAATTCACAAACTGGAAGTGGAGTTCTTCAACCTCAAGATGACGGGGTCGGAAATTGAAGCTTATGTGAAAAGGTCGAACGAATTGGCAATTCTGTGCCCTACTATGGTAGATCCTCCCATCAAACGCATCGAACTGTTTCTTCAGGGCTTAGTGCCAGAAATCCAAAGTCATGTGACTTCAGCGAACCTCGCTACCTACCAGCAAACTGTCCAGTTGGCTCACCGTCTCACGGATCAAGCGGTGGAGCAGAACAAGTTACCAAAACGCATAGGTGCTGCAACTACTACTGGTACCTCTAGTGACAACAAACGGAAGTGGGATTGAACTTCAAGTAAGGGTTCGACTTCTGTTCAGTCCCAGTCTCAGCAGAGAAAGACTGAGGACTACAAGAGCCCTAATCAGCAATCGTCTGGTGGTGGATACAAAGGAAATCATCCCAAATGCAATCGCTGCAGCCTGCACCACAGCGGGCCATGCACCAGGGGTAACTGTCATCGGTGCAACAAGCCTGGTCACGCTGCAAAGGATTGCAGGAGCTTATACCCCGCTAATCAGAATCGTCAGCAAGCTCAACAGAACCAGCGCCAGCAACAGCAACAGGGTGATAACAAAGGGTGCTTTCAGTGTGGAGCTGAAGGCCACTTCAAGAGAGACTGTCCTCAACTGAACAGGAACCAGAACAACAACAACAACAATAACAACAATCAGGGGAATGGTAACAATGGGAACAACAACAACAATGGCGCCAGGGGGCGAATGTTTGTGATTGGCCAAGGTGAAGCTAGGAACGACCCCAATGTTGTGGCGGGTAAGTTCCTTCTCGACGACTTTTATGTTTCAGTTTTATTTGATTCGGGTGCCGATACTAGCTACGTGTCACTAGAAGTTAGTCGAATGCTTAAGCGTATTCCAACCCCTTTGAACAACAAGCACACCGTAGAGCTAGCAAATGGTAAGAGTTTAGAAGCCACACACGTAGTCAAGGGTTGTAAACTTCTTCTCGCTGACCAGACCTTCTCTATCGACCTCATTCCTATTGTCTTGGGTAGTTTCGACGTTGTCATTGGGATGGATTGGTTATCCCAACACCGAGCAGAGATTCTTTGCAACGAGAAGGTAGTCCGTATTCCAGGTCCCGGTGGTGAACCTCTCATGATTCATGGCGACAAGAGGAGTGCTGTTGAGAATGTCATTTCTCTCCTTAAGGCCCAAAAGTACTTGCGAAAGGGCCACACTGCCATTTTGGCTCTCATTACTGACACCACGGAGAAAGAGAAGAAGATAGAAGATTTTCCAGTTGTACGCGATTACCCAGAGGTATTTCCTGAGGAATTACCTGGTCTTCCGCCTCATCGCCAAGTCGAGTTTCAGATCGAACTAGCTCCTGGAGCTGCGCCTATAGCTCGTGCACCTTATCGTTTAGCCCCATCAGAGTTGAAAGAACTCTCCACGCAACTACAAGAGCTTCTGGATAAAGGTTTTATTCGTCCTAGCTCATCGCCCTGGGGAGCTCCAGTATTATTTGTGAAGAAGAAAGACGGTACTTTCAGAATGTGCATCGATTACCGGGAACTCAACAAGGTGACGGTGAAGAATCGTTATCCTCTACCGCGTATCGACGACTTGTTCGACCAGTTGCAAGGATCGAGCTACTATTCGAAGATCGATTTGAGATCGGGTTATCACCAGCTGAGAGTCCGGGAAGAGGACGTCTCCAAGACAGCTTTCAGAACTCGATACGGGCACTATGAGTTTTTGGTCATGCCTTTTGGGATGACAAACGCACCTGCGGTTTTCATGGACTTGATGAACCGAGTGTGCAAGCCTTACCTGGACAAGTTCGTTATAGTCTTCATCGACGACATCCTGATCTATTCCAAGAGTCGAGAAGAACACGAGCAGCATCTACGACTTATTCTGGAACTCCTTCGAACAGAACAGCTTTATGCAAAGTTCCCGAAATGCGACTTCTGGCTCCGAGAAGTCCATTTCCTAGGCCACGTGGTGAACAAGGATGGGATTCATGTTGATCCATCCAAGGTAGACTCAATAAAGAACTGGCCTGCACCTCGTACACCAAAGGAAATTCGCCAATTCTTGGGCTTGGCGGGATACTACCGGAGATTCATAAAGGATTTTTCTAAGATTGCACAGCCTCTCACGTCACT
Organism: Helianthus tuberosus; assembly: GCA_030545235.1. NCBI lineage: Eukaryota > Viridiplantae > Streptophyta > Magnoliopsida > Asterales > Asteraceae > Helianthus > Helianthus tuberosus. The sequence goes on along the minus strand of CM060451.1, from coordinate 77,107,932 downwards.
AACGCAGAAGGGCGTTGTTTATCGCTGGGGAAACGCACAGGAGTTGGCATTTCAGCACCTAAAGGATAGACTTTGTAGCGCACCTATCCTTTCCTAGCCGGAAGGCACAGACGACTTTGTGGTCTACTGCGACGCATCAATTCAAGGTCTTGGTTGCGTGTTGATGCAACGAGATAAAGTTATAGCCTACGCCTCACGTCAACTCAAGGTTCATGAAAAGAACTACACGACGCACGATTTAGAGCTGGGAGCTGTTGTTTTTGCACTTAAGTTATGGCGGCATTACCTGTATGGTACCAAGTGCGCCATCTACACCGACCACAGGAGCCTCGAGCATATCTTCAAGCAGAAGGAACTGAATATGCGGCAACGACGATGGGCCGAGTTGCTAAGTGACTACGAGTGCGCAATCAGATATCACCCGGGCAAAGCCAATGTTGTGGCTGACGCCCTCAGTCGGAAGGACACTGTACCTAAGCGCGTGCGAGCTTTACAACTCACGATCCACTCTAGCCTTCCTTCCCAAATACGAGCTGCTCAGATAGAAGCATTGAAACCAGAGAACGTCAGGGCTGAAGCCCTACGCGGATCAAGGCAACGATTAGAACAGAAGGAAGACGGTGCTTACTACGTAACGGGACGCGTTTGGGTCCCACTCTATGGCAACCTACGAGAACTTGTGATGGACGAAGCACACAAGTCTCGCTACTCGGTACATCCGGGGTCGGATAAAATGTACCACGACATCAAAACTACGTACTGGTGGCCTAGCATGAAGGCCCACATAGCGACCTACGTCAGCAAGTGTTTGACTTGTGCAAGAGTCAAGTCTGAATACCAGAAACCATCAGGCCTACTCCAACAGCCAGAGATACCTCAATGGAAATGGGAGCAAATTTCCATGGATTTTGTCACTGGCCTACCTAGATCCCAGCGCGGGAATGATACTATTTGGGTGATCGTGGATCGACTCACAAAATCTGCACACTTCCTGGCCATCAAGGAGACGGATAAGTTCTCCACTCTTGCAGAAATATACATCAAAGAAATTGTTTCGAGGCACGGGGTGCCCACCTCCATCATCTCGGATCGAGATGCACGTTTTACTTCTGAGCTGTGGCAAGCAATGCACAAATCCTTTGGCTCACGATTAGACATGAGCACAGCGTACCATCCTCAGACGGACGGGCAGTCCGAGCGCACTATTCAAACCTTAGAAGACATGCTTCGTGCATGTGTAATCGACTTTGGCAACCGCTGGGAAAAGCACCTGCCACTTGTGGAATTCTCGTACAATAACAGCTACCACACCAGCATTGGAGCTGCTCCGTTTGAGGCATTGTACGGACGTAAATGCCGGTCTCCTCTTTGCTGGGCAGAGGTGGGAGATAGTCAGATCACTGGTCCAGAATATGTGGTAGATACAACCGAGCAGATCGCTCAGATACGGAAACGCATGACAGCCGCTCGTGAACGTCAGAAAGTTTACGCCGACATGGGCAGGAAACCACTCGAGCTCCAGGTTGGGGAGCGGGTACTACTCAAAGTTTCACCCTGGAAGGGTGTGGTTCGTTTTGGTAAACGCGGCAAACTTAACCCACGATACGTTGGACCTTTCGAGGTCATTGAGAAAATAGGCAGGGTGGCCTACAGACTAAACTTACCAGCGGAACTCGGTGCAGTTCACAACGTCTTTCACGTGTCGAATCTGAAGAAGTGTCCGTCAGATGAGACCCACGTAGTTCCTTTGAAGGAACTCACGATCGACGAGCAGTTACGATTCGTCGAGGAACCAGTCGAGATCACGGACCGGGATGTTAAGGTCCTCAAGAGCACTAGAATACCTCTCGTTCGAGTTCGTTGGAACTCACGTCGCGGCCCAGAGTTCACCTGGGAGCGCGAAGATCAGATGAAACAAAAGTATCCCCAACTGTTCGCAAACAGTACACCCACTACTGAGGCCGAAGCTACGGAATTTCGGGACGAAATTCCAGATCAACGGGGGGTGGATGTGACACCCCAGGAAAACCAGGAAAACCAAACAACTTAACTAGCTTCCTCAGTGAGTGCCTACCAAATTTCGGGACGAAATTTCTTTCAACTTGGGGATGATGTGACAACTCGAAATTTAGAACCTTTCGTTGTATGCTTAAACGTGTGAATAGTTAAACTTATGTGATTAATGATAAGCTACAACCTTTTATATGATTATGTGTTATATTACATGTGTGCTTATGTGTATGTATTCGAGTATGTTAGGAGCCGAAAGCCATGAACCCGACTCGAGACCATGTGGTCTCGAGTGAACTAGTGTGACATATGGGCCGGTTGGGCCGTGCACCTCATCCGAGTCCATTAGGGTGCACTACTTAGAACTAGTATATAATCCTCATGTTAGCCATACTTGTCATTTTTGGGCAACAACACTTATACTCTCCAACACACACACTCTCCACTCTCTCACACTAAAACCCTAAACACTAAACATCACCTCTTCTCCTTCTTCTCGGATCCAACCAACCGACCACCAAAGGGATTCTCGGATTTTTGCTTGTTCACACCAAACAAAGCTTCATCTTTCACCACCTCACAACCGGTTAGTGTTTATGATGTTGGTTAGTGATTTTATGATGTTGGTTGTGTTAAATGATAGCATGAATGGTAGGATTTAACTAGTATAGTTGTATGTTTGATGATGGGTGTGAACCGAATGTGTATGATGTATATGATGATGCTTGGTTAACATACTTTGATTTCGGATATGTTGCTTAATGAACACACAATATTTTATGTCTAAGTATGATTCAAAACCATGGAGTGTTGATGTTCATAGAAACCGGCTTGCATAGGTGTAGTACCATGTTAATGAGATTAGGGTAGAGTTGATTTTGATATGTTATGTGATGATTTGAAACTATGAGATGAATATGTTCAAGAATTGATTGTTGTTCATGACTTTGTTAGACTTAGGTTCATATGAATGATGATGAACATGATGAATGTATGAAGAACTTGATGAATATCATAAGAACATGGTTGAATATTTGAAATCTGATTTGTTTGATCCATTTTAGGAAATTACTAGACAAATAAACATGTTTATGAGAGTAGTACAGACTGTTTCATGAAATCAAAGTCTCATTGGATAGTACACTGTTCCGAATCAGCTTATGTCCACTCGTAACCATCAGTTGCGACTCGAAACCAAGCACAACGAGTCGAAATCTCCCGGTTGCGACATCAGTTGCGAGTCGCAAACACCCGGTTGCGACTCGGAACCACACCGGATCAGCACACCAACCTTGTGACTCGAAACCACGGTTGCGAGTCCGGTTGCGACTCGTAGCCAAAACAGCACGGACCGAAACCATGATTTCGACCCAGGTTGCGAGTCGCAAACGCCTAGTTGCGACTCGGGATCATATGCGGGTACACACTGTTGGACTTGTTTAATTATGGGCTTATTTGATTGGGCCGGACTCTCGGGCCTAGTGTACAGACCTTATATATTACTGTTGAATGTGAATGTCGATGAACTGCCATGATTAAACGTGTAACCCATACGTGCACTACTTGAATGCGAACCTGATTGTATGATACAACTATGATAGGACGTGAGTAGCCTCAACGTTGCTTGTTTGACTTTTCTGTGTTCCTACCGAGCAAACCAAGGTGAGTTCACACCCTCTACAAAGCATGGGATTCCCAGGGGTCGGGAATTGGGGTTAAGGAACAGGGTTCCTCGTCCTCCTTGGGTAGGACAGCAAAGGTTCAGGAATGTAATTCCTCGTCCTCACGGACAGATATCTCGTACTAGACCAAAACTCTATCACGAAGTCCCTCATTTTTATATCGACTTAATCGCCGGGCCAATGGCGAGCGGGTCATTAGTTAGATAGCGCTATTTAGGTCTGACAAACCTCACACCGTGCCGCAGAGGACGGGCGTGAACTAATGGATCTGGGGTACGTCAATGATGATAGACATTGACAGTTTCAGGGCACATAAACATGACTACAGTCAGCAGTCGATATGGTAACGAGTCTAGTGTATACATGGGGTAGCCCCCACGGCCGAAATGCCAGATAACTAACACGGGGTAGCCCCCACGGCTGGATTGCCAGAGTAACCGGAAATGAACAAGTCACGTTTTTAACTATGGGGTAACCCCCACGGCAGGATGCCAGCTAAAGGAAACTGTTTTCGAAACAACATAAAACGAACACCCAACCGTGAACTCACTCAACTAGTTGTTGACTCGTTACTACATGCTTTGCAGGTCCTTAGGTTCTTAAGCTGGAGCTTGCATGGAGGAGGATCGTTGTGGGACATGGACGACTGTGTGCCATGTTAAACTATGAAACAATTAAACTTATGTTTTGTTTTAAGACTTATGCTTCCGCTTGCAACTTAACTATGTGTTTGTTTGGACACCAATTGTATTGGTTAAACTTTTATATCTTTTAACTCGCATGTTCAATATGATTGGTGGCTGGATCCTGGTCAGTCACGCCTCCAAGCGGTAGTACTCCGCGGGTGGATTTTTGGGGGTGTGACATTAACAGGCCGAGTAGCAGCTTTGAATAGATTTATTTCAAGATCCTCGGGAAAATGCAAGGAATTCTATGATATCCTCAAGAAGAATAGGAAATTTGAATGGGGAGTAAAGCATGAAGCAGCCTTGCAGGATTTGAAGCGATATCTCTCAACTGCACCTCTATTGATGAAGCCTGAAAATGATGAACCACAATCCATATACCTCGCTGTATCAGGGAATGTTGTAAGTGCCGTTCTTATAAAAGACCATGAAGGTCAACAATATCCTGTTTATTATGTTAGTAAAAGTTTGTTAGATGCTGAAACTAGGTATTCCCATTTAGAAAAATTGATATTAGCTCTAGTCATGGCATCGACAAAGCTTAGACATTATTTTAAGACACATAGGATCCATGTTAAAACGAATTATCCTGTCAAAAATGTGCTTAGGAAACCAGAGATGTCAGGCAGGATGGCCAAGTGGTCAGTAAAGTTGAGTGCTTATGATTTAGTATATGAACCTAGAAATGCCATAAAGTCTCAGGCTTTAGCTGACTTTGTGGCTGATTTCAGTAGTGATATTCAGGATGAAGTAGACCTAGAAGTTCAACAGTTAGGAGAATCTTCAGGATCCTGGACATTATATACTGATGGTGCATCCAATATAAGAGGTGTAGGTTTAGGTATACTACTAAAATCGCCACAGGGGGGCATATTACCCCAGGCTATTAGGTGTGAATTTTCTGCTACTAATAATGAGGCAGAATATGAAGCTTTAATTGCAGGATTAGAATTGGCTAAGAATATGAGTATCAAGAATTTGCAGGTATATGTTGACTCCTTGTTAATTACTAACCATTTTAATGGATCCTATGCAGTTAAGGGTGAGAAATTAATTGAATACCTCGATATTCTCAAAAAATTAGCAGGATATTTCGATGTTTTTACACTTGAACAGGTACCAAGAGAGTATAACGCTGAAGCAGATGCCTTAGCAAATCTGGGATCATCGATCAGGATACCAGAAGGAACCCAAATACCAATAATACATGTCTTGTATCCTGCAACGAATCCTCGGGATAAAGAAGTAGCGGGTATTCAGGATCCTGGAGCAGAGTATCCTGAAGAGGATCCTAAATCTGGGACGGCTCCAATCATGAGATATCTCAAGGAAGGACACATCCCCGAAAATGAAAATCCTAAGGCATTTAGGATGAAGGTATCACGATTCACTATTATAAATAATGTTTTATACAAGAAATCTCTTGCAGGACCGTATTTGAGGTGTTTGGAGGATCCTGAAGCCAAAGAAGTACTTCAGGATATACATGAAGGGGATTGTGGTAACCATACTGGGGGCAGGTCATTATTCTCAAAAGTATTAAGGACATGATATTATTGGCCGACAATGAGAAAAGATGCCGCAGAATATGCTCGAAGATGTGACGCATGTCAAAGACATAGTAACATATTACATCATCCTGCTGAACCGCTGTATCCTATTGTTTCCCCTTGGCCGTTTATGAAGTGGGGTATGGATATAGTGGGAAAGCTTCCAAAAGCTCCAGGAGGAAAGGTTTTCATGTTGGCAATGACGGATTATTTCTCCAAGTGGGTTGAAGCAGAAACATTTGTTCAAGTTAGAGACCAAGAAGTAGTATCCTTCATAAAGAGAAATATCCTGACCAGATTTGGAGTACCAGCCAAGATAATCTGTGACAATGGTTCTCAGTTTATAAGCAAGAGAACTACTGACTTTTGCAAAAGTTGGGGAATCAAAATGATAACATCTACTCCGGTACATCCTCAAGCGAATGGACAAGCAGAATCCTCAAACAAGATAATTGTCAATAACTTAAAGAAGAGGCTTGGAGCCAAAAAAGGAAGATGGGCAGAAGAATTACCCTTTGTTTTGTGGGCTGATAGGACAACGGTAAAGAATGCAACAGGCCAAACCCCATTTTCCTTGGTATTTGGAGCAGAAGCAATGATTCCAACGGAAATGACAATAACTACTGCAAGATCTACCCTATGGGATCCTGAACAGAATCCTGAAGCCTTGAGTCAGGATTTGGATACTATAGATGAAAAAAGGGATGCAGCAAGGCTAAGGATGGCAGCATATCAACAAAGAATATCCAGAGCATATAACAAGAATATTAGGACCAGAAGATTTAAGGTTGGAGATTGGGTGTTAAGAAAGGCTTTTCAGAATACTACTAATCCTGCCGATGGCAAGCTAGCTCCAAAATGGGAAGGACCATATGAAGTTGAATCAGAAGCAGGGAAAGGAGCATATAGACTCAAGAATATGGAAGGGGATATGCTACCGAGATCTTGGAATGCTATACACCTTAAGCTTTATTTCAAGTGAGTTTAGAATTTAATTTCTAACTCAGGATGGTATGAATTCTATCTTTTTTAAATATGTTTGGTTTAATTTATTCTTTGAAACCCAATACTAACTTAAGCATCGGAGGGGTGTTAGCCAAGCTAACACCCACCTTAGTGTAAGGATGTTTTGCAGTATATGCTTCGGGATATAGCTTCAGGATGCTCACTCAGGATACTTCAGAAGATTAGAGGATTGGCCCCCTTTCTCACGTACAAGGGATCCTGATCCCTTCACAGGTTTAAAGGTATTCACCTTTCTTCCGAATTGGGTTTAAACACTCCGCCTGGAGCGCAAGTTATTCAGGGATAGTTCAAGGTGGCGGGACCAGTCCATGTAAAAGTGGCTGACAATTTCGTTACTGTTGGCTATATCCTGAATCCTAAAGGTATATGAGGATTGATCACCCTCTCTCACGAAAGGGTATTTTCATACACTCTAAGGTTTAAAGGTTTTCACCTTTCTAAGTCTTGGAGTTTATACACTCCCGCCTGTAGCGCATGAAAATTTGGGATTTTCCCCAGGATACAAGGAATTTATCTCCAGTACATTCTTGGGTTTTACCCCTGCAACATGAAAAATTGTCTATACAATGGGAACTGATATCCAGAAGATTTCTAAATATATGAAGACATTGTACACAGGGGACATTCCTACTAAAGCAATGGTGTAAAGCTAAAAGGATAAGGCTCGGAACTAATGCACTAAGTGTCTCAGACAGGAGACATCTTCATTGGAAAAGTTGCAAAGGGATTGAGGTTTGATAATAGGGTTATACCCTATTCCTGGTATGATCTTTCCTTTGTAAACATCGTTTAAGTTTTTAATAATACTATGTTTGGTAAAAGGTTAAATATCCTGATATATTCTCAAAATATATTTTCAAAATCCTTCTCAGAATATTTGATTAAAATATTTGAAACTAATACTAGTTTGAAACGTTGATCATTTAGGTATTATCAGAACAGGTTTTGGAAAAGTGGACTGTTTTTCACTCTTTAAAAAGCTTTCTACAAAGTTGAAGGAATGTTTAGAAGTTCTATCTAATAACATTTTTTTATAATATATTGCTGAGCATATTGATCAGGATATTTTTGAAAGATAGTTGTACGAAATTTTGCAAAGCTAAGATCTATGCTAAGAAAGATGGAAGATAATAACAAGAAAAATGAAAGATGAAATTATTTTTTGAAACAATCAGTATTGGTTGATAACCGAAGGTTTCATCCTGAAACCCAGGACCCATCCACCTTCGGCTATCAAATTATTTTGATGCAGAAATAAAAATTGTTCATAGGACATAAAATTGTTCAAACAATTTAAAGGAAATAAGCTTTAGGGGGTAGTGCCTTCTTCGTCCATAATGATTTCAGCAGCATCCGTCTTGGGATCCGCCTCAGCATCCTTCTCAGCATCGGTTGCTTTTTCAACTGCTTTCGAAGATTCTTCGACAGCTGGTTTGGAAGAAGTGCCGCCGAGGTTCTTTAGCTTGGTCTCCCAGGCACCAACATCCCAAGAAGGGCATTCAAAACCTAATGTTTTGGCTTCATGGGCCATCTTCAACCTGGCTTGGAGGAGAGAAATGACGACGGAACTCTTGAGGCTTTCCCGATAGCTGACCATATCCCGTTCATGTTGCATATGGGCAGCTTCAAGATCGGCCTGGGCTTGAAGAGTAGCTTTGTTGAGAGCAGTCTGGTGTTCTTGAATCATAGCTTTGAATTTCTCCTCGTAATGACGAGATTTGGCGGCTGCAATCATGCCTTGATCGGAGATTGTGATTTCTGCTTCCTTTAACTTGGATTCAAGCGTCTTGTTAAGCCTGCAGGATTCTTGATATAGGTGAACCAGACGCTCAAGACCCTACGAAGGTAAGAGGACAGGTATTAATATTGATAAATCTTTGTAAATGATGTAAGCCGCAGAATGTAATATGAGAATACTAACCTGGTTAAGAAAGGAAGTCATAAACCCGCTAGCTTCAATGAACCCGTGCTTCTCATAAGGAAATGTGTCAGAAATGACAGGGGAATCAGGCTCTTTCCTTTTGCGGGAACTTGAACTCCGGGGCTTGGTAGCCGGTGAAGGTTTAGGAATAATGATGGCTTTGGAACTGCTAGGTTTGGATGAGGCTGTGGCCTTGGGACTAGGTTCCTTCTTGACCTGAACCTGATCAGAATAACTGTCCAACTCGTTGAGGTCAAAGACTTCAGGGATCTTGGTCGGTGCTGCATAAAGGGAAAAGTTTCACATCATTATTACTCTTTATTTTATTATTATACTGTGTTAGCTAATTATTTTAAAAAGAAATCCTTACCAGACATTTCAGATGACGAGTATTGACTGGAACTCGGGACGTGTGTGGTGAAAGTCCTGTCTATTGCAGGTAATTGGTAAACTGTGTTGATTCTTTCTTCTGATTCAGCGGTAGGGGGAGCTACTTCCTTGAAATTCACTGCATAAGGATCAAAAAGAAGGATATTAGTAGAAGATAAAAATCAAACGGTCCATGAGAATATTTATGACCCTACCAGTGGTTAACCACTCCACCGGAAGGTTGGCACCCTCAGCAATGGAGTCTCGTTTGACAAAGAAAAACTTGCGTTGCCATCCGTCTTCGTTTTTGGTGGCTTTAAGAATCAGGGGTTTGCTAGAGGTCGAGAAAAGCAAGAACCGGCTAGAGCCATGGGATCGGAGGCGATAAGCAATAGGCAAATCCTCGATGCGGAGTTCGGGGCAATGAAAGTTTTTGATTTGGTTAAGTACAATTAATACTCTCCAAACCATGGGCATGGTTTGAGCAAAAGAGATGCCGGTGGTTCGGAAGAATTGCATCATGAATTCGGGAAAAGGGTATCGAAGACCTAGCGAAAAAGGATATGCTGGAAAACAAACCCAATCAGTGGAAGAAACATCCGATCGAATTGACCGATCGAACGGTCTAAAGACCGTGTTATCAGGGAAAGCGCCGGAAGTTCTCAAAGCCGCAATGTCTGCGTTGTCAAAAGCACAGACCTCCTTTTCGGGATTTTTGAGGAGATTCTGCTGGGTAAAGGTCTCGGCATCCATTAGAATAAGGCAAGGAAAATTGATAGAAAGTAAATGAGAAATGGAGAATTACCTGAAGGCTCTGTTGAAGAAATCTGCTTTTCAAACAAGAAGAGAGAAGATATAGGGGCATTATGGATCTCCATTGAGCAAAAAGCGTGTTGGAGGTTACGATGTGATCTCGACCGTCGCTTCGTTTTAAATGCCTTGAATTATGGGATAAGACTTTTGAAATATATCCGTTGGATTGGTATACCAACCGATATATTTGGGGACAATTGTTATGGCTCATTTTCTAAGCATACATATCTTGAACTATATCCTGCTTTTTATTGTTTATCTATGATCAGGATACTGGACGAGGACATTGCTAACATCCTGGGTGATATCCTGAGGTATATCGAATTAATCACGTGCAAGTTAAAGACTGGGACTTGCCAACGGTCAAGTGGACTCTATCTCCTCAAGACTCGGGCGTATTTGTTAAAGGAGAGACGTTGAGCCCGAAAGACCAGGTCTCCAACGTTCAACTAAGGAATATTCGTTGGATCCCGGTTATGTAGGATAGTTAGTTACATTTGTTTTACTATAAATAGATGGGGGCGGATCAGATTAAGGCACTCAACTTACACATTTTCGAACCCTTTCTCTCTAGCTCATCACAAACACTACACACAACACTTGTATTCGAATTACATTGTAACACATAGTCGATCCGCACCACATCCCGCACTGTATCCTGACATTTGAAGCAATAGAAGAACAAGGCAGCTGCGATTGTCAGCTCCCGAGGTTTTATGCCGGCGATCTAGATTGATCAAGGGCTTTCCTCGTACATCACGTGTCAACCTTTACATTTTCGCTCATTGTTTGATTGTAGATACAGCTCTATATTCTGAGCCGTACCCTGAAACTGTTTTCACAACTAATTTGGTTAACACATTTTTCACACATATTTCTAGCACACTACCTCACTTAACTAATTTGATCACTTAATTGCTTCGGTAATTTTTGACCAAAACATCTACTAAGGGTTATAATGAAATATCATGTCCACTAAGGGACTATAATGAAATCTTGTGTCCACAAAAGGACTATTTCGAAATAGCACATCCCCAAAGGGGATTTTAATGAAATAACATGTCCATAAAAGGACTATATTGGTACAGCATGCGCACAAAAGGACTTTGTTGAACAGATGTCCTCTCAGGGACTTAAGTCGAAAAATATGTCCATTAAGGATTATGATAAACAAATGTCTACACAGGGACTATACAGAATAGATAGGTCCTTATAGGGATTTTAAAGTAATACTAGTCCACGCGGGAACGGAAAGGAAAATATAAGTCCATATAGGGACTATAAGTTATGTTAACATTGGGATTATAGTGAAACGATATGTCCTCAAAAGGATTATGATGAATTATTATATTCGACAGGGGACTTTAATGAAATAACATGTCTATAAAAGAATTTTAATGAAATAACATGTCCATGTAAGGACTATAATGGAGTATAAAGTCCATGAAAGACTATTTTGATGCACGATGTCCATGAAAGGACTATATGGAAATATAATGTCCACGAAGGGATTTTATTGTAATATAATGTCCACGAAAGGACTATGTTGAGATATAATGTCCATGAAGGGACCACGATGGAAAAACATCTATTCAAGGTTTTATCAGAAGAGGTAGGTCCACACAGGGACTATCATGAAATAATATGTCCACAAAAGACTACAGTAATCAAATACCCATACAGGGTCTTAAGGAAAATGAAATATAATGGAAGAGGGGTCTTCTAATGCCCTCCTTGTTTACCATACACGGTAGTGACACTGAAGATCTCAGCGAATAAAATAAACATTCCAATTCAGGACCTATTGCTAGAAGTAGGATTCAAGGATTTCATGATTAGAAAATTTAAAATTGGATCACGGATTGAAGTTTGACAAGCATAGTCCAAGTTTGGAATTCCAAAACTTGAAGATAAGAAATAGCGATCTTTGGCATTTACTGGTGTCATTATCAATATGGGAGCCTCAGGGACCTCCGGTATGTACTCCGAAGTCCGTTTAAGAGTTTAAATAGGTTTGGTTTTGGGAATAGGTCCATAAAGGTCTTTCCTCCAACCAGTCGCACGCTTATCCTAGCCGTGGTATGAAGCTTGGCATTTCTTGGCTTCGGATGTGGAGAATTTCCATCAACGGCTTCTTTGCTTGGCGACATATTCAAAACATATAAAATCGAAAACAATGTTTACTTAATAGGGATGAGAATATTCCTATGTTAAGTCTAGACTCAGAAAGTCTAAGGAATATGCTATTGTGTCATTTGAGATTAAAAACTAAAGGCAAGTGTTTAATTCACTCAAACGTTGGCTCTGATACCAACCTATCACACCCCGATATTTACAGCTCAGCCCGGTGGGCCCGGTGGGGAGTATCGTGATGTAAGATTGATATCGTCATAGTCAAACATACATAGAATAGCACAGCGGAAGTCTTGGAATATAAAATATTATTACAAACCCAATTGTCAGAAAATACTGAAATGATAATTACATACGAGCTGGTAATATTAAATCCACAGGCGGATCGTTACAGAATGTAAAAATGAAGTTTAGCAGACTTTAGGTCAGGATTTGCAAGATCCATTATTGACACCAAGCAGCTCCCAGCCAATTACGAGTAGTACCTGTCACTTAGTTTTTTGAAAATACGTCAGTTTACACTGGTAAATACAATTAACCGACTCATTTGAAAAACATTTATAAAATTGGTTTGGATGCACAAGGCATAAAATCTTTTATAACTTGGGACAATTATATAAAAATAATCTTGTATCAGATTTACATGTATGTCATACATTTAGGGCACGGGATAGAAGCCGAGACATGATTAACTGACACACCACTGATATAAACTCACAAGGAGTTATCTATATATTCTTCCCTTCTTGGGGAATAGAAACCATACCGCAACTGACAGGTGTATGCCTACACCCCGTGCTTAGGTCGTGGTCATTTGCATTTAAATGAGCCGAGGATATCCAGGACACGGACGCATTAACCCCCAATGTATATATTATCAAACAAAAATGATTAAAACGAGTTATGTCAATGAATTAACCACTATTCGATTAATGATTCCATACCCGACCAAGTGGTAATATATTTACCATATCCCAAGCCCGTATAAGGGAAAATAAGTTAAAAGTATTTACCTGAGCTTTAAAATGAGAGATTTGTCTACTCAGCCGTATAATCTAATCAAACTAGTGCAAGTAGCTTTTTACGGGGCTCCTAACCTGGAACGAAGGTTTTATTAACCTCTTAGATTACTAACGGGTCTTATTTAAGTTGTAAACTTTAACCGGTTAGTTTAAAGAAGGATTTACGGTACGAAACGCTAGATTAAGCGATGACCGGATTGGAATGTAATTTAGACCCAACAAGTATGAAGACTTGTATAATATGGGTAAAAAAAATACATTCTGGATTTTGAAGTAAAAATGATAAGGTTTAACTCGTTTCGGTAAACTTACGTAAACTAGTTACGTAAGCCTAATCGTACGCGTATAAGCGATAATGAGTAACCTGATGAGTCATGGACAAGTTCCATATGCCAATATACTTTAAACAGGTTAAAATATCAGTAGGATATCAACTTGTATGCCCGTTAAGGTTTAAAAATCAAATTATGCCTCATAAGGGCGTTTTGGTCATTTTACGACGTATAAAAGAAATTTGAGTACAATATGATGTTATGATCATAGACATTCTTTGAAAACATTTTATTTAAGATATAATATCAGTATGATATCAAACATATGTGTATGTTATAGTTTAAAACCAAACTATGCTCCGTAGGGGCATTTCAGTAATTTCACACATAGTTTTGAAGGCTAATTTGGGAATCTGAGTTCATACCCTATACTTACTGTAAAAATATTTAAAATTATTTATAAAATCAGTAGGTAACAAGTCTTGATTGGTAGTTATGGTTTAAAACCATACTACGCGCCGAAACGGCGTTAAAATCGTTAAATGAGGATATGTACGATGTTTATGGGAAAACTGATGTTACGACCAGTTCTATATGACCCAATTATGTTAATTAATATAAAATATCAGTAGTAAAAAGGTTTTGTATGAAAATTACGCTTTTAAACCATTTTAGGTGCAAAAAGGGCATTATCGTCATTTAAGGACGTAATTCAAGAACGTATACGTAAACTCAGTTTGTAAACTGAATGAACATCCCAAATTATCCTAATTATGATATTACATCAGTAGGTAATGAGTTTAGTATGAAAAATTATGCTTAAAACCGATCTACGCGCATAAAGGGCATTTTGGTCAATTTAAAGCATAAATTACGATATTTCACGAAAACTCAGTTTATGATCAGGTTGATAACATAGAAATATGTTAAACATATTAACATATCAGTACGTAAGTTGTTTGAAAGCTTATTGGTGTCTAAAACCTTATTTTTGCTAAAAAGGGCATAATAGTCAAAGTACGGCATACTAACGGAACATGCGCAAAACTCAGATTTCTAGTATGATCGTGTAATATAACCTTAAAGGGTTATGCTACATCATATTACGATCATAGCGGAACCTAAAATCAGTAGCAAACTAATCTAATTCAGCTCATAATCGAAAGTCAACGCAGAAGTCAAACTTCGCGACTTTCGGTTGCGAACTGACCCTAAAACTGGAATTGACGAGCCGAACATGTTTACACATGTTCTAATAATTATTACCAAGTTTTTTAAATGATAAAACGTATTTAGAACATTTCTAAACTCATATCGCAATTATTTCAAAAACTGACCCGTTGACTTTTTAAAACAACATTACATTGACTCGTCAATTGACCAAGCAAACGTGATTCTTAGGAGGTGCCCTTTTAAGGGATTAACACCTACCTAATTACGATCACGTAGGCATGTTCGTTGCGAACAATGTCTTGACCGTTTACGGTCTAACTAAAAGTCAAAGCGTTTATCGTAAACGCTTGACTTTTCGGCTTTTTAAGCCAAATAAAACGAACTAGTCACGAAAGGACATTTACCAATTGTCCAAGGACTGAAATAAACTCAGAGGATGCTCCCAAAAATTTAGGAACTTCCAGGTGTGAGAGGATAGCAAGAATGGAATGAAGGTGCAAGTGAAATATGATGATGAGCACCCCTTTATATAGTTTTTGGAATTGATTGTGATCTTGCCAAGTGTTTAGGGAATCAATAGGATGATCCCAAGTGTCCAAAAAGCTTTTATAATCAGTATAACATGCCCATAGATTTGTTTAATGGTTTTGTGTGGAAAAACAAGAAAAGAAAAACAAACAAAATCAAGAAAATCAGCAACTGTTGCTGCTATTTGTCTCGCTGGCGGCCCGCGAAGGCATCAGGCCTGGTGGTCGTGGCCTGCGACCGGAGTCTGTTGTATTTAAAAGTTTGGCAGATGTGCTGTTTTGGTCCCTGTCATCTTTTATGCTTAAATTAAGTTTCATTTTTTACATATTAGGTACCTTATGTTCTTCATTCATATGTTTAATGTTAATATCAGTTATGAAACCTCATACGGCCAACCTTAGGCACACTCGGGAGTTTAACTGATCATTACTAAGTTTCTGTTTCTTTCAAAAGGCCCCTCAAAGGCGTAGTTTCGCTTGTTGTCGCTTTTAGTCCCTTTGTCGCACGAAGTTGTGCATAATATCGTTTAACGATATCAAAGCCTTTCATGGCCCATATTAGGCATCCCAGAGTGCATGATCAGACTTATGATGCTCCAGTTCGCTTAAATGGTCATTCAAAGGTGTAGTTATAGACGTTGACGCTTTTGGTCCCTCTAACGCGCAAACTTGCGCGTATTATCGTTTAATAGCATCAAAGCCCTGTGCAATCCATATCAAGCATTCTCTAGAGTATGATTGCACATCATAATACTTCGGGTTCGTTAAAAGGTCATTAAGAGGTATAATTAAACATGTTGACGCTTTTAACCCCTTTAACTCGCAAACTTGCGCGTAACTTCACTTATTGGCATAAAAGCCTTAGATGGCCAATATTAGACATTACCGAGAGTATGATCAAACATTATGAAGCTCTCGGTTTGTTAAAAGGTCACTCAGAGGTAAGAATTAACATGTTGACGCTTTTAACCCTTCGTCGCGTAAACTTTCAATTAATTGCGTAAACGGCTCCTCTCGATCAACAAATGGCTCATCTTTGATTACGAATGTCGTGTAAGGTTATTCAGAGGCGTAGTTTAAGAATGTTGACACTTTCAGTCCTTTCACATTCAAAGTTTGTGATTTTTCTCAAAATTAGTCCTTTATAGTCAACGTTTGACTTCATTAGGGTTTAGTACACGTGTCAACACATCATTGGTCGTGATTTTACGAGGTGTTACACCATCAGCCCACAGTATTCGACTATTCTCCTCATCCTTTGGCTATAAATACCAGAATCCTCCAGAGATTTATGGATCTCAACTTCAACTCTCTCACTCTTAACACAAACTTATTCCTTTTCTTTATTGAAAGAACCATACTTATTCTCACGCCGGATGGTGGTTGCGAGAACCCCCCCCCCCCCCCCACCGTAACACATAAACCAACCTAACCAAAAGGAAAAAAAGACATAAAACAAAAACAACAGAAAACTTACCCACCAAATAACCAACAATTCACAGATTATAAGCAACCATCCTCTCAGCAAAACATCACAGACCCAACGAAAAAAAGGTAAAGAGTCTTAGAAAGCTGAAGAGCAACCCTCACTGACTAAATACACTTCAATACACAACCTTCCAAAAACAATCTCAAAAGCATACCATCATATACCTTAAAGCAAACTTAAAACAATCTCGAACGATTAAATAGTCATCCTCATAGACCAATCACACATTAACACAACAAGACCCAACAAACTACGTCTGAACAAAGCATCATAGAACCAACCGAACAATCTAAACAGTCTTCGCAAACTAAACGGTAATCATCAATGTCCAAACAACATCAAAAACACAAAATCCAACAACTTTTGAACACCTGCAACTATGTAATTGCACGTTAAAACACACTAAACCAAGGAAAACATCATCAAAACGAACATCAGAGACAAAACCATCAAAAGCAATCAGTAAGCATCATAGAACCAAACAAACAATCTAAACAATCTCCATAAAGTGAACACTAATCATCATCGTTAAAGCAAGACCAACAACACAAAATCCAACTTTTGGACACATGCAACTATGTCATTGCACGTTAAAACACATAAAACCCAACAAACACATCACCAAACTCAACATCGGACACGGATCCTCAAAAGCAATCGATAAACCCAAAACATCAACTGAGTGTACAAAAACTTAAAGTACGTCTACGTTACAGACAAAGTTAACACTAACCATACTGTCACGTAAAATCTCTGGTAACATCAGTAACAAAAAAAGTCAGCAAGCCAAAAGTCAGAAAGACGGAAACCCAAAATCACAGACGGTGAAACAACATACGTCAACGTAGGAAGCAAATATTCAGCGGTGTTGGCCAGAAAATGTACATATGTAACATACAAAGCCAGAAAAAGAAAGCGTTCAAACAGTAACAACCAAAAAGAAAGACGGTCAAACAACATATGTAAACAGACGAGGAAAACGCTTAACTAAAGTAGCCGGAGAAACAAAGAAAAAGTCATGTAGAGAGAGAGAGAGAGAGAGAGCGCGTAAAGGAGAAGACATGGTGATGGGTCAACCTTTTAAACCCCCGCCGACCCAAATGTACAAACCCAAAAGCAAAAAAAAAACAAACAACTCAAAGCATATAAAACCAAGCCAAGCACAATATATAACATACAATGACATTATATAAATTGATTTAGTCATATCATAATTTATAATTATATGCCAAGATTATTTGAGCAGAACCAAAACTAAGATTGTAGTCATCAATAATCGTTAATGATTATTGTTTCATATATAGATACATTTAACTTTTCATAAAAAAACAAGAAAATAAATCAAGACAGTTTAAAGTTTGAATAATGTTACAATTTTTAGGATGCCTGATAGGTTAAAATGGTTAAGAGAAAAAAGATCTTATTTTTTCTCTTTTAAAAAGAATATACTCTTTAATTTAAGAATTAATAATTACATGGAGGGCTAGGTGCTTAAATTATGAATGTGAACATTTCTTTATGAATATTTCGGATATGGTGTTTATTCTTTGTCAAACTATATCGTGTTTGCTCATTAACACTCTTGGAATGTACATACGTTAACAAGATTTGAAATAACCATTATACTTATAAATCAAACAATTTAGAAAAATAATCCCACAGCCACCCCCCTTTCCCGTTCATTGTTCATTTCCCGCCTTACTTGTCGATTAATTTAACGACAGAAACTCTACGATAAATAAAACACGGGACAACAAAGACTGTGATGCCACATCTTCTTAAATGAGCAATTAAGGATTAACTAGTTAAGAATCATTGAGTGAGCTCATTCTTTGTTCGGCAGACCTAGCCTTTGGCCAGGGTGGGCGGCCGAACCCCTTGAAAAAAAAATTAGTGTATATTTTAGGCAAAAAACCCGATCGCATCCCTTGAAAATATGTTTGAACACCTCATCCGCACCCCCAGCAAAAAAATTATGGGTCCGCCACTGCTTTGTTCACAAACTTTATAATATATAGTAGTGGTTTTGTTTAATTTGTTAAAATCTGTTACAAGAGGTTATAAATCCACTTCTGTTTCTGCTTATTATTTTTCATTATCTAGGCCTCTAGGGTTTAGAAATTAGAATTATGAACTTGCTAATTAATTTTCATAAGCTTCGTATGGAATTCTTGGTTGTTTTTTGTGAAAATTATAATTACTTCATAAAATTATATGAGGTGGGCTCCAATTATATCTTTAGAATCGCTAATAACCTATTTCATGTTTTCTAGACTCCTCAGTCTATTATGTTACCATTGAAGATCTCATATGTGTTCGAAGAACCTGAAAAACAAATTTTCTATTCTTTGATAGAAATCACGAGTTCCACAAGAAATAAAACCAAACCCAATTCGCCTCTAGGTGCATGGTTTTAATAAACATTTAAATAAATCATAAACAAGACGTTTATGACAAAATTTACATCACAAGCAACACCAAAAACCAAAGTAGTAAACTGGAAATCAAAGAAAACATCATTTTTGGTTAAGAAAACATCCAATAAGAGCCGCCACCGGCTCTCAATGCTCGTCAAGAGAACCAAGTCAACTAACCAAAATCAAAAAACCAAACAATATTTTCCGATATGTTATGTTATTTTTAAAAGATGATAAAGTGACCATTTCATACCGACTTAACATGAATTTTGTAAACAGATGAGCATTACATTACATACCTAACGTTTTACAACTTGATAAAGAGTGAAAAACAAATCTTCAATTTTGTAAAGAAAAAAAAAATGAATTCGTAATTACTTTTCTCCTTACCACATAATTTTTTAATTAGCCTTTCAATTTTATATAATTTAACGTCCTTGTATCCAAGACACTTACTAAAAATCACGAGTGCATTAAGCAAATAATTTAGTCGATTTCCGGTAACAATTGCTAATTGACGAATATGTATAGCAACTTACAACTGAAGTTTTTTTTTTATATTGTTTTTAGGAAAACGTTTTATTTATTTGAACAATACAAAATTTATGTTCCATTTTTAAAATCGAAAATTTTATTGTAGTTGTAATTTAGTTTTTTTGGGAGAGAAAGAAATGGCCAGCTGGCATCGGCAACTGTTCTGTCGGTGACACCCCATAGCCTATCATGGAAACACACATGAGCAACATGGTTTTTGTACCTTTTTGTTTCTTCCACTTGTTTATTTATTTGCCTTTTGAAAAAGAAAAAAAAAACTTCGTTTATTTATTTATAAATTATAATGCATGCATATTCTTTTTACTATATTGAAAAAGAAACTCCGTTTATTTATTTATAAATTATAATGCATGCATATTCTTGTTACTATATTACTAGATTTTTACGTATGCCGCGCGTTGCAGCGGCAACATCACGATTGTAACTTCGTTACACGTGTTATGATGATGATATTAACGTGTGATGCACACGCGTGACATGGCACATTTTTTGACTTTATTAAACACTTTACGTTAGGGACATTAACATGGTTAAGTATAAAAAAATGTATAATTCTCGGACGTTGCGGTGTAAAACCATAAAAGTAATTTAAATAAAGGAATTGAAGTGTTATAGAAACAATTGGGGAGTTAAAGTTGTTAAATGCCAAAAAATAGAAGTCAGTGTATCACTTACCAAAAGGTTGAAGATGAATGTGTAACGTCTATAAACTTGAGGTCAAAAAAAATCTAAAGACCATGATTCACCAACCATGGTTTTTAAGTACATATAATATACATCATGTGTAATTACCAAAAGGTTGAAGATGAATGTGTAACGTCTATAAAATTGAGGTAAAAAAAAATCTAAAGACCATGATTCACCAACCATGGTTTTTAAGTACATATAATATACATCATGTGTAATATTTTATATAGTCTACTTTTAAATATCTAACAATATCATTGCTATTTTTAAAATTTAATAACAAATCTTTAATAGTCTAGTTAATGTTGTATTTGTTTTAATCAATCAATATATGTTACAATAGTAAAACGTAAGGCCATCCGTAGTCATAACGCCCCTTTGTGGGCGTTATGCGACACGTGGCGCGTCACGTCAGCGTGTGGGCGTTATGGGCCGTTATGCATTTAAGCCCGTAGTCATAACGCCCCTACCTCATTATTACCCAATTAATTAATAAACCCTTAAATTATACATATATATGTATGTATATATGTCTGTGTGAGTGGAGGGAAAACAAACCAACATCCATACCGCCGTTATAATTATAGCGCCATACCCCAATTTTCATTTATAGCGCCCACATAAAGCCCCCCGTAATGGTGTTCAAGGGCCTTATGGGGCTTTATAGGGTGAGATGGCGCCCCACTACGCAAGGACTAATAAAGCCAAATTCATACATCATTTGTAATTTAATTCCATCCAACGGCTCATATTCGCTCACACTCTCCAACAAAAAGCACCTTCCATCTTCCTCTTCAATCATAATATCTACTACCAACCTCACATTTCAAATACTTGCTCAGTTGCTCCTGTATTTCTACAATGCCCAGATTCGATTTCCAATTTTTTTTCTTTCAAGTTTAATTTAAAATCTAATCATCACATTCATGCAAAAAAAAATCCTTCAGAATAGAATAAAAATTTAATGTGGGTATCTTCTCTTGTTCATCTTTCTCAATTTCTTCAAAGCTGGGAAATAGATAAAAATGTGTTAAAAATATTTTCTGATAATGGTTTATTGTTGCGTTTTGACAGTGACTCTGCTTTGCAGTTTCGTTCTTCATGACTGTTAAGATTTCCCCTGTAACAGGGTTGACTCGGAAGAAAGTGGGTTCAAGGTCGAAGGCCCTGTGCAAAGAGAAACAGTTGTAGTAGAATGTATCATCAATGTACTCCTCTTTTACCATATTTGTGAAAAGAGAAGAAAAAATCTGAAACAAAGGGCAACATTATAATTTATGAGTAAGGGCAGAATTGTAATTTTGGTCTAGCACCGACATTGTTCTTTAAGATATAGATAATTTCAAGGAATTTGGATTTTCAATAATGCTAACCACTTATCGTTGGCCGAAAACAATTTCAACTACAAAAATAATCACTGATGGTTTTGCCTTTTAACCTATTGTTCACCAACAAGTATTTTTTAACTGAGGTCTAACCTAGTTCGTCTTTGATGACATGAACGTTGGCATGGCATAGACCTTTGTTATTTAATGAGGTGGTTGCTTATGTGGCACCACCTCACCCCACAACCACAACCACCACCACCGGCCGCCATGACCATCACCATCAGCTGCCATCACCCACCACCATACCCGCGGTTTTCGGGTACCCCTGTTAATTTAGAAAGCTTACTCGTAAGGTATACTCAACCCAAAACCCATCAGGTATCTATTAATGTATCTACTAACCGGTTACATTTCGTATTGTCACTATAAAAATATATATCAAATAACATACGGAATAGAATACTTATATGTGTAAAAAATGGATGTATCATATATATATATATATATAGGGGAAGGTTCTATGCAGAACACTAAATATTGCGAGAACACGCAGAACAAAATGAATTACTCATTTTTTCAAGACAAAATTGCAGAAAACAACCTTTATGTATACCCCAAACTGCACTTTATACCTTTCACTATGAAATCCGCCAAAACCAACCTTTACGTTCATGTTTTGCTACAAGTTCAACCTTTAACACAAACTCTGTTAATATTCTTGGTTAAATCACCTCACATGCTTTGCATGTGAGGGTATTATTGTCATTTCAACCTTGTTTTTTTTGTTTATTAATAAATTATATAATTACACATGACCCCACCATAAAACTCTTCTTGTTCATCTCTCCTAGCTCCCAACCAGAAAACCCAGATCATCAACAAACACCCCTCCTTCATCTGCGCCGTCTTCATCAACAATCGCTCACCACTATCATCATCTAGCACCGCCGCCATCATCATCTAACACATACATGTTGTAGTGATATAAGCATATATGTGTTGTTGAACACCCCTGACCTATTCACAAAAAACATAATGCAAGCAGATAACACACCATATTTATCACAATGCACAGGTTGACTTATATCTACTAATCATGATATGTAGATCAACATTAAAATTACCTTGCAGTTTTGCAGCGGCATGCTTCTCGAGAGCGGAAGCTTGGGACTTGTAAATTGAAACGTTTACTGTGGTATGATCTTTGTGTGAATCATATGCAAACTGGGTATATGTAGATAATCATATTAATGTTGATATATTAGATCTGTGTACGATGAGTGAATAATGTGCTCTTCTATGAAAAATTCCTTTTGGTCGTACAACACATTAAGGGTTCGAACAGATGTTTGTAAATCACAAAGTGCTTTATATGCATAAATGAACATACTTGTCGAGTTATTTAGGAAAATTATGTGTCAAGATGAAATGACTAGTGTGCTCTGTTCATACCCAAAAACATGATACTGGGTTTTATCTTAAATGGGTCTTCTCCTAACTTCCATGTTTTAAATGATTGATTGTGAGAAAAACATTAATGTAGAGTTATGTAAGAAATCTGGGTTTACTTTGAGTGCATGATGTAGTGTTTTCATGGTGGGTACAACTGCCTATGCGCAAGGTACAACCTGGTCAAGCATATTAGTGGTAGTGTTAGAATGATCATTGATGAAAATGATATTGTTAGAATGGTATGTTAGAATAAAATGATACTGTTAGGGTGTTGTGAAATGATGATGATTATGATGGTCGATAATTGCTAAGAATGATGTTCCTAATTTCATGTTTCTAAGTAATGCCTTCCATTATGTTTTGAACATTCGAAATGATAATCACCGTTAGTTTACTATATGTTTTAAGAAAAGAATGATGCTTCGTGTTCATAATCTGGTTGAGATAAATTGTTATGAATATGTCCATGGCTTTGTTTGTATGAATTAATGAGGTGGGTTTTCATCTCAAGCTTGGGACTTGTAAATTACCTTGTAAGGTGGGGTCATGTGTAATTATATAATTTATTAATAAACAAAAAAAACAAGGTTGAAATGACAATAATACCCTCACATGCAAAGCATGTGAGGTGATTTAACCAAGAATATTAACAGAGTTTGTGTTAAAGGTTGAACTTGTAGCAAAACATGAACGTAAAGGTTGGTTTTGGCGGATTTCATAGTGAAAGGTATAAAGTGTAGTTTGGGGTATACATAAAGGTTGTTTTCTGCAATTTTGTCTTTTTTTCAATCCTAAAAACCTAAAAAGTAAATGAAAATGTTATAAATGTAATGTTTATTGTTTCTCACACTAGAATTTAAAATAAAATATGAAAAATCTTCAGTTTTTAAATAACCTACACACATATAGGTTATGTGTAGGCTAAATTACCTACATGTATGTAGACTATGTGTAGGGAAAAATATATGATTTTTTTATGTATGTACAATACACATATGAATCTAAGAAACATAAAATTTAAGAAATATGAACCTTAAACCCCAAAATTTAGTGATTTAGAGTTGTTCTTTTTGTTCTCGCAATAATTAGTGTTCTGTAATGATCCTTATCCTATATATATATATATATATATATA
The DNA here is from genome assembly GCA_030545235.1 of Helianthus tuberosus. Taxonomy (NCBI): domain Eukaryota; kingdom Viridiplantae; phylum Streptophyta; class Magnoliopsida; order Asterales; family Asteraceae; genus Helianthus; species Helianthus tuberosus. The sequence goes on along the minus strand of CM060451.1, from coordinate 77,083,685 downwards.
TATATATATATATATATACATACAAACATATTTAATAATATAAAAGAAATTATATCGGGTATACAATCGGGTAAACGGGTATATCACTAAATCTCAAAGCCGTACCAAACCCGCGAAAAAAATATAAAAAATATTCCCAAACCAGATTAACCGACCCCAAACCCATCCCAAATGTGTCGGTTTCGGGTTTACCCATCGGGTTTGGGTTTGATTGGCATCCCTACACAACCATCAACCGCCACCATCCACCTCCAATGCCATCACCCATCACCACCCAAGACCCCGAAATGTTTGCAAACCTGCACCCCACCCTTCATTTGAATAATTGCAGTCATCAATTGTGACAGTCAAATTGGGGTCTTGTTGCTTCGTTTGGCCGGAAAAAAAAAACATCGGAGGAGGTTGATGGTGATGGTTGATGGTGGTGGAGGTGGGTGGTGATTGCTAATGGCGGTGGAGGTGGGTGGTAGCAGTTGATGGTAGTGGGTGGTGATGACTAATGACGATGGAGGTGGGTGGTGGTGGAGGTGGGTGGTGGCGGCTGATGGTGATGGTGGTGGTGGTGATGGAGGTGGGTGGTGGCGGCTGATGGTGATGGTGATGGTCGATGGCGGTGGAGGTGGATGGTGGTGGCTGATAGTAGTGGTGGCGGCTAATGATGGTGGCGATTGGTGGTGGTGGGGGTAAGGTGGTGCCACATAAGCAACCACCTCATCAGATAACAAAGGACTATGCCACGTCGGCGTCCACATCATCAAAAAACTAATTGGGTTAGACTTCAGTTAGAAAATGTCCTTTGGTGGACAATAGAATAAAAGGTGGGACAACTAGTGGTTATTTTTATAGTTGAGCCTGTTGTCGGCCAATGGCAAATAGTTGGGATTATTAAAATCCATTATTCCTTATTTCAACTAGGGATGATCATTTGGTACTGGGTATCGGTACTGACTTGGTACAGTTTTGAGACCGGTACCGAATTTCTCGTAACGAATATCAGTATCGATTCAGTGCATATTTTTTGGCATTTTCAGAACCAGTACTTTCGGTTCGGTACCTGTTCGATACGGTACCAGAATTTTACTGAATTTTACGTTCAAATACCAATACCGTCGCAATACTGGTACCGTTCCGAGCATTTTTGGTACTGGTACCAGTTCCATATTTGACTATCTTCAATATTGGTACCGGTACAAATATTTGACTAAGTTTGGTACTGATACCAAGCCAATCCCTAAGTTCAACATATACAAAATGTTTTAACTAAAAACCATACAGGTTGAGTGGGTTATTTTTGTTGACAAAAGATCAAATACAAATAACTTTAACGTATAGAACGTATGAACTGAAGGAAAAGACAAAAAAAAACACGGTGGCATGTTCGTAATTATCAGTAACTATCAAAATTACTCTACAAATGATCCTGTAGAGTATTTTTGATCTTTTGTAGAGTAATTTTGTAAAATGTTCTTGTAGAGTATTTTTGTTCTTGTAGGGTAATTATCAAAATTACTCTACATGTGCATCAAAATTTCTCTGCATCAAAATTACTTTACAAATGAATCAAAATTACCCTGCAAGTTTATCAAACAATATACAATTCAAAATTACTTTACAAATGATCTTGTAGAGTAATTTTGTCAAATGACCCTTTAGAATAATTTTGATCTTGTAGAGTAATTTTGTTAGCATTTAGTTATGGGGTTTAGCTTTATGGTTTAGTTTCTAGCTTTTAGTTGAGGGGGGGGGGGGGGGGTAGGTTTGTTTTTTTTTTTTTTTTTGGGTGGTGGGGCGAGGGGTTAGGTTTTTTTTTTTTTGGGGGGGGGGTAGGTTTTCTGGGGTTTTTTTTTTTTTGGTTAGGTATAGTTTTTTTTATCAAAATTACTGTAACACTCCGTGTTTTCGTAAGTGAAAGTCAAAGTCAAGGTCAAAGTCAACGACCGATTTCGCACAACTTGACTTGTAGAAATGTCTTTATTTTATTTATATTATGTGGAGTAAGTGTTGTTAATTGCAATAATCGTTGAGTATTAATCGTATTTCAATCGACCTGCGACTGTAAACTATAGGAAGTAACAATGCGATAAAGTTAACTAAGCAATAGTCAAGCTATGCTAATCCAATCGACGTCGAATCGCAACTCGAACTATGTATTTTACTTATTGTTTATACGTGTGTGTGTGCCTTACGTGTTACATGTGCATGTTTATTTATGCTGTGTTGTAATCAAGCGAACTCAATCGAAACTCGAATGCTATCGAACTTGAACTCGAATCACAATCGAACTAGGATAGATAGTGGAAAATAGATTACGTGACACACGAAGTAGTTGGGACTGAAAGTAATTCGACTAGGGAACCCTATCGTATCGAACCGCCCGCAATCGAAGTCGAAATATCTGAAATCGTCACGCGGAACACTCGAAAAGGGTGACTAATCGATCAGGCTTCCCAGCCGATCGAACAGCCAGCCGAACGGACTGCCGTCCGATCAGACAGGCTGCCCGATCGAGCTGCCAACCGATCGGCTAGCCCTTTCCTCTTTTGTCATCCTATAAATACCCCTGTCATTGTCATCCTTTACCACTTTTGGAAACCTTTGTTCGACCAGCACGCTCAACCCACCTTTTCTCAGATTTCTCTCGATCCCGGTAAGTTTTCGTCCTAAATCTTGTACTTTCTTGATCTATACACACTCCTACACCTTTCTATCTTTCAAATCTTAACTTTTAACCGTGAAATCATCAAGAATCAAGTGTTCTAGGACGATGTCATCATGAGTTCTTGAAGAACTTCATGTTTTGGCCTCAGTCCACCAAGAATGACTTGGATCTATCCGATTTCCACATAAAGAAACAGGGATCTTTAATAGATCTAAACATAACCACGGTGAAAAGGATTGGAAGATGGATTTTCCAACTTTCTCCCAACTCTTTTCACCCTATGACTTCAAACCGGTAGAAACGGAACCTGAGCCGGTTTACAAATCACTTCGGTGGTTGTACGGTTCAAGATCTGGATTCTATCCACAAGGTTAACCGACTTCGGGTAAACGTTAGACTTCGTTCCGAACAGACCAACCGACCGGATTTGGGTGATTCCTGTCCGACCCGGTAAACCAAGTGAGGACGAGGCACCTATGGTTTTACTCGCTGTAAAAAATACCTCGATAAAATGACAAACAAAAAGAACGGCCAAGTGTTAGACGAAAGGACTGATCAGGTCAGAACGCTGACCGATCGGACTGCTGTCCGAACGGACAGCCAGCCGATCGGCTAGCACATGGTCCCACACAACCAAATTGTTTTGAAGAATAATATTGAACGAACTGTTGTTCGATCGAACTACTGTCCGATCGGATTACTCTTCGGATCATGAGATACTATGCTTCAATACTTGATCGATTTTCAACAGGTTCAATGCACTCGAAGTGCCACCCGATCGAACAGCCGTCGGATCAGGTGACACCCTGTTGTTCGATCGAACAGCAATTGTGCTATTCGATCGATCAACCATCCGATCCACTGCATCACACTTTACTTTCACTAAAGTTTTTGACTTGTTGACTTGCCAACCGATCGAACACCTGTCTGATCGAACACCTGTCCGATCGAACACCTGTCCGATCCAAAGGCTAAACCTTGAAATTCTGTTGAATGCCTAACCGATCGGACTGCCGGCCGATCGGACAGCCGTCCGATCGACCGACCTGAAAGGTAAAGGTACTTCAATGTTTTCAAAATGCTACAACGAAAACTTCAAAGGTCAAGCCATCATACACAAACACATCCTTCCCAAAGGAAGAAACAATCCACTCGAACAGCCATCCGATCGGCCTATCAACCGACCGGACAGCCGTCCGAGCAGTCTGTCAGCCGAACGGCTAGCCGTCCGATCGACCAGCTATCCGACTCCCCCACACTTATTTCCTGTTTTACGTTTCCCTTATCGTTATACTATCGAATCTATTCAGGCTAACCGTACTCGCTAAGCGCTCCCTTCAATCCATTAATCGCTGTGAGTATACTCGATCCCTTTTTGCTTTAAGCACTTTTAGGTGTTACATACGTTATGAATATTCAAACTACAACTATCACACTACTCAAACTATTTGAACGCTAACCATTAATGCATGTTATACGTGGCTTATGAATTCTTTTTTGTTATGTTTGCACATGGAATGCTGTCTACTTGCCTTAGCAACGATAGTACTATAGTTTGGACTCAGCACCCGTTCACTCGGGGGTTGTTAAGGATCTTTTACTTGCATGGATTACGGTGGTAATCATGTATTGCGAACTGCCTCAGGCAGTCAACCCGCAGTCATTGGTATCGATGGGTCTATGTCGATAACTAACGTGCTTCATTTCACTATGTGTACGTGCTGGTTATGCGTAAACGAATTCGAACTCTATATGCTACTATCAAACTTGTATGCTCACCTTTACATTTTATGTATTGACTTTATTTTAACGTATGTGACAAGCGTTTAGGTTGCTTGTATGCCTAGCTCACTGTGAAATTGAGGCTAGGAAAGGTCTAGGATGCTCTCTGCGCTGTGATGAAATCGAAGCTAGGAAATGGGGTCCTAGAAACCAATAAATAAACTATTTTGTTTGAATCTGAGTTGTCGGAAGAGGATATTTGTCTTGATGTTTATCTGTAATAATTTATCTACTATTTGAGACATGGAATAGGACATGTTAACTTAAATTGAATGGTAATGATAGTTGTTATGGAAACTTCTGGACAATCTGTTTCGCTCAGTGCCATGCCCCGGTGATTTTCGCCATCGGTCGGGGTGTGACAGATTGGTATCAGAGCCATAACTATAGGGAATTAGGCAAGACACGACCTAGTCCGGGTCGAAGTCTTAGATACCTAGACTATAGTTAAGAACCAACAGACCGACTTGTGCATATCCGTTAGGGATTTTGTACGAGCCTGCTATTTCCCGCTATTTTCGCTTATACTACACTCACACCACACTCGAAATTTCAACTATGAGTGGGTAGTAAGGTCGAGAATAGGTGTGAAAACCGCAAACTCTCGACTGAAGTTGCTCACTCAGCTCGCATTTCAATTACAAGCAAGGGGAAATTATACCAAATCAGGAGTGAAATCCATATTTTGATGAATAATTTCCTCAAATTTTATCCAAACAGGGACGAAGTTGTTAAGCCAGGGGTGAAACCCTAACCTTGACGACTTGTTCCGTTTTTATACAAAACTCTCACCGAAGTCTCGACGGACTCCAACGACCCGAAGTCACAAGATAACCAACGGGAAGTGTGCCAAACGCCCAAGACTCGAGGCAAAGGCATAGTCCTGGAAGTAAATGTGCACAACGGATCCTTGTGAATAGTCGAACCACTTTGGGTAGTCGAAGTCTATTAGCCGTGGACGATCTGTCTCTCGATTTTTATGCATTTCAAAGATTGTTTGCCGATTTTATACGTGTTTTATGTGTCATTTCTCATTTCGACTCCCAAACGCTTGCGTAACGACACGTTCAACGTGCGAAATCCATGAACGTGCGTGACCGAACACACTAGACGTACGATTTACCGTGATTCTTGTTAGGTCCCGGTTTTGACTCCGAAACGATTGCGAACCGAACGTGTGACGTGCGGAATCCGTGCACGAACGAGACCGAAACACACAAGACGTAATATAATCTGTGATTCAAAATAGATGTGAAAGGTACAAAGAAACGTGAATCACCTTTTGCCTTTCTCTCACTAGTTTCTCTCTCTAGCCCATATCTCCTCAAAGGTAGCAAATGGCAAAAGTATCAAAAGTTGCCAAAAGTCCTAAACTCTAACCCTAACACATCTATTGATAGGTTTCTGTTTTCTGATTGCCTCTGTTGGTTAAATACGTATGTGCTTCTTTGCTTCTGTGCTTAGGTACTAAATGATTATGTGTTTTATGTGCTATGTGAATATGTGATTCGGGATAAGTATTTACGTAAGCATACGTGTTCCTGAGCTTTAGTAAGTGATAGACGTGTGAGGTGAGATTCGAATACAGTGTGATGAGTCCTGTGACGATGTCTGTTGCAGACCATGTCGTCTGGATCCCGTCATGCACTCTCTCGTCAAGAAAAGAGAGACAAACGCCTCGCTTCTATCATCGCCAAAAGTGTGGCAAAGGCCGTGAGTGATGTTTACGAAAATGCCAGCAAGTCATCCGAGGAATCAAGGACCGATGCTCCTAAGGCTACCGCGAGACCCTTCAGCTTCAAGCAATTCAAGTCGTGTGGGCCAAAAGAATTCACTGGCGAAGGAGGTCCTACTGCACTATTTCACTGGTTTGATTCCATTGAGGTTACTCTGCGACAAAGTGGTTGCCCTGATGACCTTCGAACTCTGAATGCTACCGGCGTTTTCCAGTCCCGTGCTCTAGACTGGTGGACGGCCGAGAGGAACAAGCGAGGGAACGATCCAGCCTACGGTCTGTCGTGGGACGAGCTCAAGGAAGTTATGCTAGAGGAATTCTGCCCTCCTCACGAGCGTCAAAAGCTGGAAGATGAATTTTGGCACATACAGCAAAAGGATGGTGACAATGCTGGTCTTACTGCTCGTTTCAAGCAGCTCAGCATTATCTGTCCCGACCAAGTCAAGACTCCCGACATGACAATCAAGAAGTACATCCGGGCCCTGCCCGACTGCGTTGCTGATTTCGTGCAAGCGGCTAAGACTACGACGATCGAAGAAACTTATCTGCTAGCCGCTGAAATCAATGACAAGCGGGTTAAGGCTGGTGTATGGGATAAGACTTCGAAGCATCTGCATCAAGCTACCTCTACCGCACCCACTGCTGAACCTACCTCATCAAGCAACAAGAGAAAGAACAAGAGGAAGAACAGCTCCACCAACAAGAACTGTGCGATTACTGCTGCACTGATTCAAGCTGTACCTGCCCAACAGCGTCAAGTAGCGGCGCCTGTGGCCAATGCACCGCCTCCAAAGCGTGCATACACTGGACCACACCCGCTCTGCCCTACTTGCACCTACCACCACCCGACTGCTATTCAATGCCGCTTCTGTGCTCATTGCAATGTATACGGCCACTTTACTGCCAACTGCCGTATTCGTCAAGCTCCTGCCAACCAAGCTCTACTCACTGCCCCACAGGGTCAACAAGCTCCTCCGGCACCCGCGGTCAAAGCCAGAGCCTGCTTCGCATGTGGCGACCCGAACCATTTCGCCAACATGTGCCCGAACAGGGCTGTGAAACAAGAGCCTCAGCAACAGCAGCCACAGCAGCAACAACAGCAACAACAGGCCGCACGCCCCAGAACCTTCAACCTCAACGTGCGTCAAGCCTACGCCGACAACAACGTGGTCAATGGTACGTTTCTTGTGAATGGTATTTATGCTTCATGTTTATTTGATACCGGAGCCGATAATTGCTTTGTGTCGCTCGAATTTGAGAAACACCTTAGTTGTAAACGTTCCCAACTCTCCTCGAAGTTCGATGTAGAAGTCGCTACCGGAAGAACCGTCGCTGTAAATTCTGTTATCCGTGATTGTACTCTTGAGCTCAACAATTACATCTTCCCAATCGACCTTATTCCGATGCAACTCGGAAGCTTTGACGTCATAGTAGGCATGGACTTTCTTCGCGAAAACCATGCTGAAGTTGTGTGCTTCGACAAGATGATTCGTTTCTCGCTCGCAAATGGTGACTTCTTGTGTGTATATGGCGATACTACTTCAAAGGGGCTCAAGCTTATGTCATGTATCCAAGCCAGCAAGTATCTCCGCAAGGAATACAGGGCTTTCTTGGCAAACATTGTAGTAGCGGAGAAGGAAAAGAAAGAGAAGAAGGAAGTAAAAGACGTTCCTGTGGTTTAGGAATTTCCTCATGTTTTCCCAGAGGATCTTCCTGGATTACCACAGAGTCGTGATATCGACTTTCGTATTGACCTCATTCCTGGAGCCAATCCTATTGCCAAAGCTCCTTACCGACTCGCACCGTCAGAAATGCGCGAACTCTCAACCCAACTCCAGGAACTGCTTGATAAAGGCTTTATTCGCCCGAGCACCTCTCCTTGGGGCGCGCCAGTCCTTTTCGTCAAAAAGAAGGATGGGTCGTTCCGGATGTGCATCGACTACCGGGAATTGAATAAGTTAACTATCAAGAACCGCTATCCTCTGCCTCGTATCGACGATTTGTTTGACCAACTACAAGGCACTACGTGTTTCTCAAAGATCGATCTACGTTCAGGTTACCATCAGCTACGCATTCAAGAGGAGGATATACCCAAAACCGCGTTTCGTACTCGATACGGCCACTACGAATTCGTTGTCATGCCTTTTGGTCTAACAAACGCACCAGTGGTTTTCATGGACCTGATGAATCGCATGTGTAAACCATATCTCGACCGTTTCGTCATCGTATTCATCGACGATGTCTTGATCTATTCCAAATCGAAAGCCGAAAACGCGCAACATCTATGTTTGGTTCTCGAGTTACTCCAGGGGAATCAACTCTATGCCAAGTTCTCCAAGTGCGAATTCTGGTTAGGGGAAGTTCAATTTCTGGGTCACATTGTTAATAGTCAGGGTATTCACGTCGATCCTGCGAAGATTGAGGCAGTCAAGAGCTGGGTTACGCCTAAGAACCCGTCTGAAGTCCGCTCCTTTCTCAGACTAGCGGGCTATTATCGACGATTTATCGAAGGGTTCTCGAAAATTGTTGTACCGCTTACCTCTCTTACGCATAAAGACCAGTCCTTTGTCTGGGGAACCAAACAAGAGTCTGCCTTTCGAACCCTCAAACATATGCTCTGCAATGCTCCTGTTCTCACATCGCCCGACGGAAACAATGATTTCATTGTCTACTGTGATGCTTCCAACCTTGGTCTCGGTTGTGTACTCATGCAACGGGACAAGGTCATAGCTTACGCATCTCGTCAGCTCAAAATCCACGAGAAGAACTATACAACCCATGATCTCGAGCTAGGCGCGGTTGTTTTTGCATTAAAGATTTGGCGACACTACCTGTATGGTACCAAGTGTACGATCTTCACCGATCATAGGAGCCTACAGCATATCTTTAATCAGAAGGAACTTAATATGCGTCAATGCCGATGGGTAGAACTTCTCAACGATTACGACTCTGAGATTCGTTATCACCCAGGCAAAGCAAATGTTGTTGCCGACGCACTTAGCAGACGGAGCTACCTGCTTAGCACTCGTAATGTTCAAGCCCAGCACAACCTCGAAACCCTTATCCGCGACGCTCAGCATGCATGTTTCAACGAACGCACTTTGAAAAAGGAAAGAATCTACCACGATGGAGCCCAGCTTGTGAGCAAATCGAATGGGATATTTCACTTTCTAGACCGAATTTGGATTCCCAAGCGAACCAATTTGCGACAGATTATCATGGACGAAGCCCATAAATCCCGCTACTCTGTTCATCCAGGTGCTGACAAAATGTACCAGGATCTTCGTTATAAGTACTGGTGGCCGGGTATGAAAAGGGATATCGCTCTTTATGTCGGAAAATGCCTAACTTGTGCTAGAATCAAGGCTGAACATCAAAGACTCTCTGGCTTGCTCGAACAACCACCAATTCCCATGTGGAAGTGGGAGAGCATAGCTATGGATTTCGTAACCAAGCTTCCACCCACGTCATCAGGTCACGACAGCATATGGGTTGTGGTCGACCGATTGACTAAATCAGCTCACTTTCTGCCTATACGAGAAGACTACAAGGTGGAACGATTACCCCGAATCTACACCGACGAGATCATTTGTAATCATGGTACGCCTCGTGACATCATCTCTGATCGTGATGCGCGGTTTACTTCATGATTGTGGGAAACGTTTCAAACGGCACTCGGTACAACGCTTAATCTAAGTACTGCTTTCCACCCTCAAACCGACGGCCAGACAGAAAGAACGATCCGTACTCTTGAAGACATGCTCCGTGCGTGTGTTCTAAACTTCGGTGGTAATTGGGATAAACACCTGTCGTTACTCGAATTCTCGTATAACAATAGCTATCATTCCAGCATCGAGATGGCACCTTTCGAGGCACTATACGGAAGAAGATGTCGGTCGCCTATTGTGTGGCACGAGATCGGTCATTCGCAACTAACCGGTCCTGAGCTATTACAAGAAACGACAGACAAAATTTTCCAAATCAGAGACAACCTGGTGAAAGCTCAGGATCGACAGAAGGTTTACGCCGATAAAAAGCGCAAGCCCCGTGAATTTAGCGTTGGTGACTACGTACTCCTAAAGGTATCACCTTGGAAGGGTGTAGTCCGATTCGGCAAGAAAGGGAAACTCGCGCCTCGATATGTTGGACCTTTTAAGATTCTGGAAAGGATCGGAAAAGTCGCCTACAGACTCGAATTACCGGAGGAACTTAGTAACGTCCACCCGACTTTCCACGTGTCAAACCTCCGAAAGTGCATCGCCGACCATGATTTACATGCCTCTCTAGACGATCTACAAGTGAACGAAACATTACACTTCGTGGAAAAGCCTGTCGAAATCATGGATCGCCAAACCAAGCAGCTCAGGCGCTCACGCATTCCTATTGTGAAGGTCCGATGGGAAGGCAAACGAGGCGCAGAGTTCACTTGGGAACTCGAAAGCGACATGAAGGCAAAGTACCCGCAGTTGTTCCAGGAGAGAGTCTAGATAGAGAAAGTTCTCCACGCGATTCACGGCTTTGTAACAGCTTCCAGCTTAATTTCGGGACGAAATTCTCTAAACAAGAGGAGGCTGTAACACCCCGTGTTTTCGTAAGTGAAAGTCAAAGTCAACGACCGATTTCGCGCAACTTGACTTGTAGAAATGTCTTTATTTTATTTATATTATGTGGAGTAAGTGTTGTTAATTGCAATAATCGTTGAGTATTAATCGTATTTCAATCGACATGCGACTGTAAACTATAGGAAGTAACAATGCGATAAAGTTAACTAAGCAATAGTCAAGCTATGCTAATCGAATCGACGTCGAATCGCAACTCGAACTATGTATTTTACTTATTGTTTATACGTGTGTGTGCGCCTTACGTGTTACCTGTGCATGTTTATTTATGATGTGTTGTAATCAAGCGAACTCAATCGAAACTCGAATGTTATCGAACTCGAACTCGAATCACAATCGAACTAGGATAGATAGTGGAAAATAGATTACGTGAGACACGAAATAGTTGGGACTGAAAGTAATTCGACTAGGGAACCATATCGTATCGAACCGCCCGCAATCGAAGTCGAAATATCTGAAATCGTCATGCAGAACACTCTAAAAGGGTGACTGATCGATCAGGCTTCCCAGCCGATCGAACAGCCAGCCGAACGGACTGCCGTCCGATCGAGCTGCCAACCGATCGGCCAGCCCTTTCCTCTTTTGTCATCCTATAAATACCCCTGTCATTGTCATCCTTTACCACTTTTGGAAACCTCTGTTCGACCAGCACACTCAACCCACCTTTTCTCAGATTTCTCTCGATTCCGGTAAGTTTTCGTCCTAAATCTTGTACTTTCTTGATCTATACACACTCCTACACCTTTCTATCTTTCAAATCTTAACTTTTAACCGTGAAATCATCAAGAATCAAGTGTTATAGGATGATGTCATCATGAGTTCTTGAAGAACTTCATGTTTTGGCCTCAATCCACCAAGAATGACTTGGATCTATCCGATTTCCACATATACAAACAGGGATCTTTAATAGATCTAAACATAACCACGGTGAAAAGGATTGGAAGATGGATTTTCCAACTTTCTCCCAACTCTTTTCACCCTATGACTTCAAAGCGGTAGAAACGGAACCTGAGCCGGTTTACAAATCACTTCGGTGGTTGTACGGTTCAAGATCTGGATTCTATCCACAAGGTTAACCAACTTCGGGTAAACGTTAGACTTCGTTCCGAACAGACCAACCGACCGGATTTGGGTGATTCCTGTCCGACCCGGTAAACCAAGTGAGGACGAGGCACCTATGGTTTTACTCGCTGTCAAAATACCTCGATAAAACGACAAACAAACAGAACGGCCAAGTGTTAGACGAAAGGACTGATCAGGTCAGAACGCTGACCGATCGGACTGCTGTCCGAACGGACAGCCAGCCGATCGGATAGTCAGCCGATCGACTGGCCAGCCGATCGGCTGGCACATGGACCCACACAACCAAATTGTTTTGAAGAATAATATTGAACGAACTGTTGTTCGATCGAACTACTGTCCGATCGGATTACTCTTCGGATCATGAGATACTATGCTTCAATACTTGATCGATTTTCAACAGGTTCAATGCACTCGAAGTGCCACCCGATCGAACAGCCGTCCGATCAGGTGACACCCTGTTGTCCGATCGAACATCAATTGTGCTATTCGATCGATCAACCATCCGATCCACTGCATCACACTTTACTTTCACTAAAGTTTTTGACTTGTTGACTTGCCAACCGATCGAACACCTGTCCGATCGAACACCTGTCCGATCCAAAGGCTAAACCTTGAAATTCTGTTGAATGCCTAACCGATCGGACTGCCAGCCGATCGGACAGCCGTCCGATCGACCGACCTGAAAGGTAAAGGTACTTCAATGTTTTCAAAATGCTACAACGAAAACTTCAAAGGTCAAGCCATCATACACAAACACATCCTTCCCAAAGGAAGAAACAATCCACTCGAACAGCCATCCGATCGGCCTATCAACCGACCGGACAGCCGTCCGAGCAGTCTGTCAGCCGAACGGCTAGCGACCGTCCGATCGACCAGCTGTCCGACTCCCCCACACTTATTTCCTGTTTTACGTTTCCCTTATCGTTATACTATCGAATCTATTCAGGCTAACCGTACTCGCTAAGCGCTCCCTTCAATCCATTAATCGTTGTGAATATACTCGATCCCTTTTTGCTTTAAGCACTTTTGGGTGTTACATACGTTACGAATATTCAAACTACAACTATCACACTACTCAAACTATTTGAACGCTAACCATTAATGCATGTTATATGTGGCTTATGAATGCTTGTTTGTTATGTTTGCATATGGAATGATGTCTACCTGCCTTAGCAACGATAGTACTATAGTTTGGACTCAGCACCCGTTCACTCGGGGGTTGTTAAGGATCTTTTACTTGCATGGATTACGGTGGTAATCATGTATTGCGAACTGCATCAGGCAGTCAACCCGCAGTCATTGGTATCAATGGGTCTATGTCGATAACTAACGTGCTTCATTTCACTATGTGTACGTGCTGGTTATGCGTAAACGAATTCGAACTCTATATGCTACTATCAAACTTGTATGCTCACCTTTACATTTTATGTATTGACTTTATTTTAACGTATGTGACAGGTGTTTAGGTTGCTTGTATGCCTAACTCACTGTGAAATTGAGGCTAGTAAAGGTCTAGGATGCTCTCTGCGCTGTGATGAAATCGAAGCTAGGAAATGGGGTCCTAGAAACCAATAAATAAACTATTTTGTTTGAATCTGAGTTGTCGGAACAGGATATTTGTCTTGATGTTTATCTGTAATAATTTATCTACTATTTGAGACATGGAATGAGACATGTTAACTTAAATTGAATGGTAATGATAGTTGTTATGGAAACTTCTGGACAATCTGTTTCGCTCAGTGCCATGCCCCGGTGATTTCCGCCATCGGTCGGGGTGTGACAATTACTCTATAAGAACATTTTACAAAATTACTCTACAAGAACATTTTACAAAATTATTCTACAAGAAATTACTCTACAAGATCAAAATTACTCTACAGTATCATTTTGTAGAGTAATTTTGATAATTACCCTATAAGCAGATAATTACAAAAATACCACCGTGTGCTTTTTGTTTTTTCATACTATTCATACGTTTAGTACGTTAACTTTATTTGTACAGGAACTTTCCCTGTTTTTGTTCATTACAAGCTGAAAAGAACAAGATTAACATAATATAATTTGGTATACATGGGTGGAACTAGAAAGTGGCTTGGGAACGTAGTATTGTTATTGTTTTCTTTTAGTTTGGCTCTTTAAATTTAGTGATCACCGAGGAACTAAAACAAAAACTTTAGAAAAGTTTGCGACATTGAACTCTAAGTCAAACAACCCTTCCTTACTTTTAGTGTAGAATATAGAAATTATATAATTTTTTGAAACGAAAAACTTCTATATAAAATATATCAAAAAAGGTCAGCAAGAAACACTAATCCCAATTCCCAAAGTCACAAAATTACATCCTGAATATTAAACTCACCCCATTACCCCAATTAAGCTTTACATAGTTAGATCTACTAGAAATCCAATAAAAAGCATTTTCCTTACTAGTGTCCGCCATTCTATTGAAATGCAAGTGATTGTTGTTGAAGGTCGCCTCATTCCTTGTCATTCATATTCCCACGCCGTGACCAAAAGAACTCCACCAACCATCTTCTTCCAATCCTTAGAACCTTTCATGATGATCGCAAGCCCCAACATTTGTTGAATAGAAAGATTGTTGTCGGGAAAAGGAATTTTAAGCCAAACCAAGATGCTCCACCAAATAGATTTTGCGATCTAACAATCCCAAAGTACATGAAAAGCCGTTTCTTCATGCAAACAGGAATTATATATACATACCAATTCACAACTTGGTCTTCAATAGCTTTCCTTGAATGTCCAGAGTTAACGGTGTCACCAATTAATGGATGCCACATAACATCCACTAGTTTATATGAAGACTAAAAAGGTATAAGTTTAATTTACTTAATTTTAAAGGAGTATTGAAGTTTAATAATCCCAACTATTCGTCGTTGGCCACCAGCAGTCCCAACTTTAAAAATAACCACTAGAAGCCTAACATTGTTAGTCTCTGGTCGCCGGAAAAACGTTTTTGTCCGGAAAACTCATTTTTTGCCGGAAAACTCAACATCTTCGTCCCAAACCTCTTTGTAACCTTATTACGGACCTTTAGAAACTTTTTTCCAGTAAAGCACCAATTATTAAAGTCGCCGGAAAACTCAACTTTTTGGCTGGAAAACTCAACATTTTCGTCCCAAACCTCTTTGTAACATTAGATCGAACCTTTAGAAACCTTTTTATGGACAAAAACGGCTTGCCGGCGACTGAATACTAACGGCGTTAGAGTTCTGTTAGTCAGGGTCCATTGGTGGCTAATATGTCAATAGTTGGGACCTTCAGTGGTTATTTTTTAAGTTGGGACTGTTGACGGCCAACGACGAATAGTTGGGATCATTAAAATCCAATATTCCAATTTTAAACTACAAAAGATGAACTATTTTTGTTGATTCTTATTTGTTTTTAGTACATTAGATATACACGATGTAAGATCACTGATGACTTAAAACTCTTAGATCCTATCAAATTGACATATGCTATTACATCAATATCCTTGTAAGAACATTAGGTAAATGCAAAGTAAGATTTGATTTTGAAGTCGAAAGACAAACTCTTTAAAGCATTTGTTATGCACCTTTTTCGCAAGTTTTCGGGGTCCCACATGGCACCATGACACTGAGCGGGAACACCACACTAGGGTCCTTTGACACCGCAAGATGGACTCCTCGTGGGATAAAGGCACTGCTAGGTGATGAAGACAAGGAATGAACAAAGGAACCTTCAGTATCGCTTGGTGACAGGGCCTCTGCGTGAGTGCAGGAACACAACTTGGTAGTGCCCCCACCTTTAGAGGAACAATATGCGGGAATGATCATAACACATGCCCTTATCGTAACAAAAATGTATTACGTGCCTCTTATTGTAACATAAATGAGTCTAGATTAACTAGTTAAATTGGTAGAACCAAATGTCACACCCCAACCGATGGCGGAAACATCGGGGCACGGCACTTAGCGAATCAGATTGCTCAAGAGAATCCACAACACTAATTTGTTTCGATAAAGATTTAATCAAGTTTCATAAAATTGTCTAACAGTCAACACGATCCACAAAAATCATCAAAATACGTCATGATTCAAATATTGTTCAAAACTGTCTAATTTATCTAGAGGAGTTTCTAAGCATCATCCTAGCTTATTTTCTTGAATCCCGGCTACTATAAACCTGCAACATGTATTAAAATAAAATCAACAAAAATGTTGGCGAGCATACAAGTTTGAATACGTAGCATAATAGTTTAACAAAAAGTCATATCCATCATGAAAACATGTAATAAGATTCACCATGCTAGTTAACGCAGTCCAAGTGATAGCCCAAGTTTCCAATGCGTTAAATGCCTTTCCCAAAGTTTAACGGGAGGTTATATGTCTCATCCTAACAATACCCCAAAGACTAACGGGGAGGTGCATTACCCCTATAGCGCTACCATTGTTAAGGCGGAACTACACACAAGGATTAAACGTTCACATAGCATAAAAGTCTCAAGTATCACAAGTATCAAGTTTCATGTTTAATGCGGATAGAGTATGTTTCAAATAAGTTTCAAGTGTCAAGTGTCTTGATATAGAATACATGTTGCATCCCAAAAGTGTTTAAAACAAAAAGGAATCGAGTATACTCACAGTGGGTGCTTAAACCAAACACTTCCAGATTGGATCGAAGGGAGCGCTGGATCAGCCTGCGTGCGGGGTAACAGAGCATAAGTCCTCTAAGTGCTGACCCGGTTGGGAACAGAGTGTCGAATGGTGCGAAAATCGAAATAAAGTGTCTGACAGAATACCTGGGCGGATGGTCATCCGGACGGATGACCATTCGAACGGATGGCCATTCGAACATCGGGTGTTTGTGAACTGTTAAAGTTTCAAACGTTGTGATCATAGTGTCCTGTAAAACAAACAAAGTGTCATCATAATCAGATCATCTGGACGAATGGTCATCCGATCGGATGGCCATTCGGACAGATGGTCAGTGAGTGTAGTTTTTGTGAATTTTGCTAAGTTTTGAGTTAACGGAGACGGTGCAACGACGTGTCAAACAACGGAAACATACCAAACCCAGCTCGTTCGATCGGATGGGTATCACCCTTTTTCGTACCGACGAGCTGTTTCTGATGAAGTTTCATGTTTGGACCCATCAATCGGCCCGTTTTCCGATGAAACTCAGTTCTCAAGCCGGCTTTTGACAAAGGAAAGATTCGAAGGTCTGTTTGAGTCTGATTTCACCATAGTTTCGTATAAAAGTTGAAGAAAAGTCCGAAAATCAGTTGTAAAACGCGATGTTCATTAGATCTGAGGTAAAAGGATGAGATTCCTTTAGATTTTGTATAAAACTTGCGAAAATCCCTTTAGATCTGGGCCGATCTTGATTAAATGATGCTCCACCATAGCTTGTACCAACAACTGAGTGAAAACCATCTTCAAGAGACCCAAATCAGTTGGTTTTCATGAAAAAGTTGAAGTGTTCATGTGATTTTGATGAAGAATGTTGTGTAGAAGTGATAAAGGATGAAAGTTGTACAAGAATCTGGGAAGAATACTTACGGAATAGGCTTGGATCTTGATTAAAGTGCCTGAGAGTGCGTGTGGTCGAATGACAGGGCCAAAGGTGAAAATGAAATGTTAAAGGCCCTATTTGTAGGTGATGTGGACAGCTAGGTCGGTGTAAGTGTGCAATGGATCAGATGGGTTTCCGGTCGAATGGTCATCCAATCGGATGGTCATCCGAGCGGATGGTCATCCGAGCGGATGGTCATCCGATCGGATGTCCATTCGGACAGCCGAGACCCGTTCGCTAGTTTGCGACTTTGATTCGTTTTGCGAGCTAGATCAGGTGTTGCGTTGCGTATTATTGTGAATAACTATTACATGGTATTATTATACAATTAACACAAAAGTTTCCATGTTTCGAGTCTGCGTTTAAGCTAGTTTCCCGTTCAATAAGTATCAAGTATCAAAGTCTCTCGTTCAATAAAGAATCAAAGTTTCTCGTTCAATAAGTATCAAGTTTCTCGTTTAATGAGTATCAAGCATAACAAGCGTCAAGTTTCAAGATTCGAGTTTCAAAGTATCACAAGAGTCTAGATTCATACTTGTTCATTCATAAAGTATCACAAATGCATCATAGAGTAAAAGTTTCACATAGTTTAACATGATTAAGATTCAAATTAAGTATAACATGGACGAGACTTGCCAAAAGATAAAAGTTTCGAAACGCAGGGCGTTACACCAAATTTCTCTTTCTGACATTTACAATAAGGCCATATGTTATGAGAATTCATTGGGGGTGCTAGTGGTGCCAAATCAGCAGCAAGAGGAGCGTGAACACCGTAATGAGTGTGTGTCGTTCAGGGCGTGGGGCCCAAGCCTGGTGGGGATGGTGGGTGTGGAGTACGGGAAAAAGGAAGTTGGTTGGTAGTTAACATAGTTGTTAATAGCGGCTATAGCGTGCTTGTTAACATATGGGTCTTAACGATTAATAGCGAAGTTAGCGACAGTTAAGGTTTTTTTTTTTTGATGTTACAACCACCATTTTTAATACAAAAATGAAGGTTAAATGGAAACTGCCCGCAGCAGGCCCGGGGTTTCGGAGCTGCATTCGTGTGGGCATGCACGAATTCAATTAAATTCCAGTTCATAAACTCATTTTTGCACCCCCCATGCGCTCGGTTAGGACTTGTGGTAAAACATATCATAAAGCTACAATGGAATAGTAAATACTTTACCTTATAAACAACCACTCACTTTGTTCACACACCAATGTGGGACAAAATATTTACCACCTTTTGAGACTTTCATTCACACACCCAAAACTTCCAACATATAAGTCATAAACTTTTGCTACTAACTATTAGTTTTTGTTAAATATACATGTAAAATAGCATATATATAAGGGTATTTTGATGTCATATACATATAAAAATTTTCAAAATTCTTTTTCTACTGTAATCGCTATTTATAAAATAGCCGTCGCTATTTGTCGCTATTCGCTACGTAGCCTATAGGTGCCTTGTCGCTATTCGCTATCGACAACTATGGTAGTTAAAAGATGGTAGCAAGGGGAGGTGGCGCCAATGGGCGTGTTGACCACTAGAGGTTTACGAAGATGGCGGCATCAATAAGGAGGGAAAGTGTCGTCTTACATGGCACTCACGTGACACTTTTTCTTTCACCTTTAAGCTCCTTTAGTGTTCTCCATAACACTCCATAACATATAGAGTAACGACTTCACAAATTAAAGAACACCATGTAACAATTATTACATAATTAACAAGAACAAATAAAGATGAGTTGTCTTTACTCTTTATAAGATCAAAACTTATAACTAGCGAAAATATTTCACCATAGGATTCATACTTGTTATCAACTCCCAGTAACATAAAGTATATACATTGTTACACCATAATCATAAAAAAATTAAAGCCCAAAAACATGGACCACCACAACTTTAAAGAAACAATACAATAATTAATTTCATATATAACAATTCACAAAAATTAAAAATTACATAATAATCCAATTTTACAAAATAACTTTTACAACAATTTCACTTTACCTTGACACAGTAAAAGTAAAACCCATACCCACCGACGACATCCATTCCCACCTCACCGGAATCATATCTCCGGCACATTCTACTCCCATTTTCTCTCTCTAAACAAAAGAATTTCATTTCATACAACAACATATTGCAGATTACAGATCACCCAATTTTCAGAATCTGGTGATACCATCGTCAAAGTTCCTCGAGTAACTACCGGAATTGTAACGAACAGTTTGAGGAAGCCCAACTTTATCGGATCTAACCATCTTCCGGATCTCGGATCTTACCTTTAAAAAAACACTCTTCCAGCTGCCGCCATTGCTACCGTTGCTAGAGCTTTTATTAAACTCCAGATCTGGTCCAAACACGGGTTTTCTAGAAAGTATCCACCCCCATCCCCAGTCCCACCAGTTTCGGATCGAAGTGGATGCGGATTCACCCATTGAAGAAACGGATTTGGATCGGCGCATGGCCCATGCGGTTGCGGCGGAGGTGGTGTCGGAGATGGAGGACGGGTGGATGCGTAAGGAGACCGAGGAGAGTCGGCGGCGGATCCCGGCGGTGACGGAGGATGGGTCGGGTGAACCTGTGGGGTGGGAGACGGGGAGAGATCTTTCTCTTTGTAACATGGTGGGTCGGGTCCGGTGGGTAATTGGGTATTGAAAGGAAGATGGAACTGAAATTGAAATGGGGATGAGAGAGAGGAAAGGAGGGTGTTGTGAATATAAATGGGGAGGTGGTGAAAGGTGGTGGGATCCATCAATGGAGGCGACAGCTTACTTATATCGACATGTTATTTTGACTTTCTTACCCATACTTTTGTCGGTTCATCATCCGTTTGTGTAACTTTGTTATTTTTTTTTTAACGGCCAACAGAAATTTTATTAATTCAACTAGCCAGAAGCTAGACACCAAATTTACAAACTAAAACGCCAAAAAGACCAACCGGTCAAACCATGTAATGAGACGACACGAGGAACCAACTTACATTTCAAAGATTACATTACAAACCAATGGAAAAAGTTCGCCAGTCGTTCCAAGACCAATGTGAGGATCCCGAGCGATTTTTAATCCAGTGATACGCCATCGATTTGGACTCTTCAACCACCTTCGAAATACTAGGAACCGCCTGCCCGAAAATAACCTCATTACGCATTCTCCACACGCACCAAATCACAACCTGAACAATGGCATTTAGCACCTTCTTTTTCTTATTACTGCCTTGCATATATAAATGGGAGTCCAATAAATCTTTAAGACAGAACGCCATAATGGGAGGGATCTTGCACCACTGTGCCATAACAAGCCAAATGGACTGAGTGAACTGGCACAAGACGAAAAGGTGATCACTAGACTCCTCGTAATCACCACAGAAAATACATCTAGTATCTCCAATATTAATGTTCCTACAGGCCAAGGCAAGTCTAGTCGGAAGGCGTTCCGCTGACGCCCCGCCAAGAAACAACTACAACCTTTTTCGGCACAAGGTTGTTCCATAAAAATAAATCGGCCGGAACAGACCTGGTTGCCGCCACTGCTGCACGTTTAACACTAGCCACAGAAAATGTTTCAGCATGATCATGATTCCAAACCCATTCATCCGGTCCATCGCGGACCCCAAGATCACTCAAGAGAAGAATTAAGTCCGTCAATTCAATTTCCTCATTAGCAGACAATGAGGGCCGACTCCAACACCACGACAGAAGGACTGTGTCCTCCCCCCAAGACACCCGGTCAGATATGGAACAAAGTTTATCCATTTCTAAAGCAAAAAGAAGTGGAAAACTTATATAAAGCGGCTGAGAACCAATCCAAAAATCGATCCAGAAGGCTGATTTTGACCCACAACCCACTTTACACCATATTGACTCCATCAGATTAATACCCACCTGGATAAGCGGCTCTCGAATGCCAACGATTTGCTTCCAAGGGCCAGCCAAAGAAACCTTAGCTGGAATCGAGGACCAAGATCTACTATTATGATGTACAGCCCATACTACTCTTCGCCATAATCCTTCCTTATCCGTTCTAAACCTCCACCACCATTTAGACAACAATGCGAGGTTAGAATCCCGAAGAGATCCGAAGCCTAGACCCCCATATTCAATCAGAGCCGAAACCTTTTCCCAAGCCATCCAGCTCATATGAGAATTCTCGTCCACTCCACCCCAAAAAAAGACCCTCCGCATCCGTTCCAATATCTCGATAACTTTAGCCGGAGCTTTGTATAATGAAAAGAAATAAGTCGGTAACGAGTTCAGGACCGATTTGAGTAAGGTAATTCTGCCACCATATGAAAGGTTCTTAGCTTTCCAGATCGACAGTCTATTTTTAAAAACATCTATGACCGGCTTCCAGTTACGTATTAGATTCATATTGGCCCCTACCACCAAACCCAAATGTTTAAAGGGGAAAGACCCTCTTTTACAAGACAAAACATCCGCCAAATGTTGCACTTCTATTCTGCCACCCCAATCCCGAATAAAGAGCATTTAGCAAGGTTAACCTTTAGGCCCGAAACCAAGTGAAAACATCTCAATATCCTTCGTAGGTTAATGGCATTTTCGCTTAACCATTCACCCAAAAAAACAACATCATCAGCGTAAATAAGATGGGATAATACCGGGCCGGTAGCCGTACACCGAAGACCTTTGAAAATATCTTCCGACACGGCCTTCTTCATGATTCCCGTGAGCGCTTCCATGGCTATAACAAACAAGAAAGGAGACAATGGATCACCTTGACGCAGACCACGAGAGCACTCAAATTCCATAGTTGGTGAACCATTCACCAAAACCGATGCTCTAGAAGAGATAAGGGTGGCCATAATCCACCCTCTCCAACGATCCGGGAAATTCATTTGAGCCATAATAGCATCCAAAAACTTCCAATTTAGAGAATCGTAGGCTTTATTAATGTCAATGCATACCAGCTTTCTTAGCTTTTTTCATCCAGGCGATAGTTTCATTTAGTATCAAAGGACCATCCGAGATATGTCTCCCTGTTAAAAAAGCCGATTGCTCCTCCGAGATTAACTTGCCTATCACTTTCCTTAGCCGGTTCACCAAAACCTTGGAAATAGCTTTATTAATCACTCCAATCAAGCTAATAGGTCGAAAATTAGATGGGTCCACTGGGTCTTTAGTTTTTGGAATTAAGGCAATGAATGAAGACGTACAACACCTATTGATTGCACCCTTGACAAAAAACTCCTGGAATAACCGAATAAAGTCCCCTTGAAAAAGTTCCCAATTCTTTTTGATGAACAAAAAATTAAAACCATCAGGGCCCGATCCCCAACACAACCCCATATAGCTTCTTTTATTTTTATTTATTTATTTTTTTTGAACGGCAAATTAGGATCACTGACGGACCACTGGAGTATCATCGTGCCACTAGCAGAACCACCCGATCATATCCATCTCCACTAGGCACTAATGCATATACACCAATTCAGGAGGAAACCCAATAAATCTGGGAAAACCCCCTTTGTGGGAATTGAACCCATGACCTAATGGTCATAAGCCTTATCCCACCACCAAGATACCACTAGGCTTTTATTTCTATTGTTGAAAACGGTTCAACCAGGGAGCCAGGGTCAACAGTCGAGAGAGAAGCCAAATTAGGACAGATAATATTGGGCCGAGAAACCATTGGTTCAACGAACTGTTTCGAGAAGAAATCCAAAAAGGCTTCCTTAATCTCCACCGGATTAGAAACCCAAGCTCCATTCACCATAAGACCATTGATACGGTTATTACTGACATTAGAATTTATGAGGTTATGAAAAAATGCAGTATTTTCATCCCCATCTATGGCCCACCTCGCCCGGGATTTTTGTTTGGCATCAGCAAACTTCCTACGGTCTGTTTCCAACACTATGTTGATACATTTGGCCCTTTCAGACAATTCCCTTTCCTCCAAGACTCTCTCCTCAGCCATCCTTTCCAAAATACGAATACGATTCTTCTTATCCAAATAAATTCCTTCAGATCTGTCGCGTTCATCCTTTAACCAAGCCTTGATATTATTTTTAAGCCATCTCAGCTTCACCGATAATGCCATATCCGCTGGCCCATTAAAAACAAAACTATGGCATAATTGTTTAACTCGATCCATAAAACCCGGTAGCTCCATCCAAGAATTAAAACACCGAAACGGAATGTGGCCAAAATCTGATGGTACAGTCGACAATAGAATCGCCCGATGATCCGAAACATCCCGGTTAAGGGCTACAACCGACGCCGTCGGCCATCGCTCCATAAAGCCAAGACAAACAAGGTACCGATCCAACTTGCTCAACTTGTCTCCCCGATCAGAAATGTATGTAAATTTTCCCCCCAAAACTATGGCATAACTGTTTAACTTGCCTGATAGGGCGACAAAGATGATGTTGAGGAGGGCCTTCCAGCCATATGGATTTGTGTAACTTTGTTATTAATCATGGTTTTATCTTTTTGACTAGAATGTTATAGGCAATTTTGGTTTTAAATCTTACTTTTTAGAAATCAAGTTAAGGATCTTATATATAGAAGTTTTTGCGTTCAGAAAAAATTAAGGATCTCACTATTCATTTATTTATATCATGTTTGGTAACTATTACTAGTTTTGATATTAAATAAGGATGATAATGAGTTGAGTATTAGGCTAGGTGGTGTGGTACAATGCCCCTAAGGTGTTATAATGCCATGTCAGCGTCACTTATGCATCATATAAGCAAGTGGTTTTATCGTTAACTTTGACGGTGTGAGATAACGCCCTTTGGCGCTCGTTAAAGAGATGGAGCCCCCCCCCCCCCCCCCCATCTCCGGCACATAGGAAATGGGGGAAAGGGCGCTATACAAGGTGAGGTGGCAGGGACGCGAAACCACACCGGATGGTCTTAGTAAATATCATTCTTATACCCGGTTAAAAAACTGTATGCCATATCCAGTCTAATGTCTACCGGGTATAGTAAGGTGTTAAACATACTCGTGGGTATATGGTACATGGGATGGTGAAGTACAAATTTTCGTTTTAAATCTTACTTTTTAATAAATTTAGTTTACTTCTTAGAAATGGAGTTAAGGATCTCACCACTCTCAATATTCATTTTATTTATAACATTTTTTATAACTTTTGGTTATTGATATTAAAGAGTCGGTAAAGATTACGTGGTTACTGTTAAAAGTAAAAAAGAAATATATAAAAACTCCAACTCTTCTCAATGACATCAATTCCAACGGTCCCCCTTTTTGAAAGTGTAGGTGCACAAAGGAAAAAGGTTTTCGTAAAATCTAAGAGGAATATTACTGAATGTGTGTCATAAATTTGTCAATGTAGGAGATGACAAACAAGCTATTTTGCTCAGGAGACCACAAATGATGTCATTTTATGTGCACGGTTCTGTTGGGATATGTTTCTTTACCTGGTCATGGTTAGACCAAACCCAATGCACTGCATTTAGCGGTGCATTTGGGTGACGTCGATGAGGAATTAGCACTTGTTGCGTTGGAGTGATTCTTGAACTTTGGTGATGCATGTTGATACGTGCGGTGTATCTAGGTGGAGAATGTTACCCCCGGATGTTTGGGGGCGCTGACACTCTTACCCCCTATTTTCAAAATTTTGCTGCCCTACCATTTGGCGTTTCCAAATTGCATCAATGTACCCCCTCCGTCAAGTCAACACTTGTTTGACTGTTAGAGGCAGGAGTATTTTCGTAATCTTACCTAATATATCTGTTGATGCATACTGTGGATACATCTAGTGATCGTTCACTCGTGTCCGAATTCGAACATAATTCCTTCGTAGTTCGACTCGAAAGAACATAACAAGATCCGAGTTACGAGTGAATATTATATAGACTATGCATGATAACCATCGTTTGGTAATGAAGGACTAACCATCGTTTGGAGCCAATCATATTAACCATTGTTTACCATGCTCCACAATTCACCATCGTTTGGATGATATTAGGCCACACGGTATGGGGGTCGTCTCCCTCCGTCCCGGTCCGTCGCCGGAGCCAACACCATGCCGCCCCCTGCGTCCTGAGCTCCGTCCCCGTCTTCAACGTCCATTCTTCGCCGTTCAGGACGATCCTCCAGGTGGGCCCCCGGTCCGTCGCCGGAGCCAACACCATGCCGCCCACCCCCGTCGAGCTCCGTCCTCCATCTTCATCCCGTCTCCATACCGTGTAGCCTTATACACCAACCATCATTTGGTTCGTCATGCATAAAAGACAAAAAAAATTCGTATTAAATTATTATTATTAATTTTCATTAACATAATATTATATAATAATTTACATCGAGATAGTTGGTAAACGGGCAACAAGTTGCGCCGCTACCCCTTTTTGAATAGCAAAACTAAGCCTTTTAAAAACTACGTCCATAGATCTCGGGGTCATAACAACACGTGTTTATCCCTTTGAACCCGACTAAGTGTCCACAGCCTCTGGCGCCAGAAAACCAAAAGTATCAAAAGCAAATGGGATAAACACGTGCTGGTTGTCAATCGTTTATATCCTTATATGAGGTCACCTCGCTTAGAATTTTGTGTTAGTATATATAATATTTCATTGTCACTTGTAATAAAATGCTTGAATGAGCACAGTGAGAGAGTGTATGTGAGAGAGAGTTTTTGGACGCGAGTAGAAGAGTATTAAAATACACAACGGAATTCAAACATAACCAACCAATCCATACAAAAGTAAACAGTTGTCTTTAACTAGGAAAGCAATAACATAAGTGGGATGCCAGTCGTCGAGCAGAAGCCTTGCCATGAGCCAGCAATCAACATGTCTAATTAACCTGATATGCATACTAAAAGCCAGTTATGTTGAATGAGTTATAGTTTAACAAGGAGACTATAAATTTTAGCAAATATTCTAGCACGTTAAATGCTTTAGGCACATCGGTATTTCATGTAACTTTACACTATCTATTAAACACAACACTTTAACATAAATTTTAACACTTTGCTATGAACTGTAACACTCACGTTATACTATACTTAGTTGATCAACCACCGGCAGGCCACAAAGGCGCAACACCTTTATCATTTGGTCATACTGTTAACTTTAGACACTTTGTGTGACCCCAACGATTACTTTAGACGTTATTTAAGACTTTAGTGTTAGCTTTAGACACCAACGTTAACTTTAGCTGCAGTATGTCTTCTTTAGTCTTTATCATGCAATATGCATACTATAATCACTTATACTTTATCACCAATATTTAAAACTTTACTATTACTTTAGCACACTTTATCACACTATGTAACGTTTATACACAATGTTTCACTTTGAAAACTTTACCGAGTATGCAAACCGACCCAAACAGTAACGTAAATGGGGTATAGAAACTCACCTATAATACTATGCGGTAATCTACTAAAACTAGAAGATCCAGACACTCGGAGTCCTATGCCAAATATGGTCAACATATAAGCGTAATGTGAGCATTGCGCTTAAAGGTCCATGCGCAAACACCCAACTTGCACAAACTAAGTTTATGCGCAAAGTATGATTGGCTTTGGTGGAGCGCAAACTATTACTAACAACCCGTAAACTAACTTGAGCGCAAACTACCGCGCGTAAAGGACATTGCGCGCACAAAGTTCCATACGCGCGCTAAGTGACAGACAAACATACGTTTCTTCCTCATGAAAAACCTAATCCGAGCTTAATGGCACCTTTGGATTCTAGATCTGGAAACAGACCAAGATGCTAACTTTACACTTCCAAATGACTCGAAATCACCGTATAATAGATCCCTATGCATAACCTTTTAGCGTAAACACAGTCATTTTGAGGAAAATCTTAGTTTAAATGACTTTGAATCGAAACTAAGCTTAGATCTTGGAAAAACCCACTGAAACCAAGCCAATACACCTTTTTTTTCTAGGAATTGGATCGTAATGATCCTTTGATGTTTCCCTTGGATCCTCTTGCAAAATCCGCTTAGTAATAACCAACTTTCTCTCTCTAGGAATCTCTCTCTCTAGAGCCCAAAATGGCAAGAGTTGAAATGAGAAATGTAACAACCCGCACATTCGTGCTTGTTACTCTCGCTACACTCATTACGCCTAGAACCAGAGATTCAGATCATAATGTAACTATAACGCTTACAACGCTATTTCACGTACATTGGCATACTTTCAACACGCTATATCGCACATCACAGCGCATACACTAACGCTAACGATGACATCGCGTGAATAGTTAAGTCGCTCCCATCGATCGTCTTGATGCAACCCAACCACGCTAACGACGACATCGCGCGAGTACTTAAGCGGTTCCCATTGATCGTCGTAAAGCGTCGCAAACGCCAACGCAGACTCAAACGCAATTACTTATGCTATGACCTGTTATATATAATAATAATAATAATAATAATAATAATAATAATAATAATAATAATGAAGTTGTTGAAACTATCTAAACGCGCACTCGCAGGCACGCGCAACTCAATCTATCGCACTTAACACGACGTTACTTATATCACTAAAACGCTTAATGTGTCCACAATGCTCAACGCAACAAAACACGTCGAACGAAAAGAAAGTCGGAAAACCAACTCACACCAATTGCCCGATCGAATGACCCTTCGATCGAACGGCCGACCGACCCAGTTAACCAACACCGCCTTCTCACCTTTCACCTATAAATACCCACTTGTCACACCAACTGTTCGTTGATGTGACAGCCTCATCCGACCTGCACGCTCTCAAGCACTTTTCTCTCTATTCCTTGCGATTCTTGTAAGTTTTCACCCTAAATCTTGTACTTTCATCGTCATTACACACTTTCTCACCATCTTCACCATCAAATCGTACATTTCCACCGCGAAATTCTTTGATTTGGGTTGTTCTAAGGTGACGTCATCACGGAGTTCTTATAAACATTGAAGTGTGACCTCATCTCATCAAGAACGGTTCGGATCTAATGGATTTCCATAGGTTTTACACTGATTTCAACAAAGATCTAAACCTTTTCAACTAGATTCAAACTTTTCTTCAACATATTTCACTTTTTACTCAAAACCGTTAGAATCTGGACTCGTTCGGGCTCACTACTCATTCTCTAGTAGAGAACCGGTCTGAGATTAGATTTCTATCAGAGAGACGACCGGTTTACGGGTTGAATATGAAACTCCGTCAAGAACAGTTGGCTCTGATCGAACGGGGTGATTCCCGTCCGATCGAAGGAGTTGGACTTGATGTGATTTCCGTGGTTTAACACGCCGTCATGCCGTCTCCGTCAAACCGCAAACTTTTCAACTTAACTAGTTTTGCAAGTTTTTCAAACGGAAGGTTACTCAATCGAATAGCCGTCCGATCGGACGACCACCGATCGAACGACTATTCGACCAGGTGACTTGCCTTGTAAATTCCACACTTAAACAATTTTCAAAACTTCAAAGAATATCAGTCTTCAAACGAATGGCCATCCGATCGAACGGTCATCCTTGTTAAGGAGATTATGTGTTTGAGATGAATTCTTGTTAATTTATGTGTTGTCCTACCCCGTAAGTCTAAACGTGGTTAATTAGCTTGTTGCATGACTGTCATCATCCTCTTTCGACATATTTGTGGGGGTGGGCTTGCTTAGTTCGAGCTAAGGCCCAACAATGCTTAAAAGTGTAATTAGTATTTGCTTAGTCATGTCCACAAGAGTAATTATAAATCTGAAATATGAATCCCCTCCCGTCTTCGATCATTTAAAGTTTACATATTCAAATATATAGAATCATGTTCCAATCTAATATCTAGTAAAAGAATAAATATTGTAAGGGTACATAGGGTGTTCACTGGTACCCTTGTACGGGTACTACTATCCTAACGGGTACACCGCCACCCCCACAGGTAACAGAATCATCTATCGTTTGCGGGGACTAATTACCGAAGAAGCAGGATAGAGAGAGAGTTGTGTTTATTTGTGGAGAGGAGAGAGAGTTTGTGGGTAGATGGGAACACTACAACTGATGGGAGTGAGTGGATTCCGACGCATAGTTGGTTTATTGGAGAGGTGACGCTTGAGTTGTGATGTGTCTAGGGGGTTATGTGTGAACCTAACACACAACCCAAGTTGTAAATTAGAAATGTCAATCGATAATTAATGTACCATAAATTAATAAACATCATAATATCCTAAGATAGTTTTATCCCTAACAATATCCCCCTCTTGATATAACATTACGTTGTTACTAATATCTCAAATCTTGATTTATACGTTTCATATCAGCAGCAGTGCAGATCAGTCCATCCCGCGTACACCGTTGATGTTCATTTCCACAATCGATTTCATCGGATTTCCACCGACATCAGCTGCTTACACACTCCGCAAACCCACACCCATCCGGATCCAATCCCTTCTCTCGTAATTCAGTTCCCACCACACCTTTCCAGTTCATACATCTCTTGTCTCCAATGGAGTACAGAAGAATCAAAGATCAGGTTCAAATACACTTACTTCTGTTATCATCATTGCATATTTCTTATATCTATAGGATTATTGCTTTCATGCCGATTTTGTCGCTTAATTATAGTTGGATTCAACCTCGATCTGCTTTCCTGTAGTACTGATGAGTTCATATTCAATGTAATGTAAATATGTAATCTAATGAATGATATGTTGCATTGTAGGATAAGATTGGGGATCCTGTTAATGAAGACATTGAGAGCTTACGTGGCAAACCTATTTTGGATGGTATGGTACATTTTTAAGTTATGAATGTGTTTTTGGAGTGTAATTTAGGGTTCTTAGGGTTTCGTTTTGATGTTTGCAGTTGCTGCACCTTATGATAAAACAAAGTGGAAGATGAAGTAAGTGTTGGTGTAATATATTAGTCTCAATTTCATTTTGAGGTTATATGTTACAATCATTGTTTACTTTTATTGATGTTCTAGGTCGGTTGTTACGTTAGCGTTGACTTTTCTTACGAGCTCCCAGGCCATACTTATCGTCTGGTCGAAAAGAGCTGGAAGATATGAGTACAGTGTCACAACAGCTAACTTTTTGGTGAGGAACTTGTGTTCTTGTATTTTGAGTGGGTTGGCGTGAAGAATACCGCATTGATCTCTGTTTTTTGTTTTTTTGTTTTTTTTGCTTTGGAATTAGGTTGAGGCTTTGAAATGTGCACTATCACTTGTGGCATTGGGTAGAATATGGAGAACTGAAGGTGTGACTGATGATAACAGGTATTCTGTATATTGCTTATCGGCCCTATCTAGTAGTTTCATTGCACCATCAAACTCACACTCCTTTCAACTACAATACAGTTTGATTTTGTACTCTGTGTCATTCTACATGTTTCTATATGTAGCGTTCTCTTGTTTGGCATGTTTCATCTTTTTTGTCAGGCCTTCACTTAGGTTCATTCATTTAACACATGCTCCTAGTGTTTGTACATGTAAAAGTTTAGCAATTAATGGATGTGTACTGCCTAAAGCACCCAAGCTGAACAAACAGCATTCTACTAAACTTAGGATTGGAATAGACATGACATTGCAGGATATTTTCATGCATGCCCTCTTAAATCTGAAGTCTTTCACATCTACAATCACTTCTTGGTACACAAAGGGTTTCTGTAGTGTTTGGACAGTAGCAGGTTACACGAAAATGTGCAGGCTCCTGAAGTTTGTTATATGGGGCTCACCTGAATCTGTTGACTTTGTGCATATTTGGTCCTCTTTCTTACACTTGTTAAGCCAGACACTCCTTACCTCTGCTTGGAGAAAATTAACATCTTCATTTCTTAGAATATTGTCATATGAGTTTGCCTCAGAATATTCACAATAATTTTATTAGTCAGTAGTCACTAATGCTAGATCATCTGCATTTTATGTCCAGCAATATCACAAATGATATGATTCACTGTTTACCTGTACTTTGCTTGACCAAACATGAGAATTGCCCTTTTAAATCTCCCCTTGGTTCATTGGCAAACTATAAAACCTTCCCAACTTCTTATGGAAACAACTGTGTGTCCTTAACAGTACATATAAGCCTTTCTAAATAATTCATTAAGACTTAAGTCTTCATCACATACCAGTTTTAGTGTGAAATCTTTCCTTCATTCATTGTGTAAGTCGTATATAAGGGTAAGTGAATACAAGAAAATTTGTCGGTCATTATAAGAGTTCCTCATGTATGAAAATAAGAATCTTCCATTACCCTGAAATTTCTGTAATCCGGTTTCAGGTTGAGTACAACAGTGGATGAAGTTAGTGTTTATCCCATTCCTGCAGCACTCTACCTTGTCAAGAATTTGCTCCAGGTAGGTTTTTATCGTTGTTTAATCTGACGTTATTAATTGTTCGGATTTTAACCGCATCTGAGGCATGCATGTATTTGGCAGTACTATATCTTTGCGTATGTGGATGCTCCAGGGTATCAGATACTCAAAAACCTGAATATCATCAGCACCGGTGTGTTGTACCGCATAATTCTCAAGAAGAAGTATGTCTTCTTACCTTTAAAAGGATGAAGCTGAATCTCCTGCTACCATGTCACACCTTGTTTGTAATCAGATAGACTGTTAACGTTGCATTACAATTTACAATAACTTTTCACAGGTTAAGCGAGATCCAGTGGGCTGCTTTCATTTTACTCTGTGCGGGTTGCACAACAGCACAGCTTAATCCTTCGTAAGTTTGATTACCTCCGTAGCTTTTCCTTGAATTTCTTAGATTCTCTTTTATTCATATATTAGTTATTGGCTGTTCTTTTACACTGTGTTTTACTTTGTTAACAGTTCTGATCATGTTCTTCAGACTCCTTTTCTAGGCTGGATGATGGCCATTGTGAGTCCTTGACGTTTTCAGCTTATTCCCTCACATTAGCAAACCAATTATTATCTTTTAACTAATGAGAATTCTTATATGTACTCAATCATTTATTTGCAGGTCATGGCACTCTTAAGTGGTTTTGCTGGAGTGTACACAGAGGTAAAGGGTGTGTATTGTTTGTCTGTTATCCCAAATTACACTTCACTTTCAGTTAGTATCTCAAAACGACTGTTAAAGCTGTCACCATTTTTGTCACCTCGAATTTTTTTCTAAACACTTGTCAGGCTCTTTGCGTACACAAAACATTGTGAGTACTCTATTTGATAAGTTCGCACTCAATTTTACAGGCTATAATTAAAAAACGGCCTTCCAGGAACATAAATGTGCAGAACTTTTGGTTATATGTGTTTGGGATGGCGTTCAACCTTATTGCAATACTGGTCCAAGATTTTGATGCTGTTGTGAACAAGTATGTTACTTATGCTCTTTACCGTCTCCTAATTTGATAACTTTCTTTCTCTGGTGTTTCCACCTCGTCTACTTCTAATGAAAATCCCAATGTGTTTGTACAGGGGATTTTTCCATGGATATTCACCAATTACCGTTCTCATGATTATCAATCATGCCTTAAGGTATATATCTTCCACTTGTAAATTCGTTTTCAGTCTGCAAGTTTTTATATGATGCTTCTAGTACAGTGCAGTGTAATTTGATCTTGTTTCATTTTTTACTTTAGTGACTGTTTGCAACTTTGCGTTACAGTCACTCCAAGAAACCTTAAAAACGGCATTTTCATGAATTGTTAGGAAATCAAACTGGTCATTATAAAAAAAATGCTAATAAAAGCACACTGCTACCTTTTGTTACTTTATAGTTGCTACAATATGGTAGAACTAAGAAGAAAGGTACTGATATCGGGAAAATCGGTGATATTGGTCAGATATCGGTCAAATATTGGTCGATATCGCCGCAAATATCGGTACCGATATTTGACACCAATATTTTACATGGGGACTGATAACTGATACATCGGTGATATATTACCGATTTAACTGCATAGGCTACAATATAGTTTAAAACAGTAAGTTGACATGGCATTTCTTCTGCCCAAAAGTGGTAGATGACCTCAGTTTGCTAATAAATGTTATTGTCCTGGATTTGCAGTGGGATCGCTGTGTCAATGGTGATGAAGTATGCCGACAATATTGTCAAGGTAAGGCCTTTCTATATGTTCTTAATCTCAATGTTCCCATAGATGCCCTACATGACTAGCTTTGGCCTTTATTGCAGGTTTACTCGACATCTGTAGCAATGCTACTAACAGCAGTTGTTTCTGTATTTCTGTTTAATTTTCATCTATCACTCGCTTTCTTCCTGGGATCCACGTAAGTTGCTAACACTGCTTGATTTCTGACTAATGAAACAATTGTTATTGCTTTACGTAGGCTAACACGGGTAATATTTACAGTGTCGTTTCAGTTTCCATCTATTTGCATTCCATTGGAAAGCTGCAGAGATGATGATGATGTCAGATTCGTTTTGTTCGTTTCATATAATCCAGCGTTGAATGTAGTTGTGTAATTCGAGTCCGATAGTCGCCGTCAGTTTTAGAATGTATTACATATCGTTTACGATATAAACATAAACTGTGGCTTGTCTAAATTCTTTTATATGTTAAGATATCATCCAGACACTTTTGTAAAGAACACCATTATAAGAAAATAGGAAGGCGGGATGCTTTTCGAATGCAATTCTTGATGGGAGGTACCAAGGTATAGCTGTATAGGTATGTTAAACGGGTGAACCTGCGACAAACACGAATCACATATTCATGGGTTTTGACGGATGAAACTTAAAGGATGTAATATGCTAAGTGAAAATGACTATTATGTCCTTATGTGAGTGGTATGTGCTAAGAATTAACAGAAAAAGTTAATTGTAGTAGGGCAAAAGGACAACGCCTAATGAATTAAAGGACATCCAGCGTAATTTCATTAGTTAAAGGACAACATCTGCAATTTCACTCAAAACTTAAAAAGACGTAAACTGCATTTTAATCTCTATGTTATTATTATCTTTTTAAACATATGAATACTCTAAAATTACAAACATACATAAAACACGAATGTTTTTTAAAAGCATTCAACTAGTACAGTTGAGTTTTAACATAAACTACCCTTTAAAATCAAAGTAAATAAAAAGGACGGCCTATTCGATAAAACATGCATGTGGGTTTGACCTGAACGGCTGAACCCCTATAGATTAAATTAAACCCGCAAATTTCATATTAGGTTCATGAGGTATAACTCCAACCAAACCATGACGTATAGCGTGTTTTGTTCGGAAGAAACAAAGTGACGTGGCAAATTTATTAGAACAAGCATTTCCATGTGCCATCATTCATAGAGGTTAAAAGTAATGAGAAAGAATAGATGCAGTCATCCAATCCAGCCTCTTGCAAATAGTCTAATCAACCACTTGAAACTTCATTAAACTTGAACACACAATCATATAGTCTCCCACCCAGGAACTGCGCAACTTCCGGATGCTTCACCTAATTGCATGCAACCAACAGTTGGTTAAAACTACTACTGAAAGCATAAGGGAACGCAAAACAAGAATAAATTATTGCTAACCATTCCGATCTTGAGGGAATCACATTTAAATTGAGCATACAGGTTTGTCTCGATTCCACGGCCCTGCCAACAAATTCGATATCAGATAACAGTGATATTACAACTGTTCATAAATCGACAGAAAGACCGGATTTATATGGTTCGGTCTTGCACTTTGAAAGACCAGATTTTAACAGTGCGGCCAGTGTTTTATGTCTTGGAACAGGCAAATTTAAATTTTGGTTTATATTTTTTTATACATGTTTAGAATATGCAGTTATTATATTAAACAATTTAATGCAAACTATCGATTTAAAAATAAAACGGGTTGACAACCGTTTTGGGGCAATTCAGCAGGTCCAGCCAACCTAGCTGGTTTGGTTTGCTGTTGAAACTATAGCTAGCGGTTCAATAGCCACCATAAACATCCTTAATGCTAATCACAAATTGGCTGCTTGAGAGTTGTAGGTTTGCATATATAACACGTGACTAGGGTGTTCATTGTTCAAATTCGTCTAGAAAAAACCTGAAATTTGGTTAGAACGGAATTCGAATTCTGGTTTTGAATATTTCGAATTGGGTTCTTATCTTAACCGAATTTCGAACTCAGATTTTGAATTGAATTCGAATATATGACTTTTGAACCAAACCGGCCGGATTATATTCGAATTCGAATTATACAAGTTTTTTCTTTATCGTCCCAAATTCGAATCGGTTGTTCAACGTTTGAATTCGAACCGGTTTGAATTCTAATTCAGTTTCAAATTTTCAAATTTGAACATGTACTTTGTAACATTTATGGTCATATGTGTATGTTTGGTTAAAACTCACCATTCCTTCCAAAACTACCAGGTCGGCATCACTTGCAAGGTACGCAAGCTCTTGAGACACACTCGAGAGATCGATAACCTGTCATAACAATTAACTAATTATTACATGCAACACTGACAACACTCAACAACTTAAGGGGCACATGATCAGACCATGTATGAAGCAATCAATCTAACTGTCTTACCGGCAAATCGTTGCCAGAATTTGCAATCAAAAGATTCTGAGTATCAACACCCATGAGCTTTCCATTTTCATCCTTCAACTGGTAATTTTCATTAAAATCAATAAAAACCATGCAGCAACAATACCTTTTTTTAGTTAAAACAAAATGCAATGCCTAAAAAAAATTCATCGTAAGTACCTTTGATATGATCTCCAGTAGCTCATGATAAGTTACATCGTTGATCGATGGTAGGTCATTAGCTGCCAACACAACCTGTAGCATGAAACCCGTATGATTAAAATATAAGACTAGAAAAAGATAAGTATTATTGAGCGCGAGATACAATGATACTGGTATAACACCAACTATGCATTTTATGGTTGGTTTTTTTCTGCCTCGGGAAGAATATGTTCTTCCCATCTGACATGCAGATATTGCACACAGGATCTGTCTAGGGTATCTTCCCAAACATAATAACAGCTACGAATGTTTTTTTTAAGATCCATCCCAGATAAGACTATGGGGTATGGGGCGGGGGTTGGGGCGTGGGTTGGACACAAACGCCCACGTCACCACCCCAGGTGGGCTTGGGTTGTGGCCCCTTGGGCGGGGGTTTTAGCCCGGGCGTTGGGCGGGGCTACGAACATGACATGGCGGAACCTCGTTGGCCAAGAGCACTAGCCCTTTGAAATTGGCTTTTTTTCCACGCCACCCCAGCCACGCCCCACCATACCCCTTTGAAATTGGCTTTTGGTCTTGGGTGCCCCATACTCCACGTGTCGCACCATGCCCCCAACCCACGCCCCACCATACCCCACGGTCTAAAGATTTTAGTTATATAGCTCACTTACAGGAAATAGGGTGTGTTCAATGTGTGTACGACGTGATTTTTAGAAGCATCATAGTTCAGATGACAAAAACCTTTGTGATAGATATCACCATATCAGTCAGTTTACCTTAAAACAACACATATAATAATATACTAGAAAGCTTCAAGAAAACCACTTTTAAACAAGATTTTTTTATTTTTATTTTTTCATTCTTTCTATATGTTATACTATTATTCGTGGAATTTAGATTATGTTGTTTTAGTTATACTATTTTTATTTTTTCTTTTAGTTAGTTATTTTGTTAATCAAGATTATTTATTGGCTACTTGGCTATGCTAAGGTCTTATGGTTAAGTACACCAAGTCCTTCAATAGTAAGAGTGTGTACCTGTGTCCCACGACGAAGCAGTTCTCTAGCAAAGGGCAATATACCCAAGATAATATCTGCACCAGAGTTGTCAACAAATATGACAGCCTGTCATGATAAACAAATGTAAGAGGGTTAGTAACACTGACTGACATGCATAAAAAAGAGAGCTATTTAAAGGAACGGTTCGGTTACGGGAAAGATATGGTGGAAGTGGAACTTGCCTTTTTCCAAGGTTTCTTGCTCCATTTTGCAATGAAAGCATCTAAATCATCGATAACCCATGGGCGAGGAACGATATTTTGACAACTTGCCAAGAATGACATTCCATCTTTTGAGAATAACTCTGCAAGCTTCAAGAATCAGAAAAAAGTTACATCATCAACAACAACAGAAACCAAATTATTCCTAATTAAAGATCAGTTATCGACCAAGTGCTGCAGTACACCATATATAAGATGACATTTCTTAAGCTTAAAATAAGAAGTTTGTGAACCTACTTAATTAACAAAAAAAAAAAAAAAAATCTTCAGTTCACAAAGGTTAAAAGTGAGTGTAAACTGTAAAGAATGCATGACAGCATGTAATGTATCAGTTACGATACAGCCAAATTGTTTTACTAGAGTCTAGAGATGAATAAATTTTATGTCCATGTAGAATGGCAGAAAGGTGAAATAAATGTTTTTTTTTAGTCAGGAGCGTTGGGTTACCGTTGCAGATCCCAGATCAAATATATTCCCTGCAAACATTCCTCTGACCAAATTCTCCACTCGCTTTGGTTCTTCCTCAATTGCGTCATTCAAATTGACAACATCTTTAAACAAGGAAATTGCTTTGGCGTTTTCTTCGTCCTAGTGCATCAAACCCAGAAATTAAAAACCATTTCTAGGTTTAATATCGAATGAATTATATATGTTTAGCAAGAAACAAACGCTCTCACATTGCAATCTTGGTTTTATAAAGCATGAAGCGCTC
This sequence comes from Helianthus tuberosus, assembly GCA_030545235.1. NCBI lineage: Eukaryota > Viridiplantae > Streptophyta > Magnoliopsida > Asterales > Asteraceae > Helianthus > Helianthus tuberosus. The sequence continues at coordinate 77,045,714 of CM060451.1, read as the reverse complement.
CGAGGCCTATAGGTCCCGAAATCTGAAGTTAGAAGTTCATGTATGCAAGGCGTTGCTCTATGTAGAGCCAAAATCTACATTATGTGGTCAAATTTTGACCCACATATACATGAAGCGCTGCCTCAAGTCCCTGAGGCGGTTTTTTTTTTTTTTTTTTCTGATCGCCTCAGGCAAGGCACACTTTTTTAAAACCAAGATTGCAATAACTCAACGATGTAATATCATGATATAAAAATTCTTTTCAAAAGTATGCTTGGAGAAGTAGACATCCATAGTATTAATGATGAATAAATGTTGCAAAGTTTTGTGGACAATTAATGACCGAGAAAGACAAATGCTATATCCTTACCTTGACCTTCTTGAATATGTCTCTGAAACCAACCTCTCTGAGGATAAGCTCACGAATACGACAAAGAAGCTGTAACAATCACAAAACACCGAGTAAAACATCTAACATACTTCTTAACATCATCACAATTTTGCGTATAGAAGAAAGAAAGATCTTGCTTACTATACAATCAGGCGGTCCACCATGACTTTCAGGATCCTTTTTGAAGTCCTCTAGTATTTCACCATACCTTTCACCGATACAATTATAGTATAATCACAAACATAAACACAACCAAACGTACACCAACAATTCAGAAAAACTTTTTTACAAACCAAGTATCAAGATTCAATTCAACTCTCTTTTCTCAATCTTTTTTGAACGTCCAACAAAGCCCAGTAAACCGGGTACACCCATATGCAAAAGGCCACTTACGCCCACGATCACAGACAGTGTCGGTGACCCAGCCTGTCACCAACTTCAGTGGAAACCCAAACCCACCTCCCAGAGGCCCATTGTGGTAAAACCCCTGCTCGCCCATGACATTTTGTCACGAACGAGACTCCAACCGGTGGAAATTTTATATGTATTGAGTCCCCCCCCCCCCCAAAAAAAAAAAACCCCTCTCTTTAAAAGTTCAAGATCCGCCACTGCCCTAGAGAAAGTCATCCTGATACTGCTAGAGAACTGCCCATTTGGTCTATTTTCTCAATCTTAAACTTAACATATTATGAACATTGAACTCCAAAGGTATAACCACATAAATTAACCAAACATATGAAGTTGAATTAAACTGATAAATCAAGAAACAAGTACCCAATGCAAAGATCAAAAGAAACAAACAAACAAACACCTTTGAGCAAACTTTTCAGCTTTAGCAGGAGCATCAGGGACAGTATCATCACTTTCAGCTCTCTTCCTATTACAATGAAAATAAAATAATAATAATAATAATAATAATAATAATAATAATAATAAAAGTATGATTTTAAAGAAAGAGAATCTTGAAATAAAGAATTGTAAAGATGGGTACTTGAAAGAGGGAATGGAATTGGCAAAGAGGTTGATCCAAGAGAGCTCAATGGGAGTTGGTTTGTTGGGGTTGTCAGATGGGAATCTGTAGGGGATGGTGGATGCCCTGTAGTTGTTCTCGATCGGTGTTATTAGCAATGGGAACGCCACCATCTCTCCTGAACTCTCCATCGATCTTTCTTTCTTTCTCCTGCTCACTCTCCACAGATTTTTGTGTTTGTGCAGAATATGCTGTTTGTATACTTTAGGCGACAACAATTGAGTGAGTTTCTTGTTTACCTTTTAACAAGGCTCTTAATGGTTTAGACCTTATGATTTAACACTTAATAGTTTAGACCGTTTGTTTCGCTAGTAGATGTATGAATGGTTAAGACATTTGCCTCTGAATAGTTAAGCATTATACTGAGTCTGAATGGTTAAGCATTATACTCTGAATTGGTCAGACATTTGCCTCTGAACAGTTAATCATTATACTGCCTCTTAATGATTCAGACCTCTTACCGGTTCAACACTTAACCATTCAGAAGCTGCCAAACAGCCCCTGAGTGAATCAAAGTGTTTTCTCATTCGTCGGTTCTTGTTTAGGCTGGAGGGTGTGGGATGGAGCCCCTAGGGGCTTTATCAAGACACGTAGGCGCCACGTAGGATCCACGTTGGCCATAACGCCCCCTTTAATTTGCACGGTGTGGGATGGAGCCCCCTATTAATCAAAATAAAAAAAAAAAATTTTTTTGATTGGTGAAAAAAGAGGGCCCCACCTGATAAAGCCCCTTCTCTCTCGTTACCACCATGGAGCCCCCTCTATAGCGCCCCTTCTTAATTCGGGCGGTGTGGGTGTATAGCGCCCGGGGCGCTATAGGCGGTGACGTGGCGGGTATGGCGCCCCCCACACCCTCTGGCCTTAATGGTTCAGTAATTGTTCAAATTTTTGGTTTGGTTTTTATGTTAAGTTTGGTTAGTCGTGTTAAGTTTGGTTAGTCAGTTTTAAAACTTTAAAATTGTAATGGATAGTTTGATATACGTCTTATATAAAAAACAGATCGTATAAAATCGATTGGATTGTGAGATTTAAGTATATTTTAAAATTTCTAAGTATTTTGTATTCAATACATTTAACTATTTATTATAGCTTAATTAAAGTTTAAGTGAATCAGACTATTTTCATGTGAAACGGTTATTTTTTTGCTGTATTGTACTTTTACCTGTAAGTGTAGTTTTTGATATGTAAATATGTGATAAGTGAATCTGTGAAATGTAATTCTCAAACCGTGAAAATAACTGGCAGCCTCGTCACATTAAGGGAAAAGTTCTCATTTTGAGAGTAACTAACGTTCATAGACTCTAGAGTCCAGAGTTGCATTGCAACGTGCTTACTTTTATCAACGTTTAAACACATATTTTTTTTCAAAGTTAATACTAGAATTGATTTTTTTCGTATGGTTAATATTTATGTACAAATCGTAAATATTGAGCATGACAAGCTTTAACAATCCACTCTAGCTTGCTAGTTTCGCCCTAGCTATTATTATCACAAGTTTTTACTATTTCATAAACATCAAGATTACAAGTTTTTACTATTTTATAAACATCAAAATTTTTATGCATGTGACTGATCGGAGCTTTTCAAAACAGCTTATTTGCTTATTTGCTGTTTTGAAAAACTTTAAAATGGAGTTTTTCAAGATGACTTATTTGCTTTTCAAACAGATAAGCAAATAAGTCATTTTGAAAAGCTCAGTCAAACGGCCCCTAAGTGAAACTAGGACCCAAGACCGGACTAACTTTGGGTATCGATTTGTGTCGGGATCGGTTCACCATACAAGCACAAGACCGAGGAAGTTCTTCAAAGTTCAAATCTTTATGGTAAATTCAGCTCTAAAGTTAGTTTCAAAGAGAAACCAGTGATTTCAGTCAAGCAAGTGTAGAAACAATTTTGCATTTTACAACTTAATCGTATGTAGGTGATTATTTCGGATTATTTTTATGTCTAATTCAGTTACATGGCATGAATTTTGTTTAGTGATTATGGTTTTGGGGCTGAATTGACATGAAGTGGTATGTTTTTTTGCCTTCTTTAATAATGCACTCCACGTGTTTGTTAAAATGTCTAAGTGAGATGCTTGTTTTCTTGAATCTTGAACATTGTTTTTTCATGGGTATTTTGGTGTATTTTACACAGCTCAAAAAACACAAATGCACAACATGCTTATGCATATGCTCAACATTCATATATGAATTCGATTTCAATTTTAATTCAGTTATATATAGTTGTGCAGATACCCACAAATGAAATCAATCTCCAATTGCAATCCCAAATGTATTCCTGCTATCGCTGCTGTTACACTACAGTCGTTGCTGCATATTCATCATCAAGCACATCCTAATCCCCTCCAACCGACCTTACCTAACACCCGGCTTGATGATTTCACTGCCGCCTGCTACCGCAGAGACCTCCCGGCTGCCATGAAAGCTCTGAGCTTCATGCAAAAGCACGAAATTTGGGCTGATTCTGTAACATATTCCGAGCTCATCAAGTGCTGTTTGGCTCAAGGCGCGGTTCGAGAAGGAAAACTAGTCCATAAACACGTTTTCTCCGCTGGATACCAACCAAAAACTTTCTTGATTAATACCCTTATCAATATGTACGTTAAGTTTAACTTATTGGATGAAGCACGGAAACTGTTCAATGAAATGCCTGAGAGAAATGTAGTCTCTTGGACCACCATGATAGCTGCTTTTTCTAATGCGGGAATGAAATACGAGGCCCTGAAGTTCTTGATTTTTATGCTGAGAAACGGTGTTCGTCCTAACATGTTCACTTATTCTTCTATTTTGCAAGCCTGCAGTGGTTTACTGAGCCTCAGGCAGATCCATTGCAGCATAACTAAAGCCGGTTTGGACTCTGATGTGTTCGTAAGAAGTGCGCTCATCGATAACTACTCCAAGTGGGGCGAACTGTCAAACGCGTTAACCATTTTTAACGAGATGGAGACACAGGATTTGATAGTTTGGAACTCAGTAATCGGTGCCTTTGCTCAGAATAGTGACGGAGATGAAGCTTTGAACCTCTTCAAACGAATGAAAAGATGTGGGTTTTTGGCCGATCAGGCGACATTAACTAGCGTTTTGAGAGCTTGCACTGGGTTGGCCCTGTTGGAACTCGGAAGACAAGTGCATGTTCATGTGTTGAAGTACCACCGAGACTTGATTCTCAGCAACGCGCTTCTTGACATGTACTGCAAGTGCGGTAGCATGGAGGATGCACGGTTTGAGTTTACGAGAATGGTGCACAAGGATGTGATCTCTTGGAGCACCATGATAATCGGTCTCGCTCAAAACGGTTTCAGTCATGAAGCAATAGAAATGTTCGAGAAAATGACAAGCTCGTGCACCAAACCTAACTACATAACAATGGTCGGTGTACTATTTGCTTGTAGCCACGCGGGATTCGTAGATAAGGGACGATCATACTTTCAATCAATGGAAAAAGTTTATGGCGTTAAACCAGGTAGAGAGCACTACGGTTGCATGGTCGATCTACTCGGAAGAGCGGGGAAGCTTAACGAGGCTGTCGAGTTAATACACATGGAACCGGAACCGGATGCTGTGACATGGAGAACTTTGCTTGGCGCGTGTAGGATTCACCACAACATGGATCTAGCTGCGTATGCCGCTAAACGCGTGCTAGATCTCGACCCGGATGACGCAGGAACTTACATCCTGTTATCAAATATTTACGTGAATACTCACCAGTGGGACGATGCCGAACAAGTGAGGAAGATCATGAAAAGCAACAACGTGAGGAAGGAACCGGGGTGTAGCTGGATAGAAGTAGATAAACAGATTCATGCGTTTGTATTACGGGACAATTCACATCCCGACATAGATGAGATCACACAGAGGCTGATACAATATGTTAAGAGATTACGGGAAGTGGGTTACGTTCCGGATACGAGTTTCGTGTTGCATGATGTTGAAGGGGAACAAATGGAAGATCCGTTGTTGTACCACAGTGAAAAGCTGGCGATTGTATATGGCCTGATGGCTTTAACAAAGGGAAAGACCGTAAGGATCAGGAAAAACCTTAGAATCTGCGGTGACTGCCATCTGTTTGCGAAACTTTTGGCGCAAATGGAGGGTCGCAACATAGTTATCCGAGATCCAATTCGTTACCATCACTTTCAAGGAGGAGTTTGCTCCTGTGGAGATTATTGGTAGCAGAAACTTAAGTTTTTTTTTTCTTCTTTACAAAAGTTGGATATTTAAAAGGTTAATGAAAGCAACTCTTATCAAAGATCTATATGGTGAAATTGAAAGGCTCAAAACCGGTAAAAAAATGCTTCTTTTAGTAATGCAATGAAGAGATGAAAAAAGAATGAAATAGGCATAGATGAGAGTTAGTTTGTCTATATCTTCTTTCTGCTTGCAGAGGTTTATGCTACACGTGAGGAAAATGGTGTGTATACACCAAAACAGCGATACTATCAAGAGGAGCTGGAACACAAGGTTTAGGATAATTTTTCAGTTTTCATGTTGTATTTTTTTATGTCATTTCCCCTTCTTTATATGTGAATTGTATGAATAAACTGGTGCATGTATCAATTGTATATGATTTAATGTTCTTTTTTTTTAGCAAATGGGAGTTGTAATAGAAAACCAAGAAAAGATATGCTATATAAATATTTCTTATAATTTTTTGCTAATTAAAATTCTTCACTTGTTACTTCCTCTGTCTGATGCTCAGGAAGAAGTAAAAAGATGTCAAGATGCTATTAAGAAGCTGCCAAAGGACTTTCTATTTTTTTTTTATGAGATTCAAGTCTCTTTATCCTCCTCTTCACAAGCTTGACCATCTTCATTTTACAACTCACCATTGTCATGTTGAATTGGCTGCATTTTGCATAGTTTAATAGGCATTATGCCAAGCAATTTTTCTTTGCTCAATTACTGTTAAAAAATTAATTAAAGCTTGCAAAATTTCTTGAGAAATAACAAAAAAGCTATTCCCCTCCTTGTACTTTGTAGTGTATATAAAGAGCTATTCCCCTCCATGTACTTTGTAGTATATATAAATATGTTAGCAGGTCTATATGGTTTCTTGGGGTTTATCATGACATCTGTGATCTATTTATAGGATAGCAGGTCGATATGGATTCCTAAGGTTTACAGTTACATTGCAGATATGTTAATGAGATGGACCACAAATAGGGTGGGGATTTGATTTTCATGACTTAAATAACATCCATGACTAAGGACCACATCACCCGAATGACTTATTGCTAACCTGCCAATAAAAAGTGGTACATGTCTAAAGTTACAGTTTCTAACTGTTTTTGATGATCATTGCATCAATCATTTTCAGGCCATGTTAACATCCAACAGAATTACTGTTTGCCCTATGCCTGGCCCTGAATTATGCATTTTTAACAAATATGATTGATGACAAGGTCAGGATCGTCTTTTTTATAGCTCATCTTTGGTAGCTTCATCCTTTCCGGTCTCAGCAGCAAAAGATGCAAAAGATTTGATTATGGATTCATACACCTCAATCCCTTTCAGGTACTCTTCCTTGTTCAGAAACTGCAACAAAAAACACGACTCCATTAGCTAACATTTTGTATTATTCTTTGATTTTGCTTTCTTTTGTTTAGGGGGTGTCAATCGTGTCATGTTTGTGGGTTGAATCATTGAACCTAAACATGACCCCATATATCAAAGACATCATCAATCCTAACCTGGACACACTTAAAATCCATTGATCTTTATCTAAACTGGCCAAACGGGTTGTAATCAAGTTGTAAACGTGCTAAATGGGTTGGTGGGTTTTAACTTTTAACAAATGGGCAAAGCAGGTTGGCTGATCGGCCTCTTTAACTAAACGAGCTAAACAGGTCAACTCAAACACGGCCTGTTTAATTAAAAATGTCAACCTAAACACGACCTGTTTATTAAACATGCTTTAATATGACAACACAACACCCTATTATCTTCGTGTAAGAAATTACCACCCCTACATATATTTGTCCCTTACTAAAAAAGTTGTCCACTTTGACCCCTCCATTTATCCACCTCTAGGGTTCATTAAAGCTATAAGTAGATTACTATCGAGTGACAGGAACCAAGTTGGGTACTTGGTTTGACCATAGTATAGTAGAAGAGGCTGACCTCATTATGATCGTGAAGAAGTATAGGGGTGTTTGCCATTGGAGAAAAGCCAATTGCTGGCACACCCTTCAACCGGAAGTAGCGAGCATCTGTCGAGGCAGGAAAGATCTCTGGTTTTCCAAATGTCCTACCAGCTTTATGTATAGCTCCCTCTAGGAGGGCCCACCAGGGATTCGAACTGTCATGAGCCGTCAAAAGCGGTTTTCCACTCTTGTCATACACAGACATCTTCTGCTTAAACTGCCCATGCTAAATACACAGTTAAAATATCCACAGAACCATATCATTTTTAAACAAATAAAAAACAATGAAAATTTGAACCAATCAGCTTACCTCAAATGTCATGTTACGTGAAGCCGGGGCCCACTCCTCAGCGATTCGTCTCTCTAAGGAAGCTTGATCGGCAATCGGCGGAACACGGATATCGAAACCAGCCTCTGCTTCGGACGGCTGCAGGTTCATTACAAAACCCTGACAGACAAAACATGTTAAGAGCTAAACAAACATCACTGACACATCATCCAAACACCATCAACATGTCGTACAGGCAATACTAAAAGTCATCAAACAGGTCATATGACTATTATGTGGGGCAGTATGATAGGGCAAAAAAGTCATGTGTCGAGGGCCAAATCATACGGCCCGTATGATTTGTTTGACTTAATAAAAAAATGACCGATGTAACCATTAACAAAGTCATACAGCACGTATGAGTTATGACCTTTTTGCCCTATCATATGACATGTATCATATGTTTGACTGACAAAGAAACAACTTATGTGATCTCTAACATAGTCATACGGGCCCGTATGGCAGTATACAGACAAAGAAATGACTCATCTGACCTCTGTCCTCTGACACAGTCATACGGCGCATATGACATCAACTTATATGCTATCAAACAAAGTCATACAGCCTGTATGACATCATGTAGCGTATGACGTCATCTAGGGATGAGCATATGGTACTTGGTACTGGTACCGCGAATCAGTATCCACTTTTTGGTACCGGTACGTACTGGTACTGTCCCGTTTAGCTAAAGGGGTTTGTGGGTTCAACTTGAAAATGACCCGAACCCATTTGGACCAAACCCAAACCCACGAATTTCATCTTAACGTTCGTGTCAGAAATTCAACACCCCTAGTGTACACCATTGGGATGGTATCTAATTTAACAAAATTGCAATGCCTACTTAATTTGAATAAAAAAGTACAGAGTATGAGTGTGATTGAAACTTACAGTAGGAGAAGGGGTCCCAGATTTAAGAAACACCATATTAACATTCACAACTTCACCTTCAGCTTTCAAACCCGCCTTCACCAAGTCAAATTGAGAAGCCCTAAACCTCCTCACACTCTCCACACTCTTCAACAAATTCTCCATCGCTGTATTATCATACAGCTTCGCCCCGTGACCCGGCGCCCCAACCGCCTTAATCACAAGCCACATAGGACACCTCTCGGCATAAAACAACCTATAATGCCCATCAACAGACGCCAACCCTTCATCCAACACAATCCCAACATTCATTTCATCAAAAATCACAGAATCCACAAACTTCTCAGCCCCATCATGCCCACCAATCTCCTCATCCGGAACAAACAAAATATAAACCGTCCTCAAAGGTACGAACCCAGAACTTTTCAGGTTCCGTACAGCCTCAAGGTACTGTAACCCGACACACTTCATGTCCTGGGAGCCTCTGGCGTATATGTTGTCGTTGACGATATTAGCAGCGAATGGAGGATGGGCCCACTTGTGGGGTTCTACTGGAACGACGTCGGTGTGGGAGTTGAGGAGGATTGAAGGGAGGGTGGGGTCTGTGCCGGGCCATTTGAGGAGGATTAAGGGTTTGTTTTTGACGAACTCGATTGTTTGGGAGTGTAAAGAGAGGGTTTTGGCTTGGGATAAGATGAAGTCTGCGGCTTCATGGTAGTTTGGGGTGGGTTGAGCTGTGTTGATTTGGAGGTATTGTTGGAATCTTTGGAGGGTTTGATCGTTGGCGAGGGTTAGGGTGAGGAAGATGAAGAAGGTGTAGAGATGGAGGAATATTTTGGAGGTGATGATTGGCATCTTGATGGTGGTGGTGGTGGTGGTGTAGTGTGTGATGACTGATGAAGAAAACAAGATACGACTGATGGGAAAAATTATGATAAAAAATGATATTTCCTTAGTGTTATATTTTAAATTAAAGTCTTTATTTATAAACTTTAACTTTAATTATATATTTTTGTGTTATATAAAACTTGATGAAAATTAACCCGATAAAAACACTTGTAAAACACACTCAAATCATATAACTTTCATCAAGTATTATCTAACACAAACAAAATTATTTAAGGTCAAAGTTTATAAATAAAGACTTTGAAAATTCAAAATATGACACTTTTAATGGGACGGAGGGAGTATAAACTAGTGAAATTCTCCCCGCTACGCGGCGGGGAATTCGACCGTTATCGATTAGTTTCATTTCGTTTTGTAATGGGATGGGTACGCTACCCGTTCGGTTAGTTACTTACCAGTGTTTTACCCGTAAATACCGGTTGGTTATAAAAGTTACAAATTTAAAAGCAGAGATAACAACATAAAAGTGAAAAAAGAAGAAGGAATAAATCACAGAAAATATTAATAAGAATAATTGACAAAGACAAAAATTAATAAATGAAACAATTTACTCAAACTTTTATTTAGCAGCAGGTAATAAAAAATTTTCTTTCCTATGAAGGGCTTCGAACCCGAGACACTCACTATATTTGAATGTTCATACAACCAACTGAATTGCGAAAGTTTTTTTTAACAGTTTCGCACAATAATAACTATAATATACACATAAAGCGGAAAAAGACAAAAAAGAAAAAGAAACAGCAAAGCAAATAAAAACAATGGGAAAATGTAAATTTAAATTGGGGCAAAATCGTAATTTGGCTGTGAGAAGAAAAACAAAACTAATTGTAAAACTGTAAATTTAAACTGGACAAAATCGTAATTTTGAATCAAGGGCAAAATTGTTATTTTTCACCGGGACAAAAGCATAATTTTATTTTTAACTCGAGGTAAAAAAGTAATTTTAAACTGATGGCAAAATCGTAATTTTAAAACGGGGCAAAATCGTAATTTGACTGGTAATGCAAACAAAACCGATGACAAAAATGTAAATTTAAATTGAGGGCAAAATCGTAATTTACTTGGAAGGAAGAAAACAAAACTAATGGCGAAAATGTAAATTTAAACGGAACAAAATCGTAATTTTGAACCGAGGACAAAAGTGTAATTTTTCACTAAGGGCAAAAACATAATTTTATTTTGATCTGGAAGTAAAAACGTAATTTTAAACTGATGGCAAAATCTTAATTTTAAAGCGAGACAAAATCGTAAATTGGTTTGACCCCAATTTCACAATCAATGGTGTACTTGTAAATTCGATCTTTAAAATATTATATATCTATTGTTCACCAAAGTTTGAAAATGTTATAGAGTTAACTAGGATATCAACATCAATTGATATGCAATTAAACATCAATTGATATGCAATTAATGAACATAAAGCACCAATAAAGTGGTGATACACAAAGTTGTTTTCCTATACAAAGTTGTTTTCCTATAGATATCAATCGATGTCTTTTTTACTTTGAAACAAATCTCGTTTGTTCAGGTTAACCGATTAATTAATAAACATGAAGCAAGAGCAAATGGTGATCGCACGTTTGGATTCAACATACTCGACCTAGTTTTTTCTCCAAACTGATACATTCAACCTTTCCCCCTCTTGTTCATACAATATTCGACAAAGTCTTATGTTTTGAGCACTTATTGGTCCAACATTCCACCCACTTGCAACCTGCGCATGGAACCAACACTGGACTTGGGGGACTTGAAGGGGTATGGTCCCAAATCTCGCCCCAGGTTTGGGTGCGAGTGACCATCACCCGACTTATTGTCCCAATCGACAAAGAACTTGCCTCAGTTAGTGCGGCACGCGCGAACCCGGTTTGCTTTTCCACTCGGGGAAAGATGAGAATCTCACCTTATGTATGAAAATGGTTGTTTTCGGCAACATACACAAAATGTGGTGATTGCTACTAAAGAGGATAGTAGTTTACTACGTTCACTTTCTGTTAAACACATTTCCATGTTGCGGTCCTGCGAGGACACACGCGGGACTGGACAGAGCGGCGTACAAATGTGCTGACCTATATGTGCACAACTTACCGCACGTGTGTAACGCCCCAAAAAAAATCCGAATGTTAATATTTGTCGTGTGTTCCTATATGACACGTCATGAAATAAATAACTAGGCTATTTAACCAAGTTAAGGGTATGGTCAAAAGTATTAAATGATGAAGGTAGTGTCAGTTATGTTTTAAAGGCAAACCCGAGGGGCTAAAGTGGAACAAATGAAAGTTCTTACTAATTAAAAGATCAACACACACACACAAACACACATACGTGTGTGTTCATGAAGCTTCAGGAGCTCTCAAGAGCTCCAAACCCTAACTCGCTTAAATCACCAAATTGAAGGGTGAATCGAAGCTCAAATTCAAGAAGGAACACGGATTAATGATCACCTTAACGAGGGGATCATAAGGTATGTCTTAAATCTAAGATTTGTGATCATGTGTGAAGTGGGTTATGTTCAAATCCGTGAGTTAATATGAAATTGATCATGTACAAGGGTTAGAATCATCGTGTAGAACATGGGTTACGTATGGTTTGTGTTAATTTGATGATTAGAGGTGAAACCCGTTAGTTAGGGTGAAGATGATGACTAGAATCACCACCCATGTCCGAGCCTTGTTGAAGGATTGATGTATTATGTAGGTATGATGAATACTTGTTAGATGAATTAGGAGAAATGTGATGATGATATGTTTGATGTTTATTTGGGAATGATACATGATGATTAGTAGTAGGTTTTGATGGGTTATGTATGAGTTTAGAAGATTTATGCATGAATTAGTTGTACGTTATGCTTAAAAGGTAGTACGTACATCAAGTGTATGATAAAATGCATATAGTGTTGTCCGTATAGTCGATTATGATGTTACGGGTATATGTTGATAAGTCAATAGTTACATATGGTTAATAGTTGACTTTTGAAAGTCAACAAGTATAAGAAACATGATTTAACTCGTTGTTGTAAAAGCAGGATTATAGGAAGTCGTTTGGGCATGTTATGTTAATATGCGTTAATTGTGATTACATGATGAAGTACATGTGTTGGAAAGGATATGAAGTTGATTATATGTTTTATGCTTGTTAGAAATGACTAAGGAAAGTTAAGTGTGAAATATGCGTTTGATATGATTGTTAACGTGTACAAATGACTGAATGAGTATGCTAATAACAGCATGATTTCGATGAAATGAAAGTATAGGAATCACGTTGAGACGGGCTCAAGCATGAGGTGTTAACGGGTTAAGAAGAGGCAAGGAATCGGATACGAGCACGGACGCATAAGGTAAGTGATTTCTGTAATCACTTCTTAGTTCGGTTAAGTAATACGGTGTTTTAATTAACTAAACATGATGGTTGAGGTCAAATATGTGTCGTAGTCTTTCGTCGTAAATGATGGAATTAAAGTTGACCAAAATACCCTTGATGGGTATTTTGGGCAAACGATCTTAAAAGTAGTTTAGAAACAAGTTATTCGATTAGTGTAACGTTTTGGTCAAGTATGAAAGTGAGGAGTATGGTTTTGTATGTCAGAAACGTTTTAATGCGCAATTACCCTTAACGGGTCAAAATAAGCTTTTGAGCGCAAACGGGTGGAATAAGATGTAAGGTATCCGGGAATGAATCTTTTATGACAAATGACCTTGAAATTATCAATTCATATGAAGTTAAGGTCAAACAAACAAGTTAAGTGGGTAAATGCATGAACGGGTCAAAATATGGAAAAAGGGTAATAAGCCAAAGGCTTAAAAGTTATAAATTTCGGTAGTCCAAATATTGTATTTTCACTCCATGTGATGGAGGATTAATTTACGATCACGTAGGAAAAAGAATCGGGTAAAACGGATAAAAAACGAGGAAGTTATGCTCGTTTCCGTAAAATTCGAACGTGCTGGGAATATACAGCAACCAGCTGCAATCTTGCTGGAAAAATAGGGGCGTCGCGTCACGCGACGGGGGGTCGCGCGACGCGACGGGGTATGTTTTCTCCGAAAAATTGTTTATTTCACGTGCTTGGTCCGGGAATCTCGTTTAAACGTGTTTTAAGCTACGTGGGACTAATTTAACTTATGTTTTATGATTATTAGGGTAAGCACACATGTAGATAGGTATGTATGTATGTTTGTATATCTCTATACACGTATGTAGAAATGTATGAAAGCATGTATGCACCTACGTGGGTATGTTTATAAGTATGTGAGCAAGAATACGCGGATATATGAAGGTTTGTATGTGAGTAGGCGTGTATGAGTTTGGTATGTTGCAAGTAGGAATGTATGTATGTACAGATGTATAATGTCATGAGTGCACGTAGTGATGTAGGTATGTGTATATGTAGATACGTATATAATGATGTAGATGTATTCATGTGAGGTATGCAAGTAGTTTGGTATGCATGTGTGTATACATGTACCTATGTGGATAATATGTATGAAGTTTAAGTATGTATGTAAATCATTCAGAATGATTAAGTTCTTACGTTGGTATTTGGGTACCGGGAGTTTTAGGTGTAATGCAGGTACAGTATCGAAGACTCACCAGAGGTGAGGTACCCAGAAGGAACGATTAATGTAAAGGAATAATGGATCGGAAATAGTCCAAGGATAAGTATAGTTTATATTGATAACATATTAATGACTTGTATGTATTTGGTGAGTGCAAGTTGTTCGAGCCAGATTATTACATTAAAGTGGAGTGATCAAAGATCGAGTCACAAGATAGATTGTACGGGAGTGCTAGAATACGCAATTGAGCGAAGCTAACTTATGTTTTCTTATTGTAAATAAGTTCACTAAATATATTTATTGAGAAAGAATTAACTATGAAAATGAATTTAAGTACGTCAAGAGGTTTATAATGAAAGAAAATTTTATGCTACGTATCTCCGCTGCGACTTATGGTCAAACGTGATTTAGGGTCTTACAAGTTGGTATCAGAGCCCTGGTTTGAGGGAATCAAGTACGAGAAGGTAAGTACTTGAACTCAAACTTGTTTGCTCTTGAGATAAGAAACCCGTACAATCTAGACTCGATCAAGATCCAAAGGTAGAAGCTAATGTAAGTATGTACTTATGTATATGTATAAAGAAACTGATGGTTTTGTATGTGCAAGGTAAGCATAAGTGTTTGAAGAGGATGATCCGTGAATGCAGTTTAGGAAGAATAACTAGAACAGTCAAGAGACAAATAGGCAAATGAGCCCCAGGTATGTGAATTTAATATGTGGGTATATGTAATGGTAAAACCCATTAAGGGAAGGAAAATTATAAATGAAAGACAATGATTGTATGGTAATGAAGTACTGAAAATGATACACGCGCCGAAACCTATGTCTACGGACATAAGGTGACAATTACATGAAGGCACGAAACTACTATGTGGATTGTGTACCTGGCCAGTACACGAGAAACATATGACGTTCGTGAGATCATGATAATTGTTACAGGTATGTCCGGTAGAGTTGGGTAGCAGGTGGGCGTGTGGGTGAAATGGGAAGTAAGACTCTCGGGAAATTGAGAGTACTATGTAAGAATGAAAAACATGCCTGATAAGAATGAAGAATGTTGAATCCGTAATTAAGTACGGATCAACAAGATATGAATAATATGTTTGAATCCGGGAGACGGATTCAGGGAATGAAAGGTATGGATGCAATGTTTGAATCCGTGAGACAGATTCAAGGATGAAAGGCATGGATGATATGTTTGAACCCGTAAGACGGATTCAAGGATGAGAGGCATGGATAATATGTTTGAATCCGCGAGAAGGATTCAAAACACAGAAGTAATGAAAGGCATGAATGTAATGTTTGAATCCGTAAGGCGGATTCAATGAATGAAAAGCATGAATGATGCGTCTGAATCCGTGAGACGGATTTAAAAATATAAAAAGAAGAAATTAATCCGCATAAGAAGATGTCGACAGTTTGACCATGATTGAGTCGAACGGGTCATAGAAATAAGTATAAAGTAAAAGGTGATAGTATAATAGACGAAGTTTTGTATAAGTTACGTGTTAGATGTGTTAGTAATTGACTCTTAGAAGTCAGAATGATGACGGGCTGTGACCCGGACAATAACTTGAGTATCAGCGGGAATGGTAAGCTTGGTAAGAAATATTGAAACGATGTGATAAGGTCCTTGCAAGTAAGCATGAATGGAAGGAAGTACGAGCGTGTACTTCAGTTGGCGAAATGATTAATAGAATGAAAGGATTGCATGTAAGAGTTAGAATGTGTGGTACGTTATAGTAGGTACGTAGGAAATTGTAGAAGAGTTATAAGTGGGTAATCACCTAGTGTAATGAATGTTTAAAGGACATATGCTAACCGCCGATGTTGTTGATGATAATGTTAGAACTATTGATGTGATGAAACCAATCGTATTGGTGAAAGGTTGTGCACGAGCGGAAGCTCATTTCACGGATGAATGAAACCTGGCCTGTACAGCTAGTACTCGAGGAGAAGATGGTCGATCTGGGTTGCGGGTCGTTGGTTTGGGAAATGAAAAAGAGGTTAGTAAAATGTTTAACTCATGGTTAAATAGATATGAACTAGTACGACACATGAATATTATAAATTAAGTAATGCATGAAGTGGAAGCAATAGTAATGTGAAATGAACGACATGATGTAAAGGTAACGTAAAGGTATGCAAGGTACAAGTAACTGTAGAAAACGTAGAATAAGATTAACGTTAGAGTTAAAGCACGTAGGTGAGAATAAGAAATGGTGGTTTTGTTATGATATCAAAACAAGAGTTAAATATTATACAGTGCTTGTAGAAAATGTAATCTTAAGAAATGAGATGAAGGTATTAGATTCGTTATGAACGGATCATAAGGATGTATGTATGATTATAGATTAAAGAAGTGGGTATATTGACCCGTTATTAACCGGTCAAGGAAATAAGAATGATGTGTGAAGTTATAGTATGGAAGGCATGAACTTATTAGAAAGAAGCCAACTATATGAATAGTTTATGAATCGAGAAAGTATAGTTACCCATTACTATGATGTATTAGTTAGAGTTAAACATATCTAAGTATATACAAATTTCGATGCAATATCGTATAGTCGATGAAAACATTATGAATGTTGAAATAAACAAATGGGAATGTTAGTAATGGTATGTTGGAATGGTTTCAAGTAAATAAAAAGATATATAATGCAAATGATATACGAGTATTTGAATGATGAATGAACCATTAGCTATGAAGGCTGTTAGGGGTTAGCGTTATTAGTGAAAGCGACACTAACAAGAACTCCGGAACGGGTTCTTTAAGAAAGAAGATAGTCGTTTTGATGGGCTAGCGGTAGTATTGATGGGACGTAGAGAAGAATTAATTAGTGTTAAATAGAGGTGAGAAAGGTTTCGGGGACGAAACCTCATTTAAGGGTTGTAGACTTGTAACGCCCCAAAAAAAATCTGAATGTTAATATTTGTCGTGTGTTCCTATATGACACGTCATGAAATAAATAACTAGGCTATTTAACCTAGTTAAGGGTATGGTCAAAAGTATTAAATGATGAAGGTAGTGTCAGTTATGTTTTAAAGGCAAACCCGATGGGCTAAAGTGGAACAAATGAAAGTTCTTACTAATTAAAAGATCAACACACACACACAAACACACATACGTGTGTGTTCGTGAATCTTCAGGAGCTCTCAAGAGCTCCAAACCCTAACTCACTTAAATCACCAAATTGAAGGGTGAATTGAAGCTCAAATTCAAGAAGGAACACGGATTAATGATCACCTTAACGAGGGGATCATAAGGTATGTCTTAAATCTAAGATTTGTGATCATGTGTGAAGTGGGTTATGTTCAAATCCGTGAGTTAATATGAAATTGATCATGTACAAGGGTTAGAATCATCGTGTAGAACATGGGTTACGTATGGTTTGTGTTAATTTGATGATTAGAGGTGAAACCCATTAGTTAGGGTGAAGATGATGACTAGAATCACCACCCATGTCCGAGCCTTGTTGAAGGATTGATGTATTATGAAGGTATGATGAATACTTGTTAGATGAATTAGGAGAAATGTGATGATGATATGTTTGATGTTTATTTGGGAATGATACATGATGATTAGTAGTAGGTTTTGATGGGTTATGTATGAGTTTAGAAGATTTATGCATGAATTAGTTGTACGTTATGCTTAAAAGGTAGTACATACATCAAGTGTATGATAAAATGCATATAGTGTTGTCCGTATAGTCGATTATGATGTTACGGGTATATGTTGATAAGTCAATAGTTACATATGGTTAATAGTTGACTTTTGAAAGTCAACAAGTATAAGAAACATGATTTAACTCATTGCTGTAAAAGCAGGATTATAGGAAGTCGTTTGGGCATGTTATGTTAATATGCGTTAATTGTGATTACATGATGAAGTACATGTGTTGGAAAGGATATGAAGTTGATTATATGTTTTATGCTTGTTAGAAATGACTAAGGAAAGTTAAGTGTGAAATATGCGATTGATATGATTGTTAACGTGTACAAATGACTGAATGAGTATGCTAATAACAGCATGATTTCGATGAAATGAAAGTATAGGAATCACGTTGAGACGGGCTCAAGCATGAGGTGTTAACGGGTCAAGAAGAGGCAAGGAATCGGATACGAGCACGGACGCATAAGGTAAGTAATTTATGTAATCACTTCTTAGTTTGGTTAAGTAATACGGTGTTTTAATTAACTAAACATGATGGTTGAGGTCAAATATGTGTCGTAGTCTTTCGTCGTAAATGATGGAATTAAAGTTGACCAAAATGCCCTTGATGGGTATTTTGGGCAAACGATCTTAAAAGTAGTTTAGAAACAAGTTATTCGATTAGTGTAACGTTTTGGTCAAGTATGAAAGTGAGGAGTATGGTTTTGTATGTCAGAAACGTTTTAATGCGCAATTACCCTTAACGGGTCAAAATAAGCTTTTGAGCGCAAACGGGTGGAATAAGATGTAAGGTATCCGGGAATGAATCTTTTATGACAAATGACCTTGAAATTATCAATTCATATGAAGTTAAGGTCAAACAAACAAGTTATGTGGGTAAATGCATGAACGGGTCAAAATATGGAAAAAGGGTAATAAGCCGAAGGCTTAAAAGTTATAAATTTCGGTAGTCCAAATATTGGATTTTCACTCCATGTGATGGAGGATTAATTTACGATCACGTAGGAAAAAGAATCGGGTAAAACGGATAAAAAACGAGGAAGTTATGCTCGTTTCCGTAAAATTCGAACGTGCTGGGAATATGCAGCAACCAGCTGCAATCTTGCTGGAAAAATAGGGGCGTCGCGTCACGCGACGGGGGGTCGCGCGACGTGACGGGGTATGTTTTCTCCGAAAAATTGTTTATTTCACGTGCTTGGTCCGGGAATCTCGTTTAAACGTGTTTTAAGCTACGTGGGACTAATTTAACTTATGTTTTATGATTATTAGGGTAAGCACACATGTAGATAGGTATGTATGTATGTTTGTATATCTCTATACACGTATGTAGAAATGTATGAAAGCATGTATGCACCTACGTGGGTATGTTTATAAGTATGTGAGCAAGAATACGCGGATATATGAAGGTTTGTATGTGAGTAGGCGTGTATGAGTTTGGTATGTTGCAAGTAGGAATGTATGTATGTACAGATGTATAATGTCATGAGTGCACGTAGTGATGTAGGTATGTGTATATGTAGATACGTATATAATGATGTAGATGTATTCATGTGTAGGTATGCAAGTAGATTGGTATGCATGTGTGTAATGATGTAGGTATGATGTAGATGTATTCATGAGTGCAGGTTGTTTGAGCTAGATTATTACATTAAAGTGGAGTGATCAAAGATCGAGTCACAAGATAGATTGTACGGGAGTGCTAGAATACGTAATTGAGCGAAGCTAACTTATGTTTTCTTATTGTAAATAAGTTCACTAAATATATTTATTGAGAAAGAATTAACTATGAAAATGAATTTAAGTACGTCAAGAGGTTTATAATGAAAGAAAATTTTATGCTACGTATCTCCGCTGCTACTTATGGTCAAACGTGATTTAGGGTCTTACAACGTGGCGAGGCGGCGCAAGCCCGCATCCTATTGTTATACAAGTGGAACTGACACTTTGACTTCCGTAACCAACCAGCAAGTGGTATGCCCGGGCACTGACAATAGCGGTTAGCTGACCGTACAATACGCAGCAGCCTAACCCACTTGCATAAAAGCTGATGGACAGACTAACAACCCTAGCTGGACACGCGGCGGGTGTTCCTTACCTCCGCGTGCACCCAACACTTTCGTGACCTACGCTCCTGTCAAGTTTACGAAAATCTGCGGTTGGCAGTCGGGCCCTAGGCCCATCAAGCGGCCCATTGGCTCTTCTCCTTCACTCTTCGGCTATAAATACCCACTTCAAACCAGGTATGAGGTAAAGCTAATCTGCTCACTCACAATTACTACTTAACACTTATCTTGCTTCCCAAACAAATACTTATTCTCACGCCGAATGGTGATAACAAGGAGCAACCCCCACCCCATTCTCCTTGTTGCGTGTCACGGTGTGTTTCACTGTGCAGGTGACAAATTAGAAGACGACCCAACCATCGATCGATGAAAGGAGGAATTAACCCTACTTAACGAGACTTGACCCATAGACTAACCTCTTGGTTAACCACTGTTTCTTCAGCGACCCAGGGCGAAAACCTATCATTGCGACACACAATCTAAATCTCTAGCTTTTAGTTAAATTCTGTGGTGGATATAAACATAATTATTATAGGTATCGGTGAAATAAAAGAAAACAGTTGATAATATGAATTATAAACTTCAGTTTCAACATAAAACAAACATAAGGAGTATATATTTCACATGAAATATGAGATACATATGTTGTCTAGTATAGAGAACAAACACAGTGATTGGGGTTTGAATTGTATATTGAGATTGTATTGTACTAAATTAGGGTTACATAAAGATGGGGTTTATACTATTTGTTTCTTCTTTCCGACACTCCCCCTCAAGTTGAGTAGTGGGATCTCCAATACTTAACTTGCTCAAACAGCTACTAAAAGCGTTTCCGTTGACTGCTTTTGTGAGAATATATGCGAGTTGATCTTTTGATGATATATACGGGAGCTCTATGATCATTTCCTCCAGTTTTTCCTTGATGAAATGTCGATCTACCTCCACGTGTTTTGTTCGATCATGCTGAACTGGATTTTCTGAGATTTGTATTTCAGCTGTATTGTCGCACATAATTTTACTGGGTGCTGCTCTTTGGGAGAAACCAATGTCTTCTAGAAGTTTCCTGATCCAGAGAACTTCGCTTAACCCTCGAGCTATGCCTCTGAACTCTGCTTCTGCACTTGACAGAGCGACCACCTTCTGTTTCTTACTCCTCCAGGTAACAAGGTTTCCACCAACCAAGGAGAAGTACCCTGATGTTGACCTTCGATTTCCCTTATCTCCTGCCCAGTCGGCGTCAGTGTAGAGCTCAACATTTAAATGTCCGTTTGCTTTAAACAACACTCCATGGCCTGCGGTTCCCTTTAGATACCTTAGAATTCTCTGAGCAACATCCATGTGAGCAATTTGCGGTTGGTGCATAAACTGACTTACCACTCCAACAGCATAAGCTATATCAGGGCGAGTGTGAGAGAGATAAATTAACTTGCCCACGAGCCGTTGATACCTTTCTTTGTCTGCAAGCTCGGCATTAAGTTCCATGTGCAGATTGTGGTTCACCACCATTGGCGTATCTGCTGGTTTACAATCAATCAAACCAGTTTCCGCCAGGAGATCAAGGACATACTTCTTTTGGCAGATGAAAATCCCCCGTTTAGATCTGAGAACTTCTATTCCGAGGAAATACTTGAGATTCCCAAGGTCTTTCATTTCAAACTTTGAAAACAAATTCTTTTATAGCTGCGCTATCTCTTCCACATCATTTCCGGTGATGATCATGTCGTCTACATATATGATCAGGCAAGTTACGAGGCCATTTCTTCTTTTGAGGAACAGGTTATGACCAGCGTTACTTTGGTAATACCCGTATTCTTTCATGACCAAGGTGAACTTTCCAAACCAGGCCCGAGGTGACTGTTTTAGCCCGTATAGAGATTTTTCAACCGACAAACTTCCCCATCTTTAAAACCCTCTGAAAAACCTGGAGGTGCTTCCATGTAGACTTCTTCCACTAGGCCTCCATGGAGAAATGCATTTGTAACATCAAACTAATGGAGAGGCCAATTCTTATTGGCTGCCATGGAGAAGAGGACTCTGATGATGTCCGTTTTTGCAACCGGAGAAAACTTCTCAGAGTAATCGATCCCATACGTCTGAGTGTACCCTTTGGCTACAAGTCGAGCTTTGTATCTTCCAATAGAACCATCTGGTTTATACTTAATTGAATACACCCAATGGCAGCCAACTGTTTTCTTTCCTTTTGGGAGAATGCACTTTTCCCACATATTGTTTTTCATAAGAGCTTGCATCTCTGTTTCCATTGCTTATTTCCAGTTCTTCTTACCTTGCGCTTCCTTTACAGAGCCAGGTATTTGTTCGGAGTATAGAGAGGTGATAAATGCTTTCGCACTGTTAGATAAGTTCCCATTAACTATATTAGCTACAAGATACTTTGAGGTTCTGGTTTCCCTCTCTGGCGAGTACCGTTTTGGAGGGACCCCTCTATTGGCTCTAGGAGGGAGAGAGTATCTTCCGGTTGTCTTTGCTGCAACTGGTTCCACATGTTCAACCTTTTCCAAGTCTGGTTCACCATGTTCCACATCTGGTTCAGCCTGTGGAGTAGGTTCTGTTGTTGTCGGTTCTATGTTTCCCCCTGTTGTCTCATGGTTATAAAACGTAGAACATCCAAGTTCCTCAGTATTTCTTACCTCAGGTATCACGTTGGATGGACTTTCTTCAGTGGTATTGTGCTCCACAGATTGTGTGACTGTATTTGAAGGACTCGCAGTACTGTGATGATTTTTTTGTTGTTACTTCTTCAGATGAAGGAAGTTGGGTTAGCCAACTCAGGGTGTCTATACATTCATTCTTCCCCTAACCACTGAGTTGGGTGTCATAAAAGTATTTTGTTTCAAGAAAGTCAACATTCATTGTGGTGAACATTTGATGAGTTTTTGGATTGTAACACCGGTAACCTATTTGGTCGATCCCATAGCCGACAAATACACATTTCTCAGCACATGGGCCGAGCTTGTTTCGGTTGACTTTGGGTATGTGGACAAATGCGGTACACCCGAAGATTCGAGGTTCAAGTGTAAGAGGATGGGGAATACTGGCAGACTTAGACAGACAATCTAAAGGAGTCTTAAATTTAAGAGCTTTTGTGGGAAGCCGATTCAGGAGATACACGAAGGTTGCAACTGCCTCCGGCCAGAAAGATTTAGGAACCTGAGATTCGATTAAAAGGGCTCGAGTCATTTCAAGAATAATACGGTTTTTCCGTTCGGAAACACCGTTTTGTTCGGGGGTATGAGAACAAGAGGTTTGATGAATTAATCCTTTGGTTTTAAAGAATTGTTTCATGGATGTATTGACAAATCCCCCCCCCCCCCATTGTCGGATCGAAGGATTTGGATTTGAGTTCGGAATTGAGTTTGAATCATAGCATAAAACATGATAAATTTTTCGTAAACTTCGGCTTTGTTTTTAAAAAAATATACCCATGTCATGCGAGTGCAATCATCCACGAATAGTATAAAGTACCGAAGAGCCTGCCCCCCATCACAGGAGCAGGACCCCACACATCGGAATGGATTAGTGAAAAAGGTGAAGCAACTTTCGTATTGCTAGGTTTAAATGGTTGTCGATGGCTTTTAGCACGAAGACAGGTTTCACAATCTATTTTTCCCTTTGAAGGGAAGAGTTTTGGAAACAAAAGGTGCGAATAACCATAGGATGGGTGTCCCAAACGTCTATGCCATAGCCAGGCTTCCCGGTTTTCAGTTCCATGAGCCAACATCACAGTACCCTGTTGAGTCACTTCATCCACGTAATACAATCTGTGGCGCTCAGTACCACGTCAAATAATCACACCCGTCCTGATATCCTGTAGAATGCAGAAAGTAGGGTGCATTAGTACCGTGCAATTCAATTCTTTGGTAATATGACTAATTGAGAGCAATTTGTGTGATAATGACGGAACATAGAGGCAATTTGATAATTTCATAATTGGTGAAATTTCAATTACTCCTCCTCCTTTCACTTGCATCGTTCCGTTGTTTGCTGTATGGATCTGAGTTTTTTGAGGTTGGGTCATTGAACATATGTCTAATGGTTCAAATGTCATGGTGTCAGTGGCACCAGAATCAAATATCCAAGAACTGTTCTTTCCATGATTGATTTCCTTTTTTTTTTGTAAATAAGCTGTCACTACGGAGAAGACAGCAGACCGGCGTATTAAATAAATATGCTGGACACTTGAACTCGCGTTCAAGATTTATCAATTAGGCCGGGAACAAATATGCTGGACCACTTAAATCCGCCAGACTTACGACGCCCGATACAGACGTTATCTTACCGGCGTATTTATCAAATACGCCGGGTAACTTGAACTTGCGTTCAAGATTTAAGTTAACCCCGAATAATTTCGCCCAGACAAATTCGCTAGCTTCCGGATTAAACAAATCCGCTATCGTTATTCCAAAAAATTATTTCCACTAACAAAGGAATTGCAAAAAACGAAGGCTGCAAAAAAAAATTAAATCCGCTACTAGGGTCTGCTGCTAAAAAAAACTTCTAGGGTTTTGTGCGGCAGTTGACTGCTGCTGTTGTTATTATGCCACAAAAAAAATCTTTTTTTTGTCCTTCCCAATAACTACACGTGATGATGATGATGATGATGATGATTGATGTTGACTTTTCTTGTTCACCTCCATAGACAAATGTTGGCTCCTAGAAACAAAGGTATGAAACAAAGGTTTGTGGTAGGGGTGTTCAGAAAAAACCGTAACCAAATAAAAACCGTAAACCGAACCGTAACCATAACCAAATAAACCGATCCGAATAACGAATTTGGTTTTTGGTTTGGTTTCTAACCGAAACCGAATTGTGAATATGGTTTTTGGGTCGGTTTTGGATCCACATTTTATTTTATTTGGTTTATTCAGTTTATTTGGATAACCGAATAAACCATTTAACTTAAATAATTATTAAATAAAACTAATAATATTTATAAATCTTATACAATTTATTAGCCCAAATTTTTTTTTTATGTAGCCCAACCCAAAATACCCAAAGGACAAAACTAGAGTATCTTAAAATCAATCTTCGTGGTATGTATGGAATTGATACCGGGGACAAGGTTTGTAAAATGTGTGAAAATGCATTGACTGAAACATTCAATGATTACAAAAGAATTCACTCGAGCATGCATGCACCCAAGGCTTCGTCGTCGTCTTCTAAGACCGTGAATGTCGAGGATTCAAGTAGCCAATCTTTTAATTTGTTTGGCAGCGTTGACGATACATTTAAATCACTTAGGGAGAGAAACACGGCTGAGGTAAAGAGGCAAAAGGTAGCATCGGGTGTGGCTGAAGATTCAAAAACTGAAGTAGATAGGTATTTGAAAGAGGAGATCGAATGAGATGATATATGGTTTGACAGTCAAGATTTCACTGTTTTAGATTGGTGGAAGAAGAGAAGTGGAGCATTTCCTATATTGTCACTTGTTGCTCGTGATATTCTAGGTATTCCTATTTCAACAGTGGCTTCTGAATCAACATTTAGCACGGGAGGTAGGGTGCTTGATACATTTAGGAGTTCTTTAAGTCCTCCAATTGTTGAAGCTTTAATTTGTTGTCAACATTGAAGAGCTTGATAAGCTGGTAGAAGGTTATTGTTTTTTTGACCCGTTTCTCATTATTCTTTTAACAAACATTATTTATATTTATATTATATTTACAAGTTAATACAACTAAACATCTATTGGTTTTCTTTTTTCTTGTAGAAATGAAGGGTTATGCATGATTGGAGGAATGGGTTATGTATGCAGGTTCATTCTAGTTGGAGAAAGACTCGTGTTTGAAGATTATTTATATTTTGTGCCATTAGACTTGTTAATTATTTATTCTCTATGATCTATGTTTTGAAGCTTTAACTTTGTGGTTGTGTCTTCGACTGCTTTATGGATGTGTTTGCTTTATTTCACAATGAGACTTTCTTGTATTCATATATTGTTATGTGTAAGTTAGTGGCGATGTTCGGAAGTTGGAACACAAATATAAATATAAATTAGAAAAAAATTTACTTACGTGCAATTTGGTTAGATTTGGTTTATTTGGTTTCTATCCGAAACCAAACCGAATTGAATTTGGTTTGGTTTGGATCGGTTTGCATATTCCTTATTTGGTTTGGTTTAGGGTACAAAATTTTGAATACCAAATAAACCGAACCGAATAAACCAAATAAACCATAAACCGAACCGATGAACACCCCTAGTTTGTGGGAATCAAAAAAGGCTTCGTGGATCGAAGAAGGAATCGTCGTCGGTTGTGGGAATCAAAAAAGGCTTCGCCGAAACTGGTTTGGTTTTAGTTTTGCTGATATTGATTTGGAGATGATGAACAGATTGTTTCACGGATCAGAAACTCTGCTCTGATACCATGTTGTCTAGTATAGAGAACAAACACAGTGATTGGGGTTTGAATTGTATATTGAGATTGTATTGTACTAAATCAGGGTTACATAAAGATGGGGTTTATATAGACCACCATATTACACATTAGTCCCTATACTATTTGTTTCTTCTTTCCGACAACATACATACATACATAAAACAAACATTAAAATATGACTATTTCAAACCAACAAGTTATGGTGATACATGGAATACAAGATGCGTAAAAGATCAAATATATAGGTTTATTATATGGTAGAACGAACACAGTTATTTGTGTTGTGCTACATGCATTCCATCATTTGAGTTATGATTAAGCCCAATCGTCCCTTATTGCCGACAACAAGGTGGCGGTGGTGGTCCTCCTGCTACAAATATTATTATATAAGAAATGAGATATGCCTATATAACACAATTACATTTTGTTATATTTATACAATCTACGAATACGATAATATGGAACGCATGTGTGAGTGCATGAACATGCAAAAGAGTAGTATAATCAATAATAGTTATATAGTTATGACAAATTATTAATAAACAAATGACCTTTTTTCTTGTGGCATTGGGTATCATCCCAACACCTCCAGCTGCCATACTGGCCTCGGAGGCGGCGGTGGCGCTGTTGGGGTGGTGGCGGTGCGACTCCTACTCTTGCTTGAGCAACTGTCATCATAGAGGAAATGAGAGCAAGGGCAAAAAAAATGGTCAAGAAAGAAGAAACAACAGTCTGCGATCTCATCTTCAAATATTTTTAAATGATGTGTGGCATTTGTTTCATCACTAGCCTAAGGTTTTAACATACGCAAAACTGCAAAAGTCACAATCAATGTAAATTACCAAGAAAATGAAGCAACCTTAATGACATACATGCATGTTTGACTATATAATTAATTAGTCTTGGGCGACGGTCAATGTAAATTACCAAGAAAATGAAGCAAGCTTAATGACATACATGCATGTTTGACTATATAATTAATTTGCACAACAATTTCTGCAAAAAAAAAAATTTCTAAAATGGATCTATGTATGAATTATTTTGATAAATAATTTTAACTAGCAATGAGACCCACGCACGTTGCGGTGCGATACGTCGCAACCATCAAATGGATTAGTCCAAAAGTTTTGTGATGAATTAACCATATGAAAACATGCGTTTCGAATTCGACATATCTGATTGAACTCAAAGGGAAAAAACAAACGAAAAAATGTTGAACCCCGTTGCTGCGTGTTGACTCGCAAAATTTCGAACGAAACGTAAAACAAAAAACTTGCGAAAGATGAAAAGTATAGGGGGGCCAAAGTTGAAAATAAAAAAGTGTTGGGTTTAAATTAAAAGACTGAAAAGCTTTGGGTTAAAACTAAAAAAGTCAAAGGGGTTAAATTGCAAAAATAAAAAAACCCTTTGAATTAAAAGTGAAAAATGCAAAAAAAAATTGAAAAATTCTCAATACATGTATTACAACTACATAAAGCAACAAAATGTTGCTAATTTATAGTTTGGAAATATAGCTATAGATATGATAAATGGTATAATATAGATAGTTGTTTATTTTGTTGATAAAAAAAGATAGTTGTTTATTTGGACCAAGTATAATAAATAATGGTACACGTGGTATTGATGCTGATTATTTTTTATAAGAATTTGATTCCCATTTTTTATGCTTACACATGTTACAAAACTTTAATTAATATTAATAAAAGAATTAATTACACATATGGTTCTTATGATATATAATTATTGCATTGTTGGTTCCCAAAACTTTGAAATCACATAGATGCTTAGTGGTACGACTT
Source organism: Helianthus tuberosus (assembly GCA_030545235.1). Taxonomy (NCBI): domain Eukaryota; kingdom Viridiplantae; phylum Streptophyta; class Magnoliopsida; order Asterales; family Asteraceae; genus Helianthus; species Helianthus tuberosus. The sequence continues at coordinate 77,017,584 of CM060451.1, read as the reverse complement.
TTGTAATAATGTTGGTCCTTAGCCCCGACGGTTGTCTGTTCTGTTCACTGAATAACATCACGTGCACCTAGCATGAGGGTAATATGGTTATTTTAAGTTGAAATGTTGGCAACTTTAAGTTTATATAACAGATGGCTACCTTAGTTACTTCTCTGCGAGACTGCACTATGCTAGTGTGTTTAGGAAATTCCCTGGAAGAAGGTATACTTATGGTAGGGTTGCTTACATATATAGATTTCCTGAACATAGATGAGTTTTAGTTCATAAAGTAGACTGGATGATGAGAGAACTATACCTTCTTAAATAAAATGTAAATTTTACTATCATTTTCAAAAACCTGGAATGGATGTGGACTTTGGTTTAATAGCTTTAGGAAATGATTTAGATGTTAGAAATTTAGTCTAATATGTTGGTGAAAATTATATGCTTATTAACTTTTTTAATCAGACTAAGGTTGCTACTTACGTGAAATCACCAAAAACATCTAAGGTAGTCATTAAAGAGTTAGAGGATGTAGGAGAGACTATTAATAACATTGGTCCTCGATAAAAATTGGTACTTGGGGAGTTGGGGGGGGGGGGGGGGGGGGGGGTTGATTGATTTTGGTGAGAGTTCAAGTCAAGTAGTCTATAAGTGTGGAAATAATGTGGTGAACTTACAACTAAGTGTTAATGCAAATGAGGGTGGGAATGTAAATGGTGGTACCTTTGCAAATGAGGTTGTTGGTAATGCAAATGCTAGTGACAATGTAAAAGATAAGGTTGTTGATAATAACATCCATTGGAACCTAAATGATCCCGCAATGGGGTTTCTTTTGTTAATGGCTTTAGTTTTGATGGCATTGACATTTCCAGAGAATCCCACCAGATGTCAATGTTAATCAGGTATGAATGTACGGGGGACAATGGGCATGAGACTGATAATGAGCATGATTTAGAAGATAATAAGGATGAAGGTTCTGGTGAGGATTACGGTGATGATTCAGATGATAGTGATTACTTGATTAACAAGGATGATGATATGGAATAGATGGAGTTTGATATGGGGGACTTCCTTGATTATGTTGATATTGATGAAGAGTTTGTTGGCAGCCTTAATTCCACTAATGTAGGTAACCATGATGGTGATGACAGTGAAGAGTTTGTAGCTGGTGAGAATTTACGCTATGAATCATTTGATAGCTTAACTAATGAACTAATGGAAGATTTAGGCACAAAGAAAAAGTTAGTGTTATTATTGCAATGTTTGTCACATTTCGCATGCTAAATACATTTTATATGTTTGTAATGTAGTTATGTTTGTAATGTTATGTTTTGATCTGGCCTTAATTCCACTAATGTAGGTAACCATGATGGTGATGACAGTGAAGAGTTTGTAGCTGGTGAGAATTTACGCTATGAATCATTTGATAGCTTAACTAATGAACTAATGGAAGATTTAGGCACAAAGAAAAAGTTAGTGTTATTATTGCAATGTTTGTCACATTTCGCATGCTAAATACATTTTATATGTTTGTAATGTAGTTATGTTTGTAATGTTATGTTTTGAAGGGCAATAATCCACTTTCAGAAGTAAGATTCTATGAACTCATCAATATGCATGCTATAAAAACAAGAAATGAGTTATCTTTCTTGAGAAATGACAAGATGGTGATTAGAGTTGTTTGTGAAGGAAGCTGACCTTCATATCACTACAACAAAAATGGCTTTTTAGGACCTTTTATGTGGGACGCTTGTTAAAGAGGGTCCTAAAAAACTATTTAATAGGACTAATGAACTTTTGGGGTCCTTTTATAATATACTCTACTAAACCGGTGTCCTAAAAAACTATTTAATAGGATGGATGATTTTTTGGGGGTCCTATTATCATATAATTTAATATGACACTTAAAATGTAGATCCTAATAAAGTACCTTATAAGACATTTAATTGTTAGTGTTCCATTATGTGGTACTGTATTAGGACACTTGATTATTTGGGGTCCTATTATAACATAACTTAATAGGACACGTTGTAGTTAAGTCATAAATGTTGATTGTTATAGGACCCTTTCTAGTCGAAGTCATATTAGAACTTAACTTAATAGGACACTTGACACTTGGGTCTTATAATTTTAAACTTTATAGGACGCTTAATCATTGTGGTGTTATTATAATATACCGTAATAGGACACTTGATATTTGAGTCATAAAACATTAGTTTTATAGGACACTTATTCGCTATAGTTTTATTATAATATAACTTAAAAAGACACTTGGGTCTTATAAATTTAACCTTTATAGGACGTTTAATCATTGTGGTGTTATTATAATACACTGTAATAGGACACCTATTATTTGAGTCATAAAACATCAATTTTATAGGACGCTTATTCGTTAGAGTTCTATTATAACATAACTTAATAGGACACTTGACACTAGGGTCTTGTAACTTTATCATTTATAGGACGCTTAATCATTATGGTGTTATTATAATACACCATAATAGAACACTTGATATTTAAGTCGTAAAGCATAAGTTTTATAGGACGTTTATTCGCTAGAGTTTTATACACTACTAGAAAATAGGCCTAATGCAACTTTTTAGAAGCAACTTTTTTCAAATGAATTGCATTTGACTCTGGTGTAACTCCGTTGAACATAAAGGTTGCATTAAAATATCTGATGCAACTTTTTATAAAAACTTGCAAAATCATATGGAATTTGCAACCTTTTTATTAAAAGGTTACGAGTTTTACTAAAAATGCAACCCTTTTCCTTATTGGATTGACAAAAATTAAATTTAAATGTAACTCTTATTTTAAAAGGTTGCATTCAGATGTATATATATGCGATGCCCAAGGGCGAAACTACGCTATACACAACAGGGTCAACGTCAACGGACATAGTTACTTTTCTGTTTTTATGTGTAAAATACTTTTAAAAATTTAACGAAAGTAATACAGTGATGGATCAAGCTTAAATGCTAAGTTGAGCCCAAGTGAATCTAGTTAATTAAATTTATTTGATTAAAGATTCATGATGGCTTGGAAGTCTAAAAGACAACTATGGATGGAATTTTGGGAGGAATTAAACTTATTTTATTACTAAAGATCGCTTTTGCAAAAAATATGTAGCTGGGAGGGAATTTTTGGGAAGTAGGGAGAGTCCAGTGGCGGATCTAGGATTCCGATCAAGCGGTAACGTTTTATCAAATAAGCGGTAACGAAATCGAAAAAACGTCAAATTTTTTCAAAATTTACACTAAAAACGTCAAAATTTTTCCGGCCAAGCGGTAGCGGATGCCACCCCTTGGCCCATGGTAGATCCGCCCCTGGGAGAGTCCAAATATTGATAAAATGTTGGGAGAGAAATCCATATAAACTTAAAAGAGGGAAATTTGCAATTTTAGTTAAAGATATTAATTAAAGGAGGGAAATTTGCAATTTTAGTTTAGGATATTAACCGACAGAAAAAGAGAAATGATTTATAAGTAGGGTGGATATATATTATGAATTAATTGCTCTATATAATATATATATATAAAATTATAGACTATAAACTCTAAACTTACATGAGATAAAATTTCTACTTTTAATAAATTATATATAGAGAGAGGGTTCATTGGGAAACATAAAAAATTGGGCATCAAAACAATAGATTTAAATGTTAAAAATTTAACTTAACATATTAGAGCTTCGTCCTACGTAGATATTCCACTCTTAGCAAGGATTGGAACTTCACAAAATGTGGACATATAATTGACGTCATATCATACAACCCTGCTATTAGCCTATCACTTGGATGCGTGTGATTATAGCTCATGTTGTTAAGTGTGTATAACTTGATTGCTGTAGTTTAAAGTCTTTGATACCTCTTTTTCATGCTCATTTTGATGAACCATTTTGGTTTTTTTATTCATTTATAATTTACATCACACGGTTTTATTACCCAATAGCCTTGATATGTTCTAATTTTGTAACAATTTAATGTAATCCTTTTATCATTCTGTTTAATTTATATAATAATGGTTCATATTACCAATTTATTTGTATAGCCATACGTAATGATACTATGTATTTGCACAACTTGTGAGGTTGAATATATAAACATCCCTTTTTGGTAGGTGTGTAAACGAGCTGAGCCGGAGACCGACTAGGCTCGAGCTCGGCTCGGTTTGATTCTAATGACAACTATGCGTACCGCAATCTCAACAGCCTTTTCGCACTATTTTTGAACGAAATTAATGTCTTGGTATCTCAACAGTCTTTTTCCCGCTTTTTTTGAACGGTGCCTTTTGCACACTTACACTATATACATGCTTACACAGCCTTCTAAGTTCTAGCATACACAATTTATTTTAAATTGAAATCTTGTGAAAAAAAAATCTATTTTAAACTCTTTTGTATGTGGTACACCATACCACATACCGAACTGGCGTTTCAAATGAACCTACCCTCCCTCGTACCGAATTTTAGGAATGCACCAACCGTGTACGGCGTACCTGTTTTCGTTATTTTGGTTTCCCTCTAAATATGATTTAACCTTTAATTTTTTATACTATACTCTAGATAAATAACACAATAAAGAATTTATATATTTAAAATTTGAAATTAATGCAATAAAGAATGTCACTAGTACACAAGCCTTTTGTTGGTGCGATGCAATATATTTAGATGTTGGGATTGACAAAAACACCACACCTTTATATCTTTTGTTCATAAATTCCTCCTATGGTAGTGTTTGGTATGCAGGAATGTGAGCGGAATGGAATGAACTATTGCGAGGGAATGAAAAAAAGGTGTTTGGTTGGTCAACGTAATGGAATCACCCATTACACTAGTCATTCCATTCCCTCAAATTCATTCCATTCACTCCCCTGTTTTTTTTTTCCATTTCATTCCCTCTCTCAGCCTACGTCACAAACACCGCCCATCACCTCCACCATCTACCACCACCACCTGCCATCGTCACCACCCGCCACCAACCTCCGACGATGACCACCACCGCTCTCCGCCGCCCGCCTCCACCGCCATCAACTACCATCGCTGCCACCCGCCATCGCAAACCATCGCTACCCCAACCACTATCGCCACCCTCCGCCGACCACCATCACCATCCTCTGCTACCACCACCCGCTACCGTCGACCACCACCACCCATCGTCGTCGCCGCCACCACCACCCGTCGTCACCACCATCGACCACCATCGCCGCCACCCGCCACCACCGACCACCGCCACCCCGACCACTACCGCCACCCTCCGCCGGCCACCACCACCATCCTCCGCGGCCACCTACCGCTACTATCGACCACCACCACCCACCGTCGTCGTCACCACCACCATCGCCGCCACCCGCAACCACCGACAACCGCCACCCTCCGCCGACCACCACCACCATCCTCCACGGCCACCACCCGCTACCGTCAACCAACACCACCCACCGTCGTCGCCACCACCATCGCCGCCACCTGCTACCGCAGACCACCGCCAACCCCGGTCATCGCCGCTGCCACCGCCACCGCTAACAACCGTCACCCACCAACCACCGCCACCCACCACTACTACCACCGACCATCACAACCCATCGCTGCCACCGCCACTAGCCGCCACCGATCACCGCCGCCACCCATCACCGATTTAATTCATTCCTCTTTTCTTGCCTAACAAACAACACAATGTAATGATTTATTCCTTTCCTGCATGGTAACCAAACAAGACTATGGAATGTAATGATCCCTTTCATTCCTTTGTCAATTCCATTACCTCATCTATTCCAATACACGGGGTAATGGAATGGACGAAGGAATGGAATGGACGAGGTAATGGAATGGACGAGGGAATGCAATGGATCATTACCATTCCATATCTTGTTTGGTTACTATGTGAATGGAATGAATTATTATTGTGTATTGTTCGGTAGGCAAGAAAAAACGGAGTAATAAAATTAGGGTGAGTGGTGGTGGTGGTCGGTGGTAGTGATTGTGGGTGGTTATAGGTGGCGGTGGTGGGTGTCGGTGGCGGCGATGGGTGGTTGTGGTGGGGGCGAGTGGCGGTGCGTCGGTGACGACGAGTCGTGGTGGCGACAAGGTGGCCGTTGGTGGTGGGTGGCAGCAAAGGTGGCGGTTGGTGGCGGTGGTGGTGGCGTCGACGATGGGGGTGGGTGGCGACGGCGAGTGGCGTTGGCGGTTGGTCGCAGTTGTGGGTGATAACGGTGGCGGGTGGCCGCAGCGGCGACGGTGGCTGTCGGGGTGAGGTGGTGGCGGGTGGCGGCGATGGCGTCGGTGGTGGGTGGTGGTTGTGGGTTGTGGCGAAGGTTGTGGGTTGTGGTGTTGTTGATGAATGGTGTGAGAGGGGATGGAATGAAAAAAAAAGATGGGGGGGTGGATGGAATGATTTTGAGGGAATGAAATGTCTTTTGGAGTGGGTGATTCCATTCCATTGACCAACAAACACTCTTTTCTTCATTCCCTCATAATCACTCATTCCATTCCACCTCTCATTCCTGCATACCAAACACTACCTATATATTTCATTTACATTTTCTCTCTCATTTGTTTCCAATTCCCCTCAAAATTTTATTTTCCTTATGTTCCCGCTTGTTTCCATTCACATTTTCCCCATCTCATGAATTTCTCACCCTCACAAACCCTAATTGAACCCCAAGTCTCTCTGTCAGATCCGTCTCGTTCCCTAACTGATACCTTCCGGTGCACCATCGCTGCCCTATTGAACCGTCGTTGCCCTCTAGTGCTTCGCGTCTCTCTTGTTCGCTACAACCCCTGTGCGCAAACTAGTTCGGAACAGCAGCATGGTGGTGATTTGTGGCTGAAATTCAGATCTACCTTTCTGTTTTATTAAATACTATCGATTAAGTATTAATACAGTAATGGTGTTGGTTGTAGAACTTTCGTGAGGAGGAACAAAAAAAGTACTTCCATGACAGATTTGTTCACAAGAAAAATGCCCAACGATTCAGAGGTTTGTCTTCTTTGGCCTTCTTTTGTATATCACCTTCTCGTAGCATAGTTGTTAACAGCGAATAGTTATTATAGTGGTAAATAGCGACAGGCTACCTATACGATGCATAGCAATAACGAGCGCTATCTGATGTTTAGCGATAACGTATTTGAAAAAAAATCTCAAAAAAATTACGATTTTATTCATGAATATAAGGTTTTTAATGCAATTAGTAAAGACTGCAGCTATATGGTTGTCTAAAATGCCTAAAAATACAGTTTTTAATATTTAAAAAGGAAAAAAAAAACTCCCTAATGTCGCTATTTTACGCCATTGAGCGCTAAACATCAGATAGCGATGATCCATCGCTACGCTATTCGTTATAGCGCTCGCTATCATTGCTATTAACAACTATGCCCCATACCTGTTACCACATTCCCAACTAATTATTTCAATAACAAATGTATTGTGTTTTTAATAAAAAATATAATTGTTTGGATAATGCAAAGCTCGCCCAAGGGACTGCAACTGTTGTACTCTTTGATTCCATAGTGGTATCCTTTGTGTAACCTGTTGGTTGTTTCCCTTACACACTTTTTATTCCAATTCCATTTGTCTTCGTATACAGTCCTACTTGTCAAGATTGTTATTCGCTTTGCTCTCCAGGTTTGTTTTACCATCTCGCTTTGCTTTCCAGTGGTATTGTTTGTCTTTACTTTTCCAATTAGTTCTAGTATTTTTTTAGTTTAGCGTTATCATAACCTGATCTGGTGATCTTTTATTGTTTTAGGATAAGCCAATCCCTTAAAAAGGTCCTTGCTTGTGAAGTCGATGATATAGAGTCATTTATGAAAGTTACAAACATATGAAGCCAACAAATACTATGATTTGAAAACACATTCAATCTAACTTAAAATAAATAGTGAGTTGAGTTGAAGTATTATATTTAAATATATATTTAATTAAATAATTGTCCATTCGGCTACAAAAGTATGTGTCTTTTAGATGAAAAGGAAGCAAAGTATAAACTATGGACAGGACACGGTGCGATGTTCTTTGGTGTGTTTTTATTTATCATTAAGGTGAAGACTTTGTCAGAATTCAGAACCATCCAATATATACTATAGTTTCACAACCGCACAGGGAAGCCATCATGAACCACTTAAGGGCAAATAAGTTATATGCATATAATTTTCGGGCTGTTAAAGGCCAGTTTACGGCTGCAAACGCAGCTGCAAACGGTTGCAATTGCGCAGCCGTTTGCAGCTGCGTTTGCCGCTGTTTAAAGGCTCGTATACGGCTGAAACTGCGCTGTTAAACGGCTGCGATTTCGCATCCGTTTAACGACGCATTTGCAGCTGTAAACAGACCGTTAAACGGCTGCAAACGCGCTGTTAAATGGCTGCGAAATCGCTGCCGTTTGTGGCTGCGTTTGCAGCCGTTTAAAGGCCAGTTTACGGCTGCAAACGCAGCTGCAAACGGTTGCATTTTCGCAGCCGTCAAACGTAGCTAAACGGCTGCGATTTTGCTAAAGGTGCCCGTTTGTTGTAGTGTAAGTTTTTTCTTTGTTCTTATGTTTTATTTACGGTTTTCTACTGCTTATATTACTATTTAAATCATTATTTTGACGTAATCAGATGTATTGATGTTAATGGTGCATAGAGTTTTCAGAAGACTAAAAAGAATATTAGCTTAACATCCATTGGTTTGTTTTGGATTTCGACTGACTTTATCACCAAGGGTCCGCTGGAGGGTCCTATAGAGGATAATGGAAAAGGTAAGGAATTCAGCTGTGCAGACACTCTTTCAACTCTAGCAAGCCATGGCCAAAAGCTTTCAAAGAGCATGTAGGCGGATTGTCTCTGGAATTGTGTTTTCACAATTTTATATATATAAAATTCTTAGAAATGGGTTTATTCTGGGTCATACTTTGCCTTTTGGGACGGGTCAAATGGGCTGAAAGTGACCAAAGTTCATTAAATGCTTACTTTATAAATTGCCCTGTTTAAAAGCTTAGATTAGTTTCAGTTAGTATCGTTTTCGTAATCATATTGTGTACATTTTCTTTGTAATCTTCATTAGAAAAGGGACACAATATATACTAGCTTTTGTTTTAACAAACCAGAAGCTCTTAATTTTCAGGATGGGAATCTTTGCTTCGGTTTGTAAAGAACAACATTGCAAATGGTAGTAAAGAAGTTGCTCTTGCTACACTAGGTTGTTTGCAGTTAACAGTCCTCTCTTATTCACCCAAGGTAAGTCTACTTTTCTTGGGTCATATTTCTAGATCTTTTTTTTTGGTAAATTTTGCAAAGGGGTGTATTATGATTGTTAGAACACAATTAAATGGTTTTCTTTTATTTAATCATTTTGTTTGTGTGCAGGCTAGTACATGCCATCTCGACCACCAGCAAATGATCTCACAAACCGAGTCTACATCCATTTACATATTGAATGCCCCAGGTTCCTCATCCATCCTTATCATGGAGGTCCTCAGCCTTACCTTATACCAACCATGGAGTACATGGACCTGTTGGTGGCGTTTCTTAGCGTGGTAGTCATGGTTTCACTGCTGGTCAGGGGAATGCAATTGACAACAACAATTATTTAACTAGCATGAAGATTGTGAAAGAGGTTCATAAGCGCAATGAAGTTTTGAGTTTTTATTCAAACGTTTATTAGTTATTTGTTTTAAATAATTGATGTTTAGACTTAGGTTGACACTTATTTGATATTTGTTTGAAACATTTGCATTGTGTGGAAGATGATCAAACTTTTAATTGAAGTAATTATATTATGATTTCTACATGTTAAAGTTTTATTCTTATTTTTATGTAAATAAATAATAATTATTATTAAATAAAACTAATGTAAGAAACGCCAATTTTTGTGGGAAAAATTATGTGCCACTAAAGGCCTAAGAGTTTGTAGTGGCAAACAAAAAAGTGCCACTAAAGGGCTTTAGTGGCACTGCTTCTAGTAGCACTGTTTTTGTGTGCCACTCATTCCTAAAAGGGTCTTTAGTGGCACTTTTTGGGTTTTTAGTGGCACATTTTGCATGCCACTAAATGGCCTTTTTTGTAGTGGTAGGTAATCACATATTATAACATTGTAAAAGTGTCCTAATATGTTCTTTTTAGGACACTATTTAAGTTGTCTATAGACATATTATGCGACCATAAAATTGGTTTCATAATCTTATTTGGTATATTAGGACCCATTTCTTGGTACTAAAATAGCTATAATGTTACATCATAAGGGTCCTATCAATTAATTTCTAAGGACGCTTGTAAGTGTATCAAAAGATTAAAAGTATGTAAGCACATGTTAGAACATCGTAAAAGTGTCCTAATATGTTTTTATTAGGACACTATTTTGGTTGTTCAAAGACATATTACACGACCATAAAATTGGTTTCATAATCTTATTTGAGATGTTAGGACGCTTTTTTAGTTCTGGGACTTATTACGACCCCTTTACATGAAACGCTTTTACCGTTGGTCCTATTAAATGAAAGGTCCTATAAAATAGCATTTTAGGACGCTTTTGCGCGTACTAAAAACCTAGTTTTCTTGTAGTGTATAAAAAAGGTAAGAGGCTTGTAAATAAACAAGATGACAATATGTTGGGCCTAAGGATGTAGTATATATTAGTGGGGACACAAAAAACTAAAAGATTTCAATGATGTTTCAAGTGTGTAAGATTAAATATATACTATTTTATATTTAATCTAATAGTCATTATAATCATTTACATTATATGGATCAAAATATATAACAACCTATTAAATAATTAGTTGGTAATTGTTGATGGACCTAATTACCCTTATTAACTAATTAGGGTTTCCTCTTGGGTGCATATATAAGGAGACTTATGTTGAGGTTCTAGGGTTAGACACATAACCTAATAATCATAACATCAATATCGACCTCCCTCTACATAACCGAACTCCCTTATTCGGTTTCTTCATCATCATCATTAGATTGCACCCTAAGGAGGAACCAGACCAAGCTGACAATCATGTCAAACACTGTTGCTGCATCTCCATCTGGATTCTCTGTTGGCCTGTATTGATGCAATCAAAGGTATGTTTTCGTGTTTTCCATTATGTTTAAACAGAACTGATCAACATGTGGCATCAGAGCATATGTTGATTAGTCAGTTCTGTTTTCGTATCCATTAATTCTGGGATAAAAATCTGGAAAACGGAATTTTGATAACTTAATAAACCTAACAGCCGGTTTCGAGTCATAAAGATCCACTCGAGATCACTGTTTCGAGGAAAAGAATTTGTTTTAAATATCTCGAAATCAAAACGTGTAAGCTTATTACCGAAATCTGTTTAGAAAACCCTTAAAATTCAGGTTTCGGGGTTCCAGAATTATGTTTTATTTTTTAGGGTTCATCATGTGTTCTTAGGAAAATTCGAAAATTCCTTTATGTTTTGGAATATAATTTGAATTGTTGAATGTTTTTCCTAATTTTGATCTGTTTTGTCTAATGAGAATTTTCGAAATCTGTTAAAAGGATAAACAAATTATGATTTTCGAAATATTCTGTTAAAATTAGATCAATGTTAAAACAGGAAACTCTATCACAATTCCTAAGAATTCAAATTTTTAGTTATGCTTTTACATTAACAGCTGTAACAGTGGACTTGAGACCATCAGGTTTCGATTCGAGACCAAGATCTCGACTCGAGACCACAAGGCCTCAACTCGAAATCATAAGATTTCGACTCGAGACCACTGAGGTTTCGACTAAGGGCTTCAATCTTCACAACTCGAGACCATGGTTGCGACTTGAGACCTCATCAAGCACTCGAGATCTCATAAAACACAGTAGTCGAGACCATGATTACGACTCGAAACACTGAGGTTGCGACTCGAGACCATTAATGAGTCGAGACCTCATAATGTTTACAAGATGAGTCGAGACTTGACTCGAGATCTCACTCGAGACCACATAACTGAGTCGATGTCACACCCCTTTCTGCGGCGGAAGCACGAGGTGTGATCATGAAAGGTTCTCATTGCATACGAAAAGTAAACATACTACATGCTCGTAAAAATAACATCAAATACCATACATTCCATAATTTGAAAACATAGGTTTAGCGTTTACATCGCGAGATAGCATAAAACATTGTCTTAAAAGTTTACAACTTTATTTAAAGATAAACATAAGTGACATCCACAAGCATGAGTAAGGCCGCGCGCACATCCACTTCTAGTTACCTGAAATACATGTGAGTTTTGGAAAAACGTCAACATAATGTTGGTGTGAATTCATGCAGTTCTTGTATTAAATGTTTGTATACTTATATGAAAAACATGGTATGTATCTTGTATTAGTCACGTATTCTTGTATAAGTCATGTATTTCTGTATGTATCAAGTGTTAATGGGTTGCAAAGCCATTAACATGTGACACGACATAGGAACTCACCAAACCATAGGCATTTTTCTAGTAGTCAATTCACGACTGAGACACAAAAACACTACTCGGTACTAGTTGTCACCAAGAGTGGGGCTGCCCTGAAACCCATTAGATCTAACCTTTTGTTCTGCGGTCTAAGTATGTACACGATTAATGGTGCTTATGGTACCCTATTCGTGACACGATTTCTTGTATCATTTCTCAAACGCATCATACTTGGTACTAGTTATCACCAAGAGTGCTTCTTGTTTTTGTATAATACCATTTATAAATATTGTCGTATTTGTAACATGTATTTCACCCCCGAAGTTATAAAACTGAAAACAGTTAAAAGAAAAGGGGGAGCATGAACTCTCAACTTTGCGTTCCTTGCGTCGCAAACTTCACCGGATTTGCCTATAATACGTCATGACTACTAGCACAAGGCTAGGGGAGTTTTAAAGCGTAAAAGTGGTGGATAAAAGAAAACTAGAGCGGTCCTTGAGCTTCCGAGTGCACCAAGCTTACTTGTTGGACCTCTTGCACCTTTGTGTGTATGAAAAATGTTTGAAGGGAAGCTTGATGGTGGTTGTATGGTGGTGATGGGTGGCAGCCATGAGCAAGGGAGAGAGGAGAAGAAGAAGTTGTTTGATGTGTTTGTGATGAAGTGGAAGTGATGAACCTTTAGGCTTATTTATAAACCAATTTCAAGTTTACCCAACATATAATATGCTTCTAACCTACCAACAATTAAATATTCAAAAGAATGAGGGGGTTGTCCCACCCCTTGTAACCGTCGAATGGGGGGGGGGGGTAGGGGGTTGGATTGTGATGGAACTAGTTACTTACTTAGTTATGTTTAAAGTGTTTAGTTAGTGTATTAGTTATGTTTCGTTAATCGATCAACTATCACCCATATCATATCGTGTCCTCTCGGGGTCCTGGGTAATTTTGTTATGAAGTCCATCGAGATTTGCTCCCACTTCCACATGGGTATCCCTGGTTGTTGTAGTAGGCTAGACGGTTTCTGATATTCGGCCTTAACCTTAGCACAGGTTAAGCACTTTCCAACGTAAACAGCAACATCGCTTTTAAGTCTTGGCCACCAGTAGTATTCTTTTAAGTCTTGATACATCTTGTCCGATCCTGGATGGATCGAGTATCTCGACTTGTGCGCTTCATCAAGGATGACTTCTCGAATGCCACCATAGAGTGGAACCCAAATACGCTTCTTAAAGTGTAAGGCTCCCTCTTCGTTTGGCACCATATACTTCAACATGCCCCTCAGGTATTCAGCTTTATGGTTTTCCAATTTAAGGGCTTCTTGTTGTGCATCACGAATACGTGCAGTGAGGTTTGTTCAAATTGTCATTTCTAATGCTCGAACCCTTAGGGACTTAACCCTTTCTTTTCGACTCAAAGCGTCTGCCACAACGTTTGCCTTTCCAGGATGGTACTTAATCTCATAGTCATAATCGTTCAGCAACTCAACCCATCGCCTCTGACGCATATTCAATTCCTTCTGATCAAATATGTGTTGGAAGCTTTTGTGATCTGTGAAGATTGTACATCGAGTACCATATAAATAATGTCGCCAAATCTTCAAGGCGAATACCACCGCGCCGAGTTCCAAGTCGTGCGTGGTATAATTCCTTTCATGTACCTTTAATTGTCTTGAAGCATAAGCGATGACTTTTTGGCGTTGCATGAGCACACAACCCAATCCTTGGCGCGAAGCGTCGCAGTATACCACGAAGTCTTCGGTGCCTTTGTATCGGTGCATCGCATAGCTTATTCTTGAGTAGTTGGAAGGCTTCTTCCTGCTTGTCACCCGAGTCGTATTTCTTGTCCTTCTGTGTAAGGGTCGTCAATGGTTGGGTTATCTTTGAGAAGTTCTCGATGAAACGTCGGTAGTAGCCCGCTAAGCCCAAGAATTGTCGAACTTCAGTCGGGGTTTTGGGAGCTTCCCAATTCTTGATTGCTTCAATCTTGGATGGGTCTACATGAATTCCCATCTCGTTCACCACGTGCCCAAGAAATTGTACTTCACGAATCCAAAATTCGCATTTTGAGAATGATGCGTGTGAAGTGTTATATATATTAGGTGTATATTTTAAGCCCCTTTAACACTTTTTTTAGTCAAGTTTTAAATTTATAAAACACGATATTTTACTAACACTAAACACACATATGGGCAAGTGCACCCATCGTGAGCGTAGTATAGTGTTGGCAAGATACCGAGGTCGTCCAAGGACACAAGAGCTTTTAGTACCGGTTTATCCTCAACGTCTAATCAAAGATAAAAGTTTAGAAAAATGTTTTAAGCTAAGAAAAATAGAAACTAACTAAAAATGCTGAAAAATAAAATAAAAAGAAAAACAGATAGACAAGATGAATCACTTGGTTCCGACTCATATCTAGTGTAACCTTTGATTATTTCCGCACTTTTGCACTATTTTAAGAGATTATTTTAGTTATTGTAGTAGGCCCCTCTTTTGAAGGTGACGTTACCCTCACCCCAGTAGTTTGAGTCAGCAAGGATACAATCCTAAAAGGGTGGATTATTGAAAGATAATTAATTAAGTTATTAATGCAAATTATGGTAGGCCCCTCTTTTGGAGGTGACGTTACCCTCGACTAAGTAGTCTGAGTCAGTAGGGATACAGTCCTAAATAGCCGGGTTATAGTATTAATAGTAGTTAACTTATGAGGGGATCAAAGAGTTTGGACCCCCGTCATCCAATATCGTTAAGTATTGAAGGAGGTCCTACTAAATTTGACCCAGGTCCATTGCAGGACCTCTAAACGCTGAACAATGGCAAGACCTTTACCAAACCGTTCCCTTAACCCCCGACCAGGTAGCCAACATACCTCCATATAGACCGTGGAGATATGAATGGAGAAAATCTTTTATTTTATATAGACAGTAAAATAATGCCAAGACACCACGGACAAACGATAAGGAAAGATCACCTTCAACATAAGCAACTAGTTATTAAAGTCATTAATACAAAACCAAATAAAAAGTGCAAAAGATTAGAAATAAAAAGTATTACACTAAACACTTTGTCTTCACCAAGTGATGTAAGAGACTTAGGCAAACATGGCCTTGATTGTCAAGAACTCTTATGATCAATCTTGGATCCCGAGACGACTCACACACTCTATGATAGACAATGGATGATGGTGGTGGATGGTGGTGGATGATGGTGTTATGGTGGTGGTGGGTGGTGGGTGAAGTGTGAGAGAGGTGGTGTGCCAAGGGATGGTTTGAACTTGAGCCAAGCACTCCTATTTATAGGCTGAACAGAAGCTCGGGCACGGCCCCGTGTCCAGTGGGCACGGCCCCGTGTCCACATCCTCTCTTTCTTCATTTAATGCAGCTTTGTCTTATTAGTTGGCCACGCCCCCGTGTCCGCTGAGCACGACCCCGTGTGCAGAAGAATCTTTGTACTATGAAGATTTGTCTGGATTGTGCGAATCTTATAGTTGACCACGGCCCCGTGTCCGCTGAGCACGGCCCTGTGGTGGGCAATAGAAGCTTCTACCACTTTGTCTTTTCTGCTGACACTTGGGCACGCCCCCGTGCTGGCTGAGCACGAGGCGTGTTCAGTCTTCTGATGTCTTGTTTTGATTGGGAAGATGCTGTCGTGGGGTCGGGCATGTCACGTCTTGTTCCTTTTCTTGTATTTGTGTTAGATTTTGATGTCTTTTTGCTTCTTTTGTTAATTTGAGCTCATTTAATCCTGAAAATACAAAAGGAAGACAAAAGCACACTATTTCCAACATTAGTACTAAAAAAGGGTTAGTTTTATGCCACAATTGATGAAATTTATATGTTGCATTGTGAACACATCAGAGAACTTTGCATAAAGTTTCTCTTTCTTCAGTAACTCTAAAATGGTTCTGAGGTGTTGCTCGTGCTCGTCTTTCGTTCGTGAGTAAATCGGGATATCATCGATAAATACAATCACGAATTTATCGAGTTATGGTTTGCATACTCGGTTCATCAGATCCATAAACACTGCTGGTGCGTTCTTCAGTCCGAATAGCATCACAAGAAACTCGTAATGCCTATAGCGTGTTCTGAATGCAGTCTTTGGTACGCTTTCCTCTTGGATTCTTAGCTGATGGTATCCAGATCGGAGGTCGATCTTGGAATAGTAGCTTGATCCTTGCAACTGATCAAATAAGTCATCAAACCTCGGTAGTGGATACCGATTCTTGATCGTGAGCGTGTTCAGTTCTCTGTAATCGATACACATCCGCAGTGTTCCATCCTTTTTCTTCACGAACAATACTGGAGCTCCCCAAGGCGAGAAGCTTGGCCTTATGAATCCTTTATCCAACAACTCCTGGAGTTGTGTAGATAATTCTTGCATCTCGGATGGTGCAAGTCGATAGGGAGCCTTGGCTACAGGAGCGGCTCCTGGAACCAAGTCTATATGGAATTCGACTTGTCGTTGCGGAGGTAGTCCTGGCAGATCTTCGGGAAAAACATCAGGGAATTCCTTTACCACAGGAATGTCTTCGAGTTTCAGCTCCTCGGCCTTCTTATCTACAACGTGCGCTAGGAAAGCGACACATCCTTTCCTTAAGCACTTTTGTGCCTTCATGCAACTGATGATTTGTAGGGGCGCGTTTCATCTTTCTCCGTGTACGATGAGAGTTTCATCATTTGCCAAAGGGATGCGAATGATTTTCTCATGACAAATAACTTCAGCTTTGTTCTTGGACAACCAGTCCATTCCGACCACTACATTGAAGCTACCCAATTGAATAGGTAAGAGGTCGATGCTAAATCTTCGTTCACCAAGTTCTAGTGTGCAGCCTCTAACAACTTCGCCCGATTCAACAAGTTTACCATTGGCTAGTTCTATGGAGTAAGGAATATCCAATATACTAGGCTCTATCCCAAGTATACATTTAAATTCCACAAACATGAAACTATAATCGGCACCAGTGTCAAATAATATGGATGCAAAATGATTGTTAACGAGAAACGTACCGGTGACCACGTTAGGGTCCTCGCGTGCGTCCCTTGCTCCAATAACAAATGCTCGAGCCTGAGCGTTGTTTCCCCCTGAGCAATCTTTCATGAAGTGCTCCTTGCTTCCACAACTGAAGCATCCTTGGTTACGCCCAGCTCTATTACCACTCCGGTTACCGTTGTCGTTCCCACCATTGTTTCCATTCCCGTTCTTTCCTTTACCCCAACAGTCTTCAGTGCGGTGACCCAGCTTTCCACACTTGTCGCATTTTGAAACGCGACACACCCCTTCGTGATGACGCTTGCAATGATTGCATTTGGGCAGCGTGCCCAGATATCCTTTAGCTGGAGTGTCATTCATAGCTGCAAGAGATTTTGCCCCCTGAGGCGGGTTAGGGTCACGCTTCTTGTTGGAACCCTTGTTGTTACGAGTTGCTTGATTCAAGTTTGCATGTTTCCTTTTCTTGTCACCAGACGACTCAGCATGCGTCTCGGCATTTTCTGTTGGGTTCAGTGATAGCTTCTTCATACGAACACAATCTTCAGTAAGGCTGACAGCCAGAGTTACAGCCTCAGTGATTGTTTGAGGTTTGGCCGAAGTCACCATGCCACGGAATTCTGAGGCCAGTCCCCAAATGTAGCGTTCAACGCGCTTGAATTCGGGAGTGACCATGTAGGGAAGCACTCTAGACAGATCGTGGAACCTTCGAGTATAACCATTAATGTCAGCTCCTTCCATGGTCAAGTGCCAGAACTCCGTTTCCAGTCTTTGGAGTTCAGCACGGGAGCAGTACTTTTCCCTCATTTTCTCTTTCAGTTCATCCCACGTCATGCCATACGCGGCATCGTCACCCATGGTTTGGACTTGCAAGTTCCACCAAGTCAGAGCTTCATCGACAAACAACCCAGTAGCAAAAGTGATTTGCTGATCCGCGGTACACTTACTCATGCGAATTGTAGCTTCAGTCTTCTCCGTCCAGCGTACAAACGCTACTGCACCTCCTGTGCCGTCGTAGTTCATTGGTTTACAGTCGAGGAACTACTTGAAGGTGCAGCCTTGAGTTGCGTTTCCCCCAGACGAATCTCCATTCCCATTACGCCTGGCATTGCTTGGTCCTCCACTGTCTTGAGTACGGTTCGCCTCGTAGTGGGCGATAGCAGCGGAGATCCTTTCTTCCAGTAGAGCGTTCAGCTCTTCAGCAGTTCCTGGCAGCGGGGGAGGAGGAGGTTGATCACGAGCGTTCACAGCTTTCCTGGGTGCCATGTTCTGACAGAACACCACACAATAGGTTTAGGCATTTGTTTGATATCGTCATACTAGATAGTAGTAGTATATATATACACAGGCATATACCACATTAGTGACATCAAACAATTATTACTTTAGCAGAGTATTTAATAAGCTGGTGTTCACGTTTGACCCTTTTCTTGCACTGAGGGAATCTATACGTGACAAGACTTGCTGTGGTTTCTGTGCACTGAATTCCATAATTATGTATGCATCCATAATTACGCAACTCCTTGCACAGTCCGCACAGTTCGTTTCATCCTCGTATTTCTTCCTTCAGATAGGCCATTTGTTTTCAGGCAAAGTCACGTATACTTGTGACATTCTACTTCTAGTATGTGTATATAGGCTAATTATCACACATAATTGCGAGAAATTTCTCAGTCAAAGACAAGTGCTACTCTTGTGCACCCTAAGTCTCGTAGTGTCTTTTCTAGACTCTTTGTGGACAGTTTCAGGTAGTGGATGTCGCGGAAAGTTTTATGCAATGAAAACTCTTTGGAAAATTGTTTTCGTGAAAGGATCCTAGTGATTGTAGACTAGACTCGAGAAGGAATCCTGGTTCACTACAATCGCAGCTCTGATACCAATCTGTCACACCCCTTTCTGCGGCGGAAGCACGAGGTGTGATCATGAAAGGTTCTCATTGCATACGAAAAGTAAACATACTACATGCTCGTAAAAATAACATCAAATACCATACATTCCATAATTTGAAAACATAGGTTTAGCGTTTACATCGCGAGATAGCATAAAACATTGTCTTAAAAGTTTACAACTTTATTTAAAGATAAACATAAGCGACATCCACAAGCATGAGTAAGGTCGCGCGCACATCCACTTCTAGTTACCTGAAATACATGTGAGTTTTGGAAAAACATCAACATAATGTTGGTGTGAATTCATGCAGTTCTTGTATTAAACGTTTGTATAATTGTATGAAAAACATGGTATCTATCTTGTATTAGTCACGTATTCTTGTATAAATCATGTATTTATGTATGTATCAAGTGTTAATGGGTTGCAAAGCCATTAACATGTGACACAACATAGGAAGTCACCAAACCATAGGCATTTTTCTAGTAGTCGATTCACGACTGAGACACAAAAACACTACTCGGTACTAGTTGTCACCAAGAGTGGGGCTGCCCTGAAACCCATTAGATCTAACCTTTTGTTCTGCGGTCTAAGTATGAACACGATTAATGGTGCTTATGGTACCCTATTCGTGACACGATTTCTCGTATCATTTCTCAAACGCATCATACTTGGTACTAGTTATCACCAAGAGTGCTTCTTGTTTTTGTATCATACCATTTATAAGTATTGTCGTATTTGTAACATGTATTTCACCCCCGAAGTTATAAAACTGAAAACAGTTAAAAGAAAAGGGGGAGCATGAACTCACAACTTTGCGTTCCTTGCGTCGCAAACTTCATCGGATTTGCCAATAATACGTCGTGACTACTAGCACAAGGCTAGGGGAGTTTCAAAGCGTAAAAGTGTTGGATAAAAGAAAACTAGAGCGGTCCTTGAGCTTCCGAGTGCACCAAGCTTACTTGTGGACCTCTTGCACCTTTGTGTGTATGAAAAATGTTTGAAGGGAAGCTTGATGGTGGTTGTATGGTGGTGATGGGTGGCAGCCGTGAGCAAGGGAGAGAGGAGAAGAAGAAGTTGTTTGATGTGTTTGTGATGAAGTGGAAATGATGAACCTTTAGGCTTATTTATAAACCAATTTCAAGTTTACCCAACATATAATATGCTTCTAACCTACCAACAATTAAATATTCAAAAGAATGAGGGGGTTGTCCCACCCCTTGTAACCGTCGAAGGGGGGGGGGGTAGGGGGTTGGGTTGTGATGGAACTAGTTACTTACTTAGTTATGTTTAAAGTGTTTAGTTAGTGTATTAGTGTGTGTTATATAATATAAGGTGTGTTAGGGTGTTCGGGGACCCTAACTAGCTCAGAAAAATAAAAACAATGCTTCTAGCATTATTTTAGTGTTCCGGGTAATGTCCGGTTATTCGATTAAATACTGGTTCGTTAAGGTGCTAAATTGCACCATTTAGTGTCTTTCAAGTACCCTTTTGTAACCCTTTCAATTCTCAACACTTAGGGAAATATTCTGGATAATAAAACGTAAATTCTGCATGATATTTATGTAAGTGCAGTTCCTGCAGGGTAACTGTCGCTTATCAGTTCTGGTCAACCAAAGCAGAAGTCCAAGTTAAAGTCAACATATTGAAGAATTCAAGACCACACGAAGACCATGCATTGATCAAGGGGGAGTTTGTTAATCCACTTTAGGTGATAAGTGCATGTCTTCCAATTTGTAGGGTCTTTATTGTACATGTATTGAAACTTAGTCCAAGGTTTATCCTTGGACAAGTTGTCCAAGTTTTAGGCAAGACTTTTGTCTGAGTTTTGTTTAGGACAAAAGTCAGGGTTTTTGTGTAGATTGGTTTGTCTGAGTTTTAGTCCCTAGTCTATATATATGTGTTGTATAGGATTAGGGCAACATACAGAATATAGACACAACGACAACAAAAACCCTTGAGAGCTTTGTGCACCTCTCACAAGATCCCATCAATCCTCCATCTGTGTGTATTCTAGAGAGAGAGGGAGACTATGTGTTAGTGAGAGAAAGCTAGGTTTAGATCTTTGTGATCTAAACCAGCTTGTAGATGATGTATACTCCTTTGGTTTGTGTAATCTGTGATGACTGATTCATCAATAAAGAGATTCATCTTCTACATATTTCTATCTTGGTGTTTATGATTGTTCTTCATGTCTTGAATCAAGTGCAATGTTTGATGTTCGTCATCGATCCGGTGCTTTAACAGTGGTATCAGAGCATGGTTACCGATTCGGAATGGTCTAACCGCCTTCCGAATCACCATTGCTCTTGATTTGATGTTTGTTTCCGCCAAACATCTTGAAGACATGAAGATTTTGGTCCAGATATGAAGAAATTCGAGCTGTGTTGGAGAGAACTGCTGGGTTTTTGAAGATTAGGGTTTTGATCTAAAAAAAGGCTCTGTCCGGATTTTTGTAAGTGTTTTACTCGTCCGAGTTTCCACTCTGTGTCTGTGTTTCCGGGGTTTTGGTGAACCAGTGTGAAGTCACACTGGGGAGTTAGTCCGGAGACTAGTTACTGGAGCTTGTCCGAGTTTTCTAAGGATTTAGGTAATCCGAGTTTTAACAACTTTTAAAGTCCGACCTTTCAGTTCCGAATTGTTCCGAGTTTTAATCTTTCAAGTTTTTTCAATTCTGAGTTTTAACATCTGATGTGTTTCAATTCAGCTCTGAGTTTTAATTCCGAGTTAAAATTCTGAGTTTTAACATCTGATGTGTTCCAATTCAGCTCTGAGTTTTAATTTCGAGTTAAAACTCTGAGTTTTAACATCTGATGTGTTTCAATTCTGAGTTTTAACATCTAATGTGTTTCAATTCAGCTCTGAGTTTTAATTCCGAGTTAAAACTCTGAGTTTTAACATCTGATGTGTTCCAATTCAGCTCTGAGTTTTAATTCCGAGTTAAAACTCTGAGTTTTAACATCTGATGTGTTTCAATTCTGAGTTTTAAAAGAGTGATGATTCCGAGTTTTGTCATCAGTTCAAAACAGTTCTGAGTTTTTCTTAGTTGAACCAGTTCCGAGTTTTAAAATGATGAAAGAAGCCCGTGTTTCGGTCGATTAACTGTTCTGAGTGTTCAACTGTCCGAGTTTTTAACAGGGTCCGAGTTTTGTGCAAAGTCCTTCAACAGTCTGAGTTGATATTTGTTAGTTCTTCCGAATTTTGTTAAATGGTTTCCGTCCGAGTTTTATTTTCAATTCCGAGTTTAGTTCAGCAAGTCTTAGATTCCGAGTTTTAAACAACCAGCTCCGAGTTATAAAGAATGTTCAAACTTCCGGGTTTCGACTTTCAGTTCCGAGTTCTGTAAATCCATTCAGGTCCGAGTTTTTGGTCCAAATTCTGGTCCGGGTTTTAGTAATTATTCAGGTCCGAGTTTTGGTCAGTTCCGAACTTTAGTCACATGTTTGATCTGCAGATCCGAGTTTTGGTTTGGTTATCTGTTCCAAGGTTTTGGTTCTGAGTTCACATGGTTTTGTTAACTGTTCCGAGGTTTAGGTTCCGAGTTCACATGGTTGTCTTAACTGATCCGAGTTTAAGAGGAGTTTTTGAACAGTTTTAACAGAGTCTTCTGTTCCGAGTTTCTTAACTGTTTGATTTTTTCATTCTGAGTTTTCTCTGCATGCAAACAGGTCCGAGTAAACTTTCTTGGTATTAGTCCGAGTAAAGGGTCCCAACTTCTTCACTCCGAATCTCTTTAGATAAACAAGTCCTGGCTTACACCTTCATATGTCCTAGTTTCCTTGTTTTCTTGCTTTCTTCATGATTAATATGGTCGGTTTTTTTCTCAACAGCCGGGTTTATGTGTATTTGATTCACTGAAACCCTATGTAGACGTTTCTATGTGTTGCGTAATTTCAATTTGTTGAGAGATATTTGGAAGTCGTGGTGGTGAAGGATTGGTGTGGAGTTTTGTTAATTGGCCTAATTTTATTTCCATGAATAGATCGGTTTCTGGTCCAGTTCTTGGATGGATGATTATGCAAGATATGCATCTTCCTGTATTTATTGGGCTTGTTGTGTCTGGGGCAACAGACTGGTTAGATGGATATGTTGCTAGAAAAATGGGAAGCAATTTTGTGGTGTGTTCATGCCTTGTTCCTCTTGCTGACATAGTGCTAATTGGATGTGTTGCCATGGCCATTGTAGAAAGGGGCCCTTCTGCTACCCGGGTTTGGTACTCAGGAAACTAAATCATACATTACATACCTTAGCTGGTTAGTGGCTGCAACAACAGTGGGCTTGATTGGACGCTGACAGTTTACGAAGAAAAAGGGGGAGTAAAAATTTAAAAATTTCCTATTTTCTTCGTAAATATAAAGCTTGTGCGTAAAAGGCTCGTGTGTAATGGAATTTCGTCATGTGTGTTTGTGTTGTTAATCAAGTGTTGACGTGATGAAGTTGATTTCTCGGTTGACGACTAGTTAAAGATTGAGCCTTATTATGTTGTTGTTTAGAGTAGAGAAGATTAGTTTCTTGGTCCCTCTTTAGTAGAGAAGATTAGTTTCTTGGTCCCTCTTCCAAGACGGTTGCTAGTTAGTTCTCGAAATAATATGGTGCATCTTGTTAAGGGGAAGATCAGAGATGAAAGCCATCGGGGATTCAGTGGATTCATGAAGATAGGAGATTGATTCATGAAGATTCGTGACGAGATGAGATCATACATGAAGGGTTGCAGATTTTGATCATGGTGGTGGATGTACTTTTACAGAGTTCAGTTTGTTATTAAGTTATCGAACTGAAATTCATGTCTTAGTGAAGTTTGAAGTGTTCAAGGTTGGACATTGGAAATCCAATGTTTCTTTCTGCTGCCAGTTAAGTTTGAAGATTAATGTATCGAGCGATGCTCTTACATGTGGTTGTAGGTCGGTTCGCGTTAACTTGATTTGGGAGTAGTTTGATGGGGAGGATCTGCAACGTCTGGTGTTGGATGCTTCGGGTTTCTCAAAGCGGCCTTAAGTGATCGTCAACAAGTCTTTAATTAGAAGGGTTGAAGATCGTTGTGCTCTACCTAAAAGATCAAGTCTCAGCTAAAGTTGAAAGCATGGATGATATCATCAGTCAAGGGGGAGTCTGTAAGTGCAGTATCCGGTGACTGAAGATATCAATGTCAGATAGAACTGATAGCAACAGTTAAGGGGGAGACTGTAAGTGCAGTTCCTGCAGGGTAACTGTCGCTTATCAGTTCTGGTCAACCAAAGCAGAAGTCCAACTTAAAGTCAACATAATGAAGAATTCAAGACCACACGAAGACCATGCATTGATCAAGGGGGAGTTTGTTAATCCACTTTAGGTGATAAGTGCATGTCTTCCAATTTGTAGGGTCTTTATTGTACATGTATTGAAACTTAGTCCAAGGTTTATCCTTGGACAAGTTGTCCAAGTTTTAGGCTAGACTTTTGTCTGAGTTTTGTTTAGGACAAAAGTCAGGGTTTTTGTGTAGATTGGTTTGTCTGAGTTTTAGTCCCTAGTCTATATATATGTGTTGTATAGGATTAGGGCAACATACAGAATATAGACACAACGACAACAAAAACCCTTGAGAGCTTTGTGCACCTCTCACAAGATCCCATCGATCCTCCATCTGTGTGTATTCTAGAGAGAGGGAGACTATGTGTTAGTGAGAGAAAGCTAGGTTTAGATCTTTGTGATCTAAACCAGCTTGTAGATAATGTATACTCCTTTGGTTTGTGTAATCTGTGATGACTGATTCATCAATAAAGAGATTCATCTTCTACATATTTCTATCTTGGTGTTTATGATTGTTCTTCATGTCTTGAATCAAGTGCAATGTTTGATGTTCGTCATCGATCTGGTGCTTTAACAATTTATATGTTTAAAAGCTGATTATAGCTGAATTTAGAGAAGTTCTGCACTTAAAGTGCGTTTCGGGTGCTTTCTAGTGCTTATATTAGCTTTCGGGATGTATATACGTTAACCCTTATATGTACTCTTAGGTTTTAATGTATTCTTGTCATTGGACCTACACCTAGGCCTCAGTTCTAATGTCTGACTGCTTTCTGCAGAGTTGTTGACATATTGTGTTTTACCGGTGAGTTTACTAGTATTTCTGACGCAATGCTCTCGTTTATGCATAAAGCACTATTTTGTAGTATAAAACGTGCATGAATTCACTTGTTTAGCATGTAATCAGTCAATGTTGACATTTAAGCACATAATTGCAGTCATTAAATAATAATTAAAGTGTACGGAAATTACCGGTTTAGTGCCAGTTGTCACTGTCGAGATCTCACTCGAAACCTCATTATTTTATGCTGTTTAATGTGAACTAAAATTTAGCTCGGGGCTCTGCGCTAACAGGTGGTTTTGCTATAAAATGATTGGTTTTGTAAATACCTAGTTAATTAATAAGGATCAAATAATGTTTTACAAAACCAAAATCGCTTTACTTGAATGAGCTTCTGATGTATCATTTATGGCCAAAGCTGATTTGATGCATCTACTTATTGTTCAAGTATTATGAAAGCTATGTTAAGTGTGCATCATAAACATGAATGTCTTAATATCTGGCCAAAGCTGATTTAATTCCTTCATAGATGGCATACTTAACGAGTGCATAACTAAAGTGATTGTTTCAATTCTGGCCAAAGCTGATTTGTCACAAATACTTTGCACACATGCTTAAATGATTACACTTATGGCCAAAGCTGATTTGTCTTCGTTTAAGTAGAACTTTAAATAAGTCTATTATTTTGATGTTAGTAATAGACATATCATAACCTCTTCACATAATGATCCTTAGATTAATGATCCTTTATTTTTATTTTATGATCATTTCGTCTGCCTTATTTTTTAGTACCCATAACTTTACTCACTATAATTTTCTTCTATATATATCTCATCCACTCTAATTCTTAAGCCTAAAATGATTTTGCTTTATTTAAAGTTTCTATAAGAATTAGCTCTTAATTAAATCCTTGATTATCTCTTAAGACACGATAATCCTATTGCTCTCCTCTGATAAAGCACTACAGAAGAAAAGTAGAGCATGATGATTAGGATAAATCGAACATGATGTCTCTTATGATAATCAAGAACTCTCTAACATAAGTGCTGTCACTAAAAAGTTATTCCAGATTAAGTCTTTCCTAAGACTAATCTATTATTGTGGAATAATCACAAGAATTCCTAAGATGCATGCATTCATTTAAAATTCTAAACTATAAAGTTAAGTGGTATATGTGAATACATTATAATGTACAATACCATGACCCATAAAGTTAAGGGCTTACGCATGGAAATAAGTACATTTTCCAGTACATTACATACTAAGATTTTCACTTGTACAATTTGATGCCTTATAAATCAACTATAACACTCAAAAGTACCAAAGTATAATGAGTGTGTTGATAAGCAACATATGTACAAAGAAATAAATATTTGAAGCTGGAAAATAAGTTGTTACTCACCTTACAACCACTTAAACTTTAAAAGAGGATTGTTCTAAGGTCCATATACAAATTACAAGTGTTAATTCCACCTCTAAGGTTCTTCAAGGGAAAATCTCACTGCATAATTATGCCATTAGACTAGGCATAATGGTGCGTGTGAAGTGTTATATATATTAGGTGTATATTTTAAGCCCCTTTAACACTTAATTTTAGCCAAGTTTTAAATTTATAAAACACGATATGTTACTAACACTAAACACACATATGGGCAAGTGCACCCATCGTGAGCGTAGTATAGTGTTGGTAAGATACCGAGGTCATCCAAGGACACAAGAGCTTTTAGTACCGGTTTATCCTCAACGTCTAATCAAATCAAAAAGTTTAGAAAAAATGTTTTAAACTAAGAAAAATAAAAACTAACTAAAATGCTGAAAATAAAATAAAAAGAAAAAACAGATAGACAAGATGAATCACTTGGTTCCGACTTGTATCTAGTGTAACCTTTGATTATTTCCGCACTTTTGCACTATTTTAAGAGATCATCTTAGTTATTGTGATACGGATCCGACCCGCAATGCTGAGACCTACGTGGAACAAGACCAACCTGTCATTGGGCCGATACAAAGTGGCTGAGAAAGACCAGGCAGGCCCAGTTCGTTTTCATCCAGCCCAATCGCCTTTGCATTATCTTTTTATATTGATTTAAAATTTGGACTGCATTTTTTGTGATCTTCTATTTTTTTTATTTCCTTGTTTGTTGGAAACTTTGCTATATTTATCTTTTTGGCTGGAATGAATGAATTAGTTTTGAAGTTATAAAAATTGTTCCTTGTTCGGCCGATTGGATTTCAAATCGCCGGGTTTTCTC
This sequence comes from Helianthus tuberosus, assembly GCA_030545235.1. Classification (NCBI taxonomy): domain Eukaryota; kingdom Viridiplantae; phylum Streptophyta; class Magnoliopsida; order Asterales; family Asteraceae; genus Helianthus; species Helianthus tuberosus. The sequence goes on along the minus strand of CM060451.1, from coordinate 76,990,039 downwards.
GTAGGCAATTTACGAGAGGTTATCACAAGCTAGGGCCCTAGCTTTCCACTGTTACGAATCCGTATCAAGTGGTATCAGCAGCTTCAGGTTCGCTGGATGTCTGATTATTATAGGAGAGATCGTCGACAGTTTCCCCGCAGATTCGCCGCCGGAGGCAGCGGTCCTGATCAGCGTGATCCTAGAGACATCGAAATCGACCAGTTGAACGATCGGATTCGTGCTCTTGAACTCGAAAACCAGTATCTTCGGCAGGATGATGAACGGACCCACACCGAGTCCGTGATATGGGACGACGATGATAGAGATGCCGACTTCCATAATATATTTGCTCGACAACACCGACGTCATGCATCCCCACCTCCACGGCAACAACCAGATCCCTTACGGGCTCTTGGTCTCCGTACTGAAACTCCAGAATTTGAAGGTCGTCTACAACCTGACGACTTCATTGATTGGATCCAAACCGTTGACCGTGTTTTCGATCTCCGCGAAATACCAGAACAGTTGAAGGTAAAAATTGTTGCTATTCGTTTACGTCGTTATGCTTCCTTATGGTGGGAAAACCTTCAAAAACAACGTCTTAGGGAGGGTAAATCAAAAGTTAATTCGTGGTCCAAAATGCGCCGTTTGTTACGCGAAATTTTTTTACCAGTGAACCATAAACAAGATTCCTTCATGGACTACCACAACTTAAAACAGGGGTCCGCTTCGATTGAAGATTTTATTGCCACATTTGAACAACACCGGTTGCGTTGTGGTATTGATGAGGAAGAAGAACAGGTAATTGCTCGGTTTTTGGGGTCTATTCGTACGGAGATTGCGGATGTCGTAAGCCTCCAACAGTATTGGTCCTTCTCGGATGTTTGTATTCTGGCTCAAAGGGTGGAAAAACAAATGGCTGCAAAAGGTAAGTCTACTCCCCGATTTACTCCTTCCCGTGTGCCCCCTCCTACCCCAGCCCAAACCAAACCTGAGCCCACCAGACCACAAAACCCATCCCCACCCGTTATCCCTTCTTCGGCCCAGAATCAAGCCCAGCGGTGTTACAAGTGCCATGGGCTTGGTCACTTAAAACGGGAATGCCCCAATAAGCAAGTGGTGGCACTCATCGATGAACCAAAACCGGTTTACGACTCTGAAACAGATGACGTTAACCCCAACACCACCCACCTAATTTTACCCGACTCCGGGGAAGCCTTGGTTATTCAACGGGTCCTAAACACCACCGTGGCCGATCCCTCGGACGACACCTCGTGGCTTCGCAACACGATCTTTCGAACCAAATGCACCGCAAAGGGCAAGGTTTGTACGGTCATTATAGACGGAGGTAGTTGTGAAAATATCGTGTCCTCCACTATGGTTGAAAAGTTAAGTTTACAGCTCCATGATCACCCGGAACCGTACCAACTGACATGGCTAAAGAAAGGGAATCTCCTCAAAGTCACACATCGTTGTCTTATTCAGTTTTCGATTGGCGATAAGTACGCCGATGAAGTTTGGTGTGAGGTTTTACCTATGGACGCGTGCCATCTTTTACTTGGGAGACCTTGGCAATATGATCGTAGGGCCAAACATGATGGGTTTCGAAATACGTATTCGTTCAAAAAAGACGGTATTAACATCACCCTAGCACCTTGTGACCCACATAACGAACCCGACTCCTCCACTGTTGTCTCCAAATCGGTTTTTGCAACTCTTTTGAAAACCGACCCACCCTAACTGATTTTTGGATTGTTCCTGGCCGAACCAAACATCACCACTGCCCCCATACCTTTTCCGGTTGCCCCGTTAATTGCCAAATATGTCGATGTTTTCCCGGATGAAATACCCGCAGGTCTCCCGTTGATGCGGGATGTCCAGCATTGCATTGACTTTATTCCTGGTGCAAGTATACCTAACAAACCGGCATACCGCATGAACCCGACTGAATTCAATGAGCTAAACCGCCAAGTCAAGGAGTTGTTGGAAAAAGGGTTGATCCGAGAAAGTATGAGTCCTTGCGCCGTACCTGCTTTGTTGGTACCAAAACCAAATGGCACTTTTCGTATGTGCGTCGATAGTCGGGCCGTAAACAAGATTACGGTCAAGTACCGTTTTCCCATTCCCAGGTTTGACGATTTATTAGATCATTTACACGGGGCGAAGATATTTTCTAAAATCGACTTGCGGAGCGGTTACCATCAAATCCGCATGCGGGAAGGTGATGAGGGGAAAACAGCATTCAAAACACGAGACGGTCTCTATGAGTGGATGGTAATGCCATTCGGTCTATCGAACGCTCCGAGCACGTTCATGCGCCTCATGAACCACATCTTCAAACCTTTTATTGGTACGTGCGTTGTTATTTATTTCGATGATATTCTCGTTTATAGTCATAATGTTGAACAGCACTTGAACCACCTACGCAATATTTTCGACGTTTTACGTAAACAAAAACTATTTGCAAACAAAGACAAGTGCAACTTCTTACAAACGGAGGTTATATTTTTGGGATTTTATATTTCGGCCGCCGGCTTACGTATGGATGAATCAAAGGTGACCGCTATTACAGCATGGCCCGCTCCTAAATCTTTGCATGATATAAGGAGTTTTCACGGGCTCGCGTCTTTTTATCGCCGGTTCATTCGTAACTTCAGCTCAACTGTGGCACCGATTACCGAGTGTTTGAAGAGTTCCAAGTTTATATGGACGCCCGCAGCTCAAAAGGCTTTCGAGGCCCTAAAAACAGCGGTCACGCAAGCCCCGGTTTTGGCAATGCCCGATTTTACACAAGTATTTCAGGTGGAATGTGATGCTTCGGGTCTCGGCATTGGGGGTGTATTATCCCAGAATCACAGACCCATCGCTTTTTTTAGCGAGAAATTTAGTGATACTCGCAAACGATACAGCACCTATGATAAGGAATTTTATGCGATTGTCCGAAGTTTGGAATACTGGCGCCATTAGTTACTACCGAACGAGTTCGTCCTTTTTTTCGGATCACCAGGCGCTAAAGTTCATCCAATGGCAGGCTAAGCTGAACCCAAGACACGCAAAGTGGGTTGAAACACTGCAAGATTTCAACTTTGTCATCCGTCACAAAGCCGGGACTGCTAATTCCGTAGCCGATGCTTTAAGCCGACGCCCGCTGTTGGTTACCACCGCTCAGTTTCAACTTCGGGGATTTGACTCGTTCTCTGCACTCTACCCCGACGATCCTGATTTTCATGATGTTTGGAAACTCACAGCGGCCGGTTCCTACAAGTCATTTGTTCGCCACAATGGGTTATTGTTTCACGGGTCGCGAATCTGCGTCCCTTTATCCTCTTTTCGGGAATCCATCGTCTTGGAATACCATCAAGGTGCGTTGGCGGGCCATTTTGGTAGAGATAAAACTGTGGCGCTTGTAAAGGAACGTTTTTACTGGCCACACTTGTCCAAAACAGTTTCCATGGTCGTCAAGCATTGTCGTACGTGCCATCTTGCAAAAGCTAGACATTCGAACCAAGGTCTTTACACGCCTCTTCCAGTTCCACAACACCCGTGGGAGGACGTTAGTTTGGATTTCGTTTTGGGGTTGCCGCTAACACAGCGAAAACGTGATTCAATTATGGTCGTCGTTGATCGTTTCTCCAAAATGGCACATTTTGTACCGTGTTCTAAAACTTTTGATGCGTCTCAGGTGGCAAAATTGTATTTTAGTGAGATTGTTCGGTTACATGGGGTTCCTAAAACCATCACCTCGGATCGAGACGTGAAGTTCGTCAGTCACTTTTGGCGTACGTTATGGAAGCGTTTAGGGGCAAAGTTACATTTCAGCACATCTCACCATCCACAAACCGACGGTCAAACGGAAGTGACAAATCGGTCTTTGGGTAATTTGTTGCGCAGTCTAGTTGGATATCACCCAAAACGATGGGATTTGGTGCTACCACAGGCGGAATTTGCTTATAACCGATCTAATAATCAAACTACGGGTAGAAGTCCTTTTTTTGTTGTATACGGTCGCCAACCGTTTACACCGTTGGATCTCGCACCTTTCCCAGAGACCAAGCATTTTAGTGTGGAAGGTCAGCAGCAAGCCGATCAAATAAAGGACTTGCATCAACAGGTTCGTGACCAAATAGTCAAACACAATTTGCAATACCAATCGAGAGCCAATGAACACCGGAAGCGGGTTGTTTTCAACGAGGGGGATCTCGTTTGGATATTCTTGAGGAAAGATCGTTTTCCACCGGGTCGTTTTGGGAAGTTACAACCTCGTGCAGATGGGCCTTTTCGGGTGCTAAAGCGTATCAATGACAACGCCTACAAAATTGATTTACCGGGTCACTACAACGTCTCGGCAACTTTTAACGTGGCAGATTTAACACCGTATGAGGGAGAACCTTTGGACGACTCGCAGGCGAGTCGTTTTTTAGAGGGGGAGGATGATACGGATCCGACCCGCAATGCTGAGACCTACGTGGAACAAGACCAACCTGTCATTGGGCCGATACAAAGTGGCTGAGAAAGACCAGGCAGGCCCAGTTCGTTTTCATCCAGCCCAATCGCCTTTGCATTATCTTTTTATAGTGATTTAAAATTTGAACTGGATTTTTTGTGATCTTCTGTTTTTTTTTATTTCCTTGTTTGTTGGAAACTTTGCTATATTTATCTTTTTGGCTGGAATGAATGAATTAGTTTTGAAGTTATAAAAATTGTTCCTTGTTCGGCCGATTGGATTTCAAATCGCCGGGTTTTCTCGTAGGCAATTTACGAGAGGTTATCACAAGCTAGGGCCCTAGCTTTCCACTGTTACGAATCCGTATCATATTGTAGTAGGCCCCTCTTTTGAAGGTGACGTTGCCCTCACCCTAGTAGTTTGAGTCAGCAAGGATACAATCCTAAAATGGTGGATTATTGGAAGATAATTAATTAAGTTATTAATGCAAATTATGGTAGGCCCCTCTTTTGGAGGTGACGTTACCCTCGACTAAGTAGTCTGAGTCAGCAGGGATACAGTCCTAAATAGCCGGGTTATAGTATTAATAGTAGTTAACTTATGAGGGGATCAAAGAGTTTGGACCCCCGCCATCCAATACCGTTAAGTATTGAAGGAGGTCCTACTAAATTTGACCCAGGTCCATTGCAGGACCTCTAAACGCTGAACAATGGCAAGACCTTTACCAAATTGTTCCCTTAACCCCCGACCAGGTAGCCAACATACCTCCATATAGACCGTGGAGATATGAATGGTGAAAATCTTTTATTTTATATAGACAGTAAAATAATGCCAAGACACCACGGACAAACGATAAGGAAAGATCACCTTCAACATAAGCAACTAGTTATTAAAGTCATTAATACAAAACCAAGTAAAAAGTGCAAAAGATTAGAAATAAAAAGTATTACACTAGACACTTTGTCTTCACCAAGTGATGTAAGAGACTTAGGCAAACATGGCCTTGATTGTCAAGAACTCTTACGATCAATCTTGGATCCCGAGACGACTCACACACTCTACGATGGACAATGGATGATGGTGGTGGATGATGGTGTTATGGTGGTGGTGGGTGGTGGGTGAAGTGTGAGAGAGGTGGTGTGCCAAGAGATGGTTTGAGCTTGAGCCAAGCACTTCTATTTATAGGCTGAACAGAAGCTCGGGCACGGCCCCGTGTCCAGTGGGCACGGCCCCGTGTCCACATCCTCTCTTTTTTCATTTAATGCAGCTTTGTCTTATTAGTTGACCACGCCCCCGTGTCCGCTGAGCACGATCCCGTGTGCAGAAGAATCTTTGTACTATGAAGATTTGCCTGGATTGTGCGAATCTTATAGTTGACCACGGCCCCGTGTCCGCTGAGCACGGCCCCGTGGTGGGCAATAGAAGCTTCTACCACTTTGTCTTTTCTGCTGACACTTGGGTACGCCCCCGTGCTGGCTGAGCACGGGGCGTGTTCAGGCTTCTGATCTCTTGTTTTGCTTGGGAAGATGCTGTCGTGGGGTCGGGCATGCCACGTCTTGTTCCTTTTCTTGTATTTATGTTAGATTTTGATGTCTTTTTGCTTCTTTTGTTAATTTGAGCTCATTTAATCCTGAAAATACAAAAGTGTAACGCCCCGCGTTTTCATACTTTCTATATTTAGAAACCATCGTTTGAAAAACTATTTTTGGAAACTTCGTAGTCTTGTAATCGTCCTTTCATTAAAAACGATGTAAAATCCGAGACTTGGATTATGAATAAACTCGTATTTTGTTAATTACATGATACACATCTATATATATATATAAACATGATAAATAAGGGCTTAGGTGTCATGTTTTAAGGACTTGAGAAATGATGTGGCATCACCATAGGCCTTCTTACAATGGTTTTGGCGGGAAAATTAGGGAAAACGTGATGTTTCTACACGGGATCCGTGTAAACAACCCAAACCCGCATGTATTTGACCCGGGTATATAAAGATCTAAAAAACCCTAATCTCTCATTCGTCCTCAATTCGATTGCGTCTCCCAAACCCTAACCATTCAAATCCACCGTTTCATCTCTGCATCTTCCGCCGTTTCATCTATTTTCACTTGAAAGAGCCTTAGATGTATTCGATCTACAATTCAGAAAGAAACCCGGTAAGTTGTTTTTCGATCTTTAATCTAAAATATAAGTTTTTCATGATGATTTTTGTTTCATGTCTATATAATCTTGATTTATAATTCCACTGCCTTACAGCGATCGCCACTACCACATTCTTGGATCTGATCACCGTAAGTTTCTATTTTTCATTGATTGATTTGTGTTAGCCCAATCTATTATCTTAATATCAGTTGAAAGGAGGCTGCCGATAAGATTCGTCAATCGATCCCTCGCATTCTTACCCTTTCTTGCAATAGATCTGGTACAATTGTTTTTATATGAAATAAGGCTAGGGTTTAACTAAATCGATTTTTATCCATTTGTTTCCACTTTTCTTCAATCATTTGGTTATTATGGTTTACATGTGGAACAATTGTGATAACGCCATTTTTTTTGCATTGAAGGTTTTATATTTTCTCGATTCTTCGCCTCAGAGATAGGTACAATCAGGTTAGCAGACCATCCAAAGTTTAAAATTTATTCGTATAAGATTGGATGGTAGCATTTGTATAAGATTGTTCGGTTAAGCGTTTGTTGTGCCTGTAGTTGTATCTCTTGACGGTCCGGAATTTTCGATAGGGTGGGTTGGTTTGCGAAATTAGTATGTTTTTGTTTCTTTTTGTTTTTGGATTTTTTATGGTTTTATTTGGTTTATCGAATTGGTTTGGGGTTAAAATTCCGATTCTGCACCGTTGTTTGCCAAATTGTTATATTTAGGGGCCGGGCTGGTTTGCGAAATTGGTATGTTAACTTTTACTTATTTGATGCATGGATGGTTGTTGATTTTAGGTGTTGCCAATGTTATGTGGTCGGTGGCTACACATATTGTTTGTAAAGGGCCTTCCACATTTCCTTTTGGTCATGAAGCTATGCTTTTTGGTATACAACCTATGAAGAAGTGGTGGACAGTTTGTTCTTTGTGTCAGGTAAGATGCTTATTATGACATTGCTTTTTTGTTATGTTCAGGGTTGTTACGTGTAGTGGTATTTGTTTTTTTTCTGAGTTTCAGTATATTTTCAATAAGCATATTAGTTATTGCTAAGTGTGAGATCAAAAAGCTTGAGAAATCTGAGAATTCGTTTGGGATTTTGCAGGTTATAAAGCTTGTGAATCTTAAAGAGTTTGGAAGTGAGGTTGTTTTAAAGGTGTTAGTGATTAATTAGTGAGTGCATATTGACATATATTTCTTTCGTTGTCTCCAGTGTGGCAACTGCATGTCAATAAGAAGGAAACTATGCATGAATTATGTTATATTTATAATCATATTTCAATGCATACTTTTAGTGAACATGTATAAAAGTTATAATACCAATTGTGATCTTCATTTTGTAGGAATACAGTTTAGTCACTCGTGAGAACTCAGTTATTACGATCACATGGGAAGTTCTGCAATGTTTGAGACCTTGGGGCATGTTTAAACGATGAGGTGTCTGGAACCAACCATATGTGTTTAGTCATTTCATATAAGTGGCAAGAGAACGCGAATGGTTTCTTCTCCTCTTCAGGTAACTAACTTATCAAATCCGCAAAACATGGTTTGGTTAAAGTCATGTTTTATCACAAATAGTGAAACTATATGAGTTAAATTTGCATTCTTGATGATGATTTGTTGAGTTAATTGTTTAAATAAAAATCTTATTTTGGATTTTTTTTTCTTTTTTTGGCAGAGATTAGGTGAATTGTCGTATTTTGCTGGAGCAGAGAAGAAAGATGAGAAGGTTTTGGTGCCTGATCTGGGTTCTTTAACCAGTATTTATGACAGGTTTGTTTTTAATCTATCCCCAATTTGATGTTGTCTCATGTGATTGTGTTGGGCTTCAATCTTGCTGAATAAATTATGGGTTTTGATGACGGGTTTTTGTGTTTGTTATTAGGGCTAGAGAGTTGTTTTATTATTTGAAAGGTGGGCAGGTTGATTATGGAGATGCCACATAGCAAGGCTTCTGGGCATGCCCAATTTGGAAGGGTATATGAACAAGGTTAGCTAAAATAGTGACCTTTAGCATTTGTTTTTAAATAATTTTAGTGAATTAATTGAAACGGAATATTGTGCTATAGGGTCAAGAATTGAATGTGGAATTTCTATTTGATTTTTATTAGGTCATTACCCACAATGGGATGAAGATCATCCTATTCACTTTGTTGGGCATTCGACCGGTGCTCGGGTGATTCGGGTTCTGCAGTAGATGTTGGCTAACAAGGTTCGCTTTTTTTTTTTTTTTTCGGAAGCGTTTACATTTTTTGGGCTTATTAGGTATAGAAAATGCATATGTTTGAGGTCCCCTTTGAAACATGGATATGGTGTAAATTTTCAGGCATTTAGGGGATATGAAAACACTTCTGAAAACTGGGTATTAAGTGTAACGCCTTTGTCTGGTGCATTCAGCGGGACTACTCAAGCTTACTTGAATGGGATGAAGTAAGTTTGATCTCTCTGTTTTTTAAATATTTATTTCTTGATAGCGAACACTTCAACATTTCAAAATTATGCATCAATATCTGTGTTTTTCATGAGTTAAAATGGTAAATATCAACTTTAATTGTCAAAGTTGGTTACTATATATCAAAATTATGGGGTAAGTTGAGAATGCTTAGTACACGCAAACGGTCTTTTGCAAAGTGATGATTGTTTAGGGACATCAACTGGCAAGAGTAATTTGGCGGAATTATAAGCGATTCGGTCTGATTTCTCTAAACGAAAAAATTCAATTTAAAGGTACAAGGATGAGTGAGTGGAACCTGAACTCTATGTAAGCAACACGTTTTTGGCTTCAGTTGAAATTACACACTCTCCGCCAACATTACCTCAATTCACTAATTATATGTCATCAAGATCGCCATTATCATCTTCAAGATCCGTAAGTTTCTTCATCACTTCATCTGCCTTTTTAGTATGTTGTTTTAGAAAACCCAACTGAATCCAACTATGTATCTTTCATATGAATGTCTGATCAAGTTTAGATCTTTATCGAGCTTAGGATGCTTAAAGTATAGATCTTGATCAAGTTTCTTGAATGCCCAGAACTCAAAGATCTCTGTTATAAGTTTTGTTTTAAGATGCCTATAAGGTGTTTGATGAAATGCTTAGGGTTAGATTGCTTATAATTTCACTTAATATGATCATTATTTATCAGAAAAAAAATAACTTCTTTTTTAGTTGATTTGACATGTACATACAAGCTTGTAACGAATCGAACGTACAGTGAACTGTAAGTCAACCGTTTGATAGGAAGTTCGTTTATTTAATAAATGAATAAACATGAAAAAAACTTTTTGTTCGTTTAGTTAAGCGAACGAACATGAACGTGTCTCATTCGTTTATTTATGTTCGTGAACGTTCGTTTAAGTTTGTTCATTTACGAATTATGACCAGTATCATTATATATAGAAAAAATACTTCTTTTTTAGTTGGTTTGGCATGTACATATAAAAGATCAAGAAATCATATTGATATCTATAATTAATATTTTCAGGTGACTCATGGCAACTAAAGGTAATCCAGGAGACAATATAACTCTATTTATAGTAGTTGGTTTATGTTGCTTCTTTTATTTACTTGGTGCGTGGCAACGAAGCGGTTTTGGTAAGGGAGATAGTATAGCTCAAGAAGTAACAAAGAGCGCCGATTGTAGTGTGCTTTTGAATCTGAATGTCGAGAGTCATCATGGTAACGGAGTGAAGAAGACCGATGATTTACGATCAGAAATCAAGGTTTTCGGGCCATGTGATGACCGGTTTGTTGATTACACCCCCTGTCATGATCAGATGCACGCAATGACTTTTCCTAAAGAAAATATGAATTACAGGGAAAGGCGTTGTCCTCCTGAAAATGAGAAATTACAGTCTTATTCCCGCCCCGAAAGGGTATGTGACACCATTTCCATGGCCCAAAAGTCGTGATTTCGTCCTGTTTGCCAATGCATCTTACAAAAGCTTGACTGTCGAGAAGGCGATTCAGAATTGGATCCAATACGAAGGGGATGTTTTTCGGTTTTCAGGTGGCGGAACGCAGTTTCCTCATGGGGCTGATGCGTATATTGATCAATTGGCTTCTGTCATCCCAATTAACAACGGGATGGTTAGAACTGCATTGGACACTGGATGAGGTGCAAGTAAAGTTTCTTTTTTTTTTCTACACCATTCACTTTTATTTTTTTGTACTTGTTTGTTTAGTATTACTAGGTTATAGATAGTTGAAATAAAAAAAAAATCTCACGTAAGTAAAAGATGATAAATATCATATAAAAAATGATTAAAACCACCCATATTCAGAAAAATGTCAACTTATTTCTTTGAAAATTTAAAGAAAAACAAAATAACTTTGAGATTATTTTACAAAATTTAAGAGCCCAATATTTTACAGATAATTATTGCTAATTTTCATTAAATACATAATAAGTCAAACTTAGAATTTACACAATTTGAATTATAGATCATTTATAATAAATGTGAGTTAAGCAATTTTTTGTATTAATTTGATTTTGTTTGCTTTTTAATTTATACGAGGGGTCCTTTAGCTAAGTAGGCTTCGCTATTAATAGGTTAAATTGCTACCTTGATTCTTTTACATATTAACTAATCCTTTTGTATTTTAATAATTTACTAGGTTAGTAACCTGTGTATTACACGGGTTGATCTATAAAAATGATAAAATTCATAAAAATGTAACACAAATGTTTAATACCCGGTACTATTTTATGTGGGATTTTGACGGTACGGTTGTTCTAATATATCTGCGTGACGTGTGATGTACAGTTCCGCTTCTCTTGGAAACCCTCTACGACGAAGAAATGAAGAGTGTAGAACGCCAAAGTTTGACTTTGGAGCATGTTAGGGCGGCCTTTGTCAAATTTCGCTGCAAACTCCCAGCAATGGGGATATATGAAATATATAGCATAGGTACCATATTGTGATTTTACCCCAATTACTTTTGACTCATTGTAAGTTTGTTTGGCGTGTTCCCCTTTTAGATGACTTTCAGTTTGACCTAGACAGCAGATTGTTAATGCATCTTTGAGTTCTTCATATATATGGTCAGAATGCAAGGTTTTACAGTTAACAAAAAACATGAGGTTGAGTATTGGAGCTCAATCATCTAACATCGAGTCTGTTAAGGGGAATCCCACTAAATAAAGTATACATTAAACTAATACTTCATCTGTTTCTTTTTTTTTTTTTTTTTGAAGACTACCTGCTTTTTAAAGAAAATTTTACTATTCTCAATCCTACACAATACATATTTTTTAATGGGCAAACCGTGAGTATTCACGGGTGATAACTTATATTATTATATACGATTAACATTGAATCATTGTATATATGTCCTCACAAATTAAAAAAAAAACCCTTTTAATAAAATTAATAAAATATTAATATCCGTAAAATATAGCAACCCGTGGGTACCACGGGGAATAACCTAGTACTTTATATAGTCTCATACATTCAATTTCGTGGAACAATCGATACTTATTCGTAATTTTTGGAAACAATGTGCTAAACTTGTAATTACATGAAACTTACGCATAAAACGTGCTTTGAACGTAAACGACACTTGATTCTGATACTCATACGCTTAATTATACTTAGTCTACACTCCTCATACTTGAATCTATCTTAAACTATGTTTTTATGGCAATTATAGTCCCTAAAATACCTAAAAACCTAAAGATATCAAACTACAGGGACTAAAATGTAATAAACCAAACTTGTATCCGGATCAGAAGTGGCGGGCGGCCCGCCTGGACTTACCAGGATATGTTAAGCGGGCCGCATGGCCTTCATGTTCGCAGAAATACACAGCAACTTCAATCAGACGCGATTTTGGCACGAATCCCATCATTCTAACACTCCCCAATCACCATTTATCCACCTCTAAACACCTCCAATCACCTCTAATCTCTTCCACTATAAATACACACCCTCTCCAAGCATTTTGACACTTTCACAACTCTCTACAACTCACAAATTCACTCTCAAATCAGTTGCAAATATGCATTTTCGGACAGATTCATACACCTTTACAAAAGAGAGCATAACTTGCTCATTTCTTAATGAAATCACTTGATTCTTCTTCCTATTTGCTTGGATAATCATGGGGTTTGATTCCTTGGTTTCTCCATGGAGAAATCAGACCTGGAATTGCTCCGAAACTGTCCATAAACTTTCTGTTTTGTTACATGTTCTTCAAAAGCTTGTTTAAACTCATCCAACTTGTGTCTAACATATCTCATACCTATGTCCCAATGCTTACAACCTCTCTTATGGTTGGTTAAGCTTAAAAACAAGGTTGAGACACTATAAATCAGAGGTTAAAACCTCAAATACTTTCTGTTTTGTTAGGGTATTTGACCCACAAATCATGTCAAGCTTAGATCTTGATGAATGAGTGATTATGGAACAACTTGGGTTGTCCTACATACCATCCTCACATGATTTGATGATTTCTCTTTAGTTAGGTTGTTTATGTTATTGTGCTAATCCTAGTTCGTGACCCTCCTTGGTTGTTTTTACATCAAGTGAAGTGGTGAACATTCAAGGGGTTCCTAAATGGAAGCATGTTCTTCCTACCCCGTACATGACATCTATGATAACTCGAGGTGCCTAAATGAAGATCCTAATCTTCTACCTCCTACTTGAATTATTGGACTAAATAATATGTAATATATATATATATATATATATATATATATATATATATATATATATATATATATACACACTCATTCGAACCTTGGATGTTGAACTTGTGTTTACATGTTAAAGTAGTAGAACATCATATAAGACCTAAACCTTGTTGTGATTCTTATGGGTGTTCAACTCATGAAAACATTATCATAACCCTTGTGGTTACCAAGTGTCATACAAGTGTTAAGTGTTGAAGATGATTATTTTCACATGTTATTATCATATCTTATTTTTATGTTGTTTTAAATACCGAATCTCGACCCTAAGCATACTTTAACTTTAACCCTTACACATTCAATCTTTTAACCTCATCAACTCGTCAATAATTGGATAATTGGAAAGCATATGCAAACTTTGTGAGTATACTCGTATTTTCCCCTTTTTACTTTTACCACTTTTGGGGTGTAACATGTTTACTTATCAACAACTTACACATGAACATTTTGCTTAAACACATGAACATTCCTATTAACATGCTTGTATACGTGATGGCTTGATATTTAAACTTGGGTGATTCTTATGTGTTGAACTTATCATTAACTTCGTACGAGCCAAACCGTGACATATGTAGCGCTATAGGATTAACGACCCGCCACCCGAAACTTGTGGTAATGTCATGAGCCTGTTGCGTTTCCTTGGTTTGATATGTTAGACACATGCCATGTTTTTACGTTTATCTTGAATCACATGCTTGCTATGAGGAATTTTTCGAAACTTATCTTTTGCTATGTATGTACCAAACTTGTATACTCGCCTTTGCTTTTGCATTGAACTTTATTTTAAACATGTTACAGGTTGAGGATGATGATGCTATGAAATGAAGTAGCGATGATGCCTAGATACACATATAGACGTTTAGGTCAAATACATTGTATAAATGTCATAATTGTTGTCATATTGTTTTTCTTGTATTTAACATGTTGTATTTCAACTTTCATGTATTGTAACATTTATTTATGAAAGAAATCAATTTATCTTTAATTCTATTGTCACAATTAGCTTGATGATGTCTCGAGCAATCTTCACACTTCGTCTCATCCCGATGTTTCCGCCATTGGTTGGGGTGTGACAAAAAGGAAGACAAAAGCACACTTTTTCCAACATTAGTACTAAAAAAGGGTTAGTTTTATGCCTCATTTGATGAAATTTATATGTTGCATTTTTAACACATCAAATACCCCCACACTTGAATCTTTGCTTGTCCTCAAGCAAAACTCTTTAATATGTGGCTATTACACTCCCAAATGGAATGGGTAGAGAAGAAGGTTTTTGGGCTTGTCGTAGAGTGTCGGGATTTCCAAGATTCTTTATTTAATTTTATTTTTATTTATTTACAATCCTATTCGTCTTGATTTATTTAAAACTTTTCATAAGATAAATTACTTATTAGGGCATAACATGCCTCTTTAAAATTCTATTTATATACAAGTTCACATACCTCACGGGGATCACTCAACACTCGGCCGAAAATGTATTTTTGTGGATCACTCGAGAGCGGCATGGAACTTACTCCTACCATGGGCTTGCCAAGCAATCAATCCTCCTCCTTTTTAACTTATATACCTTTGTAAATATCAAGAGGACTTTGTGGGTGAAGGGTTAGGCTTGGGTTAAAGGTAGGTGGTTGGGTTGGTGGTTAGTGGTTAGTAGAAAACAAAGGCGAAAAGCGTAACAAGTGTCGGTTTTCGTAAGACTTTCTATTTTTGTAACTTTTATTTTGATGAAGCTATTTATTCAAAAAAGGTATTTTTGATGAACTTGTTTGTTTATTTTCTTTTGCTTCATCATCAACACTTTTTTTTTTTTTGAAAAGTCATACGAAAAATCGAACTTGTTACTAAAACAAAGGGGTAAAAATGAAAAAGGTTTTGGTGGGTAAAAAGGGTGTTTGGTTTGGGTTATGAAATGAAAAGGTTTAGGCTCAAAGGGGCCAACTAGGGGGATTTTGGGTAGGTGATAAAAAAAAAAAATAATGGTGTAGAAATAAAAAGGGTTAGTCCTAATGCCTCCATCATTTACTTACTCGGGTTTAAGTTGGTAAGGACCGGGAATGTATCGTCATGGCAAGTTCTAGAGTCGTAAGAACCAAGCGGCTATTCACACAAGAAACGAAAATGAGCATTTAGTCAAATGATATGTAATTGTATGCTCAATAAAGGCTCAAAACTCACTTTTGTGTGAATGGGTTTTTATGTGATCAAGTATATATAATTAAATTTTAACTAAGCTTGTCATGCCTTTTCATAATTTTCTTATGTTGGTTCTTTTTATCACGACGCTATCGGTTGTAAATTCGTAAAAATATAACATTTTTGAGAACTTGAACTTCCCGAGTTAAACCTAGACAAGTAAAAAAAATGAAAATTTTTGAAAAAAATTGGGGTGATTAGCGGTTCCAATAGAGTTTTGTGTAAGGCTTGTATTTAGGACTTGCAAGATTCAAGGTTTTAGCATCCCCCCCCCCCCCCACACTTAAATTACACATTGTCCTCAATGTGTCCCAAAAATAGGTTTTTAGGTTGATTGAATGTGTAAAAAGGTGTAAAAGGCAAGAATTTTGTGTTACCGGTTACCTGGGCACGACCCCGTGTTGAGTGGACACGACCCCGTGCTCAGGTGCCAGTAACGAAAACTTACAGAAGGTGAACACGGGGGCGTGTTGGTTGGACACGACCCCGTGTCTGTCAAGGTCTGCAGAATTTAAAACAATCAGCAGGTTCAGGGGAGTGGGCACGGGGGCGTGTCGGCTGGACACGGCCCCGTGTGGACAGTCTGCAAAGTTGAAAAACAGGTTTCTTTCGTCGGTTTTCCTGTCCCGGCTTTAGTAGTACTAATGTTTAGCACTCTAAGCCTCGTATGTACCTGCTTAATCAATAAACACCATACCATACCATAGCAAACATCCTACTTTTACCAAAGTTAACATCCATGTCAAAGTTAAAAGAAAAATAAATGCAGAAAACTAAAAGAAGTTAGGGAAAGTAAATTGTTCAACACTTGGCACGCAGGCCATCAATTGTTCAAGAGAGAAAAAGGGTTAACCTGGGAAACCATCAAACAACCTCCTCTTCCTCCGCTCCTCCCGCCTATTCCATGGCATCGTCATCATCATCATCATCATCCCCTCCATGGCGTGCAATGTGGTCTCGAATATATCCAATATCATCTTGGATATCGGATATGTTTCTTTCGATAGCTCCGACCCGGTGGTAGGTGTTGCTCGCCATGTTATAGGTGTTCCTGGTGCACATAAGGTTTTCCTGCAACAAATCATGCAAACTTTGAAAGTTAGGAAAACCGCCTCCCGAGGAGGATGATTGGCCCGGATCACCATGGGGTTGGTATTGGTACTGATGATGTTGCGGAGCTTGGAGGACAAGCGCTTCTTGCGGGTTCCATGCATGACCTTGCATCCTTTGAAAGCTTACCGTCCCGTCTTCCGCTTCATAAATCAGGTTCATTGAGCGGCATATGTGTATATCCACCATACCCGACCATGGGCTCCTCTCAAATGACCTAGGTATGTGGGTGAAGTGCTTGAAGAGACGGTACACCCATCCCCCAAAGAAGATAGGGGTCGGTGCACTAGCAAGGCGGTTGTGATGCATGTTTCGGAGCATGAGGAACGGAACATCGAGCGGCCTGCGGTTGTGGATGCAGTGGAGGACAACCAAATCTCTTAACCCAACGACGCCACTACTATCATGCCTTTGGCTAAGAGAGTAGCCGAGGAGCCTATGAATGTATCTGTATAGCGGATCCCTCAGCTTTGTACTCTTAGTGCTGCTCAGATTGTAGTACCCTTCACCAATCTGAGCCCAAATGGCTTGGTGTTCGTTTTCACCTATCTCTCTCATTCCTCCAGTATTTTCTTCGTTTCCCGCATCTTCTTCCGCGTACAACCCGACAATCGACCCAAATTGTGCCATAGAGATCGAATACCTCGTTCCGCCACATCGGAATGATACCCCGTCATTGTCGAACGGGTCGCACCTCGAGTTGAATGTGAAGGTGCTATAGAACTCCAAAGTGCATTCGTGGACGGAACAGAGTCGAGTTGTTAGAGCGACTCTGAGTGGTCCCGTGACAATGTTGTTGAAACGGTCGATTTGATTCACCATAGTTAACAGTTCCGTGCATGCTTGCCTCGGGTATTCCTCCGGCCTTGTTTGAAGTATCTCGTATCGAGCCCTAGCATCGAGCTCATTGGCGTTAAATCTTGTGAACTTCCTAGCCATCTGAAAGAATACACCAAAAGTTAGCACGAAGCAGAAGTATTTTCGGACAAAACTGCAAACAGTGGGCTGGACACGACCACGTGTTCAGCGGACACGGCCCCGTGTCCAGGCGTCTGTTACTCAAAAATTTCATTTTTCGACCCGGTTTCGAAAACTTGAAAATTTTTGGTCCAATAGGTGCGGTTTTCCACGAAAATGAAACCCTAAGTGCCGTTTTTCCCAAAATATCTCGTTTACCCCTTCAATTTTATCTTTTTCGGGTCAAGAACAAGAGTTTAGGGTTTTTGTGCGAAATTGGACGAATCTATGAACAATACAAGTGTATTTATTTCCCATAACACTAATCTAACTAAATGCAAACAGATCTAAACAAAAATTTGAGGTTCGATCCGGATGAACTTCAAGAACCCTAGATTTTCCCCAAATTTTTGGAGTTTTAACTACATGCAAGTAACTAATCTAACTACTAAAAGTGATAGAATCATACCTTGATGTTGTTAGAGTGATAGGAGACGTCGAAAATCTGCGAAAAATCGCTTGGAACCAGAGCTTTTTCGGGGAAACGGGGCGTGTGGAATGAAGTAACTGTTTTGAAAAAGGGGATATATCCCGACTGCAGCGCGGACACGGCCTCGTGCCGAGCAAAGTTTTGAATTTTTTTTAAGTGCTCGTGTGAGTGCCCTTGTTTCCCATAAGCTTTGCTTAGAGAACTTACCGCTTTATTTGTCACCTCAATCGTTCGTAACTTACCAGGTATGATGTTGGTTTCATTCTTCCATCGTTTGAAACGAAATCTCTTCCTCTTCATCCTCAATGAATCCTTGATAAAGTTTCAGTCGTTGGCCATTGACTTTGAATGGAGTCCCATTTCGAGATTTAATTTCTACTGCACCGTGTGGGAAAATATGGGTGACGGAAAAAGGTCCTGACCACCTAGACTTTAATTTACCAGGAAATAATCGAAGTCGTGAATTAAACAAAAGAACTAGATCTCCTACCCGAAATTCATTAGGTTTAATGTGTTTGTCATGCAAATTTTTCATTCTTTCCTTATAAATTTC
Source organism: Helianthus tuberosus (assembly GCA_030545235.1). Lineage (NCBI taxonomy): Eukaryota > Viridiplantae > Streptophyta > Magnoliopsida > Asterales > Asteraceae > Helianthus > Helianthus tuberosus. The sequence goes on along the minus strand of CM060451.1, from coordinate 76,971,466 downwards.
AGAGTTTGAGTATGCATAATTCCTAAGCTCGTCTAATTCATTTAATTGACAAAAACGATTTTTACCAGCAAATTCTAAATCTAAGTTTACGTTTTTAATTGCCCAGTAGGCTTTGTGTGCAATTTCTACTGGCAAGTGACAACTTTTTCCATAGACTAGCTTATATGGGGTTATGCCTATTGTTGTTTTATAAGCAGTTCGAAAAGCCCATAAAGCATCATCTACTTTATCCGCCCATTCCTTTTTATTTAATCCTACGGTTTTTTCGAGTATTCGTTTTAAACCTCTATTAGTCACTTCGGCTTGTCCGTTTGTTTGAGGGTGATATGCTGTTGAGACCCGGTGATAGACCCCATATCTTGTTAAAAAAAAAATTCGAGTTGATGGTTGCAAAAATGGGTACCTCTATCACTTATTAATGCTTTAGGTGTGCCAAAACGAGAGAATAATTTTTTCAGAAATCTTACCACGACTCTTCCATCGTTTGTTGTAAGTGCCTCGACCTCGGCCCATTTAGACAAGTAGTCTACTGCCACAAGTGTATATTTGTTTCCTTTCGATGGTGGGAAAGGTCCCATGAAGTCGAGTCCCCACAGATCAAACATTTCACAAACAAGAATGCCATTTTGTGGCATTTCGTTTTTGGAAGAAATATTACCTGTTCTTTGGCAAGCATCACATGTTTTAACAAGACTTTGGGCGTCTTTGTAAATGGTTGGCCAATAAAATCCTGAATCAAATATCTTTCGTGCGGTACTAGCGGCACCATGATGCCCTCCGTATGAACCTTCATGACAATGGCGGAGAATTCTTCATGCTTCACTACCATGTACGCATCGTCAGACGAGTTAGTCGGCACACATTTTGAAAAGATACGGATCTTCCTAAAAATAGTGTTTCACATTGGCAAAGAACTTTTTTCTTTGATGATGTGGCCACCCTTTTGCGACTATACCGCTAGCTAGGTAGTTAGCATAGTCGGCGTACCATGGTTCTTACTTGTATTCCACTATTTCCAGGGACTCAGTTGGAAATTTTTCGTTGATTTGTTCGTCCCTGGTCGCTTCTAAAGCTGGGTCTTCTAAGCGCGAAAGATGATCTGTTGCAGTGTTTTCTGATCCTCTTTTGTCTCTGATTTCAATGTCGAATTCTTGGAGGAGTAGAATCCACCGAATCAAACGTGGTTTTGCGTCCTGCTTTTTGAAGAGATATCGAATGGCTGCATGATCTGTATAGACTATAGTTTTAGAAAGAACAAGATAAGAACGAAATTTATCAAAAGCAAATACCACAGCTAGTAATTCTTTTTCAGTTGTTGTGTAATTTTCTTGTGCATCATTAAGTGTTTTACTAGCATAATAAATTGGGTGGAAATGTTTTTCTTTTCTTTGTCCCAAGACAGCTCCAACTGCAAAGTCACTAGCATCACACATGATTTCGAAAGGAAATTTCCAATCAGGCGCTATCATGATAGGTGCATTGACTAACATTTCCTTTAAGGTTAGAAATGCTTGGTTGCAGTCCTTGTCAAAGAAAAAAGGAGCATCTTTTTCAAGTAATTTCGTTAGAGGCCTCGAGATTTTAGAAAAGTCTTTGATAAACCGTCTATAGAATCCGACATGCCCTAGGAAACTTCTGATAGCTCTTACGGAGGATGGAGGTGGTAATCTAGAAATGGTATCTATTTTGGCTCGATCCACCTCCATTCCTTCGCTTGAGATCTTGTGACCGAGTATTATTCCCTCCGTTACCATGAAATGGCATTTTTCCCAATTAAGGGCGAGGTTAGTTTCCTCACATCGGGATAGAATTCGTTCAAGGTTATCGAGGCATTGGTCGTATGAATCCCCAAAGATAGAAAAGTCGTCCATGAAGACTTCCATTGTCTTTTCTATCATGTCATGGAAGATGGCTCCCATGCAACGTTGGAATGTTGCGGGGGCATTACATAGACCAAAAGGCATGCGTCGATAAGCAAAAGTTCCATAGGGACATGTGAAAGTTGTCTTTTCTTGGTCTTCGGGTGCTATCGGGATTTGAAAGTAACCTGAAAAACCATCCAAGAAACAGTAAAATTTATGACCAGATAATCTTTCTAACATTTGATCAATGAAGGGTAAAGGAATGTGATCTTTTCTTGTTGCTTCATTTAATCGTCTATAATCTATACAAGCTCTCCATCCTGTGACGGTTCTCGTTGGTATTAATTCATTCTTTTCGTTAGTTATTACCGTCATACCTCCTTTCTTTGGAACTACTTGGACGGGACTCACCCACGGACTATCGGAGATAGGGTAGATAAGTTCGGCGTCAAGTAATTTGATGACCTCGTTTTTAACCACTTCTTGAACATTTGGATTCACTCGACGTTGTGGTTGTATGACCGATTTGTAGTCATCATTCATCAAAATTTTGTGTGTGCACATAGAAGGACTAATTCCTTTTATGTCTACAAGTTTCCAAGCTATTGCATTTTTTTGTTTTTTCAAAAGACTAATTATTTTTTCTTTTTCTAAGCTATCTAATTTAGACGAAATAATTACAGGTAAATTACCCTCTTTGTCTAGAAAAGCATATTCCAAACCTTTTGGAAGTTCTTTGAGCTCAAGTGGTGGGTCTTTAGGAGACTCCTTATTTGGTTGCTCATTTCGATCAAGAACTTTAAAAGTTTGTTCTATGGTGACCTCTTCTTCAACAAAGTGGTCAATCTCTTCACTTGTATCGGGTGGTTCATCTTCATCTTCAATTAGGGGGTCATTATTGCCGAATGGATATTTCATTGACCGTTCGAGATCGACACTTCTTTTAAATGCCCCTAATTGAAGAGGTAGATTGTTGAACTTCCGGTTTTTCAAAGCTTCGTGAGTTTTTACAAATGGTCGTCCCAACATTAGAGGAGCGTCATCGAGGATGACAAAGTCGGTCGGGATTACCATTTGATTTGTTTGAACCAATACATCCTCAACTATACCGATTGATTTTATTACTTTCCGATTGGATAGAAAAATGGGTATTTGAAGTGGAGAAAAATCACTAATACTTAATTTTTCGAAAATGTAGTTAGGCATTATGTTAACACAAAGATCTTTATCAATTATGACATTACTAATAAACGAATTTTGAAAGAAACATGGAACCGGTGTAATGTTAATTTCAAATGGGTCTTCTTTTATTAGCGAAGTTTGATCATTAGTTAACTTAACACTTACCGTTTCGTCAATTTTAGTGTTAATGTTTAACTCTTTTAAAAACTTAGCATGAGTGGGGTACTAAACAATGATTTTCAAAAGAAGGTGACAAGAGATTAATTTCTTCAAAATTAGACTCTTCTTGAATTGTAACGTTGTCGGACTCACCTTTTTCGTTGTTTAACTCATGTGTAGGTTTTTCACTTATTTGTTCTTCCATTTTTACACTTTCGGTTATCTCTTCCTTTTTTTAATTCTTCTCTTGCGCGGGACTCCTCTTCCCTTGCGCGAGATTCTTTTATACAACGATCGATAACTCTAATGTGTTCTAATATCTTATCGGTCACTTCGGTTATAGAAAAAGAATCGGGATTTTCTAAGCTTGAATCCGGTTGTTCGATCATTTGTTCCTCATAATACCCATATGAAGTAGATGGTTCACACCATTGTCCTTCATTGTAAGCATATGATGGATAAGGGTCGTAATTTTGTTCTTCATAATACTCATATGAGGTGGGTTGTTCACGCCATGGTTCCTCATAGTAAGTATACGAAGGTGGTGGCTCATATATTGGTTCCTCAAAGTATGAGTAAGAAGGCTCATACCTTGGTTCATCAAAATATGAGTATGAGGGAGGAGGTTCATACCTTTGGTCTTCATAGGATGTGTATGAAGTCGATGGCTCGTACCTGGGCTCCTCATAGTAGGTGTATGAATTGGATGGTTGATATGAGTGATTATATTGAACCGAGCGTGTGTTACGACAATTAGTGCAATAGTTACCCCTATAATCATCCTCCTCATAGGTGTAGTTGTAACCTCCTGAGTATTGATCCATAAGAATCACTCAGCAGACCACAACCGAGTCTCGAGATCAGAAAACAGAAAAAAAACGGAAACAGAGGCTGGACACGGCCCCGTGTTCAGTGGACACGGCCCCGTGTTCAGGATCTGTATCTGGGCGTTTTAATTAAATTTACTGATTTCGTTGAGCACGGGGCGTGTTCAGTGAGCACGGCCCGTGTTCAAGCTACTGTTACTGGGTGTTTTTATGAAAATGTGTAGCACGGCCCCGTGTTTAGTGAACACGGCCCCGTGTACAGGTTACTGTAAATGCAAAACTAAACTAAAATGCAGAAAAATGTGCGCGCATTTTAAAAAAGGTTTTGAAAAACTGATTAGGCCGTCGATTTTAAGCTTTCTTAAAATCCTTGTGTCCCCGGCAACGGCGCCAAAAACTTGGTGCGTGTGAAGTGTTATATATATTAGGTGTATATTTTAAGCCCCTTTAACACTTATTTTTAGCCAAGTTTTAAATTTATAAAACACGATATGTTACTAACACTAAACACACATATGGGCAAGTGCACCCATCGTGAGCGTAGTAGAGTGTTGGTAAGATACCGAGGTCGTCCAAGGACACAAGAGCTTTTAGTACCGGTTTATCCTCAACGTCTAATCAAATCAAAAAGTTTAGAAAAAATGTTTTAAACTAAGAAAAATAAAAACTAACTAAAATGCTGAAAATAAAATAAAAAGAAAAAACAGATAGACAAGATGAATCACTTGGTTCCGACTCGTATCTAGTGTAACCTTTGATTATTTCCGCACTTTTGCACTATTTTAAGAGATCATCTTATTTATTGTAGTAGGCCCCTCTTTTGAAGGTGACGTTACCCTCACCCCAGTAGTTTGAGTCAGCAAGGATACAATCCTAAAAGGGTGGATTATTGGAAGATAATTAATTAAGTTATTAATGCAAATTATGGTAGGCCCCTCTTTTGGAGGTGACGTTACCCTCGACTAAGTAGTCTGAATCAGCAGGGATACAGTCCTAAATAGCCGGGTTATAGTATTAATAGTAGTTAACTTATGAGGGGATCAAAGAGTTTGGACCCCCGCCATCCAATACCGTTAAGTATTGAAGGAGGTCCTACTAAATTTGACCCAGGTCCATTGCAGGACCTCTAAACGCTGAACAATGGCAAGACCTTTACCAAACCATTCCCTTAACCCCCGACCAGGTAGCCAACATACCTCCATATAGACCGTGGAGATATGAATGGTGAAAATCTTTTATTTTATATAGACAGTAAAATAATGCCAAGACACCACGGACAAACGATAAGGAAACATCACCTTCAACATAAGCAACTAGTTATTAAAGTCATTAATACAAAACCAAGTAAAAAGTGCAAAAGATTAGAAATAAAAAGTATTACACTAGACACTTTGTCTTCACCAAGTGATGTAAGAGACTTAGGCAAACATGGCCTTGATTGTCAAGAACTCTTACGATCAATCTTGGATCCCGAGACGACTCACACACTCTACGATGGACAATGGATGATGGTGGTGGATGATGGTGTTATGGTGGTGGTGGGTGGTGGGTGAAGTGTGAGAGAGGTGGTGTGCCAAGGGATGGTTTGAGCTTGAGCCAAGCACTTCTATTTATAGGCTGAACAGAAGCTCGGGCACGGCCCCGTGTCCAGTGGGCACGGCCCCGTGTCCACATCCTCTCTTTCTTCATTTAATGCAGCTTTGTCTTATTAGTTGACCACTCCCCCCGTGTCCACTGAGCACGACCCCGTGTGCAGAAGAATCTTTGTACTATGAAGATTTGCCTGGATTGTGCGAATCTTATAGTTGACCACGGCCCCGTGTCCGCTGAGCACGGCCCCGTGGTAGGCAATAGAAGCTTCTACCACTTTGTCTTTTCTGCTGACACTTGGGCACGCCCCCGTGCTGGCTGAGCACGGGGCGTGTTCAGGCTTCTGATCTCTTGTTTTGCTTGGGAAGATGCTGTCGTGGGGTCGGGCATGCCACGTCTTGTTCCTTTTCTTGTATTTATGTTACATTTTGATGTCTTTTTGCTTCTTTTGTTAATTTGAGCTCATTTAATCCTGAAAATACAAAAGGAAGACAAAAGCACACTTTTTCCAACATTAGTACTAAAAAAGGGTTAGTTTTATGCCTCATTTGATGAAATTTATATGTTGCATTTTTAACACATCACATAAGCAACGAGAGTATTCATTATTCAGAAGAACGGTTGGATAAGCTAATTAGGTAGTCACTTACTAATGATATTTAAGTCTGATAATTTTTAATATTCCAATTAACACATGATTAGTTGACTCTAGTTCTAAACGTTTCCTTACCAGAAGTCAACAAATAACTAACATGAGAGTTAGTGACAAAATTAAATGTTAAGGCTATAAGAACCATAATAAGCAATCTTCTAACAACGCTTTTCGATACCTTATATATTCTGAAGATTAATCAGAATATAGTATCATAATTAAGCAATGTTATGAATGTTGTGAGGTTTGCATAGTCAACATAAAGTCACACTTATCTTAAACTCTCATATTATTTGTTCTAAATATCTAGATTGAAACATTACTAAGATAAAACTAGATGATACCTTACATTTTCACAACTTTTGTTATCATGCAAAAGAGAATTTGACAAAAGGAAAATGAGACTTATAAATTTCATCCATTATAACCAAAATTCATGAGAAATCATGACATGGTTAATGAGGATGATTTTTTCATCTAATCTCATTCTAAGTGTTTTTAAATCATGACGTTACAGCCCTAAATATTACTTGGCTTAAGGAATAAGTATGGGTCCATCATAAGTCATTCATTGACATTCGTGGAACTTATTCCAAATGGAATATTCAGACATAATTCATTTATCATTTAACAGACTATCAACTTGTATCTAAACTCTGTCGCATATGGCACACGGTCTTAGAAGAAATCTATTCATGTATATAATAATAAGATTTCTATTAGATATGTCCCTAAAGTTTCTTATGATATCTGGACATTAAAGAAATCAAATAAAGTCCAACATATATGTGATAGGTTCCCACGTCACGTAACTCATTGAAACTTCTCTTGTAGCATTTCTAGAGATATTAAAGATCAGTGGGAGCATTAAGTGTCTTTTAGTAAAAACTTGCAGTAGTTGCAAGAGGTGGGGGAGTGAAAATTTCACATTACTTCAATTTACACCTATTGTACAAGACACCGCTCCATCACGACACTGTTCCATCAAAAACTTGTCTCCTTAAAATCTAATGCTACTCTTACAAAAGTTTCAATGTTGCTTAATTGTGGGCACACTTAGATTTCTTACCTAAACTAACATAATCCTCAACAAGAGAAATCACAACGACTAACGTCATTAACTTGTTTCTCTATTAGAATTTGTTGGTCGTATTGACCCTAAGCATGCTGAGTTCCTAAAGATTTCTAAGGTCAGTGGGAGCAGTCAAAGTCCTTATCATGATTTGCAAGGAATACAAGAGGCGGCGGGAAGAGTGTCATTAAATTTCACTCCAAATTTAACTCTGATTACACCTCTTGTACACCATACTGCACCAACTCTTACAGACTTAGAATCCTGAAAATGATAGCAACCTAACCAAGAGCTAATTCATAAAACTGAAACTTCTAATGAACCCAATAATCAACTCAGGAGGTCATCTAGATTTAAAAACCTACTAACTTTAATGATTACACAACCTCCCTAACTGAAGTTGAAATGGATTTTGGAAATGTTTACTGATCCTATCTCTTCAAATTAAGCCATTAGTGTCAATTAATCTTCTAAATGGAATAAAACAGTTTTCTAGTAAAACTGATTTTATGTGTTCATATAACCTTTGGGATTTGATTGAATTACCTAAGAGTGTTCATAACTAAACCAAATCCTGAAATAAGCGTTAAGACACGAAGAGGCATGATTGATTGTCATAGGTTATACTTAAGAAGAGATAAATTATCAAAGTTTTCTTTAAGGATCATCACTGTTCTAGTAGCTTATAATAGTTTAATGCTACATTAGATTAACATTAATACAATTTTCCTTAACAAATGGCTGACATATTTACATGTTCATAAAACAACCTGAAAGTTCCAAACTGAAGGTTAAAGAACACTTTGTTTGTAAGCCAATAAAATCCATGTATGGGTTAATGCAAACATCATAATGTGATGAAATCTTAACGTAATTATTTTCATCAACAACCAAGTGGATTAATGTACCTACCTCAAAATGCGTGGGAGCAACTAAGATAAACTTGTCTATATAAATGATATTCTTTTGACAAGTATATGTTACATAAGTCAAAGCATTGTTAACACAAACTTTGATATAATAGATCTTAGTGATATCTCTTACGTGACAGATATCATAACATACTGAGATAGATCCAATGGGACATTAGTTCCGTTCCATAAGTTTAACCTTAAATGGTTCCTTACATATGTAACAAACAATATTGCTCTTCCTTTAGAGGATAATAGGATAAATGAGATTATTTATTCACGCTTCATTAATTGGAAGCCTTATGTAAGTTTAAGTCTATAATCGTTTACATATTACTCACATTGCAACACACTAGATATGTCTAGATTAGTGTGAAGCATCTAATAGAGTATTACGATATCTTTAAAGGAAACGAGAGGCTATAATTTGAAGAAAATGTGAGAACTAAAAAACCGGTTTATTACTTTAACTTTGTAATGTTCAAAGATGACAAAATGTAATTTCGGGTATATCCTTATGTCAGCAGACAAACCTATCTCATGGAGGAGTCATAATGCACTAATATCAACAACCTAAGTTATAACGACATAATATAGTCACTAAATGTTGTTGGAAATTTATCAGTGGATTCATAAGTTTATTAACTCCATATAATTAATGTTTTGAAGACTTAGTGTGATAAAGTCAGCTACCATGACTCCTTGAACAGTAACAGTTCAAGAGGTGCTGCATTAAATTTCGATACACAATTAATTATTCATTTATGAACGAATTGAGGAAACTAAGTTTTGTATCGAATACATTCATGATATGCTTAAGGATCCTATGACTGAAGGGCTATTACCCATAAGTCTTATTAAGAGAGCTCATAGACGAGTATTAATTAATGGCCGTGCGCAATTGCATATCGTACTATGAATGACTAAGTATTAGTTAATTTTCCTCATCAGTTTGATTTTGTATGTCTCTAAGAATATGTCAAGTCGACATAATGACATATAGACAAATAAAGTTACAAATCAAACAAAGGGCTTATGCATATTTTGATCATGACGATTAGGTTTTAAATTAAGGCTATAGTATGACTAATGGGGGTCCTGAGTCGCATAATGATTCAACGGTTGTATTTCTCTGCTATAGTACTTGTTTAAGGCTAAAATGAGTGTTAACTCCTGATCAGACTTATCTAATACTCATAGTAAATGATTACTCGGCTAAGTGGGAGAATGTAAGATTAAATATATACTATTTTATATTTAATCTAGTAGCCATTATAATCATTTACATTATATGGATCAAAATATATAACAACCTATTAAATAATTAGTTGGTAATTGTTGATGGGCCTAATTACCCTTATTAACTAATTAGGGTTAGACACATAACCTAATAATCATAACATCAATATCGACCTCCCTCTCCATAACCGAACTCCCTTATTCGGTTTCTTCATCACCATCATTAGATTGCACCCTAAGGAGGAACCAGACCAAGCTGACAATCATGTCAAACACTGTTGCTGCATCTCCATCTGGATTCTCTGCTGGCCTGTATTGATGCAATCAAATGTATGTTTTCATGTTTTCCATTATATTTAAACAGAACTGATCAACAAAGTGCCCATAAAAAGGAAAAGTATATTAGATTCTAAAGTCAAATGATGAAACATAGATGATGAAAATATACAAGTCTGATCACCATTTTCTGCAATCAATAAAGAATCTTCATTTCACATCCAAATTCATAGCTAAGGAACAATGGGTAATTAATTAGGTTGGATCCAACTCGAAGTATTCAATTGGAAACATTCAGGATGTGTTGGCCAAGAGTGAAAGCATTTAGGGCAAAAATTAAGGTTTTAAAGCAAATCAATGGTGATAATTCACCTACGTAAATTCATGTGTACATTATTAAGTTATATAATTTCTATCCTCAAATCTGTATAACACACCGGTCTATAACCTAATTATATTATATTAATATATAATTTAAAACACATATACACGAGCTGATCAATAGCGTGCAAGAATCGCATTAATCCATTTTACAAATTGTTTTAAAAATATAGTTATGCTATTGGTTAGGAAGACAAGAATTGACACCACACCAACTACACAGATCCAAAGTAGTCTCACCTTCTTCACCTAATATTTGTGGATAAGTTGATAACCAATCCGAAACTCCGAATGATGGATTTTTGCTTCCATAGCTTCATAAAACTCGCAACAAAATTCATGTATGGTCACATTCTCGAGAGTGCAATATTTGACTCATTTTTTATTAAGTTATTTTCACTTCCAGCTTAAGTAGCGCTAAAGAAAGGTGCTTCTATAGGTACACCATTCGACGTTGTCATAGGTCCTCATGAGAGGCGAAAAACGCCTTCACATTACTCACTTTTGTGTTGGTCAAAAGCATCACGTGACATTATCATTTTTACGAACACCAACTATACGACCCATATAAAACATAAGGGCCCGTGGTAGGGCCCGTTGTACGTGTCATATAACACAATAGACGGCAACCATACGACCATGCGGTTGTGTGAAACATACGTGGTGTTTGGGTAGTTTCTCAAGGATCTTTTTAGCAAAACTATCAAACCAACTGTCAAGATCGGTGCAAAATGTATGTAGGCTTAGAGCTTCCACAATGCATCCAATGTGGATTCGTCTGGAAAACCAAACCAAGCCCAATTTCAAACCTTCACCTAGGGTGTGCAAAAAACCAAAATGACCGACCCATAATAAAACTAACCGATAAAATCGAACCGAAAAAATTCCGAACCAACTCATAAATCGGTGGGTCGGTTATTGATTTTTTTGAAAACCGAAAGTAGTGGGTCAGTTATTGTTATCAATATTTCCATACTCACCATAACCGAACCGAACCAATATGTCGTAAATTTTAGTCGGATTTAGGACTTTTCACCATTTTTTTTTTAATATTTGATGTTTTTGGTTGAACGTTTTTAGTATTTATGGGTTATTTCATATCATTTTGGTTGAATGTTTATTTGAATTTATATGAATATATCATATCATTTTTAATAGGGTAAATTACACTTTTCGTCCTTTATGTTTATATCATATTGCAATGGATGCCCTTTAACTTCAATAATTACAATCACAGTCCTTTATTTGTAAAACTCATTACACTTTACGTCCTTTATCACTAACTTAGTTAAAAATTTTAGTTAAGTCTATTCCCTTAAGGGTATTATGGTAATTTCACACTTTTATTTAAAATATTTCTTAATAAATAAACAAAAAAAATACATATATATTTCCCGATTCCCCAAACCTACACCTACTGCCAGTATCCCTTTAAAAAGGTAGAACCCCATCTCTCGCGTTTGGTTCTCGAAAAATGTCACCAGAAGATTGTTCAAATCTTAGCTATACTGAGCAATGATCATCCACTTTCATCTTCTTATCAATCTAATACACCGAAAGCAGATATAATGGATTTATGAGCTCTCAATGTCAATTAAATAAAACATGCCTCGAAGATGCAAAATTAAATATTAAACAAGTAGCTTTTGATTCTTTTTCTATCCATTTAAACCCTTTTACGCTCGTGAAGAATTGCTTATATACACAAAGGCATTAAAAAGAAAGATGATAATAACAAAACTGTAGAGAACAAACACACAAAAAAATCTAGAGTTGGTGATTGATCGAAGATTGAAGCTACAAAATCACCTTTTGAACGAAAGTGAAGTTGATATAGGAGGGTGACAATGTTCTTCACCGCTTTGCAAAGTGAAGTTGAGAGAGACACAGAGGTTACAGAGGAAGAACCACTACGTACGGTGGCTCACGGCAGCGGCGCCTCCGGCTACAACCCCCACCACCATCAGTGTTCTTCCGGCTCCCCTTTGTTCAGATCTGATTGTGGTGTTTTTCTTTTGGTATATATTCTTTGTTGAAAGAGTTTGCTCAGAGATAGATTTGTGACAAAATGCAGGTTTGGTGGATGGATTTTATTGTGGTGGTTGCTAGATAGGGTGGTGGTGGCTGGATTTAGTGGTGGACTGGTGGTGGAGGCTGGCCGAAGTGATAGAGAGAAAGAGGGACAGAAAGATCAGAGATGGCTAAAAGAAGAGATAGGTTTTATGTGTAAACAAATAAGGAAATTACCAATCTACCCTCATATGATTAGATTTAACTTAAAATTTTAACCTAGTTAGTGGTAAAGGACGTAAAGTGTAATGAGTTTTACAAATAAAGGACTGTAACTGTAATTATTGAAGTTAAAAGGCATCCATTGTAATATGATATAAACATAAAGGACGAAAAGTGTAATTTACCCTTTTTAATAATCGGTATTAACCATTTATTTTTAATACTATTTAATATACTTATATATAAAAATATGTAATAACAATTTATTCCATGTTAAAAAATGAGCTATTTTAGCTAGGCCTAAATTCATGGTTAACCACCCATAACCGACCCGTCATACCATCAAAACCGATTAGCCAAAACCGCCATAACCGACATCACGGTTATGGTTATGGTTTTAGGCCAAAACCGACCCATGCACACCCTTACCTTCACCATTCTACAGGAGGTTTGAAGCTCAAGTCTAGTTGTCAGATCCTTACTTAGGTGGTGTTTGTTTTTTTTCAAAAAGAGCTTCCTGCCTCTTCTGTCTGCACCGTGCAGACGCGGGAAGAGGTGGAGCCTCAAAAGAGTGTTTGTTTTTTTTTTGAGAAGTGCTTCCTGCCTCTCCCCAGCCTCTTCACGAGGAAGTGATAAAACCAAAGCTTCTCCAAGAAGAGCTTTACCTCTTCTTGGCACCACCTCCACCTCCACCCATGCTCCGCCACCCACCACCACCCCTGCTCCGCCACCACCACCTCTGCTCCGCCACCGCCACCCCTGCTCCGCCACCGCCACCTCTGCTCTTGCTCCGCCACCACCAAAACACCCCAAATCGATCAAAGTTCAGCGACAAAACACCAACCCCACCTCTGCTCGAAACCCCAAACGAAACCCCAAATCGATCGGAAACCCCAACCCCACCTCTGCTCGAAACCCCACCTCTGCTCGAAACCCTCATCGAAACCCCAAACGAAACCCTAAATCGATCGGAAACGAAACCCTAAATCGATGGCAGGTACGGTGGTTGTGATGATGGCGGTCGACCTCATGTTCAACAAGTCTCGGTTCAGGTACGGTGGTTGTGATGATGGCGGTGGAGGTGTGATGATGGCGGTGGAGGTGTGAAGGCTGTGGAGGTGTGAAGGCGGAGGTGGTGACGGTGGTTGTGATGATGGCGGTGGTGAAGTGGTGGCGGTGGTGAAGTGGTAGAGAGAGAGTAGAGAGAGAGTAGAGAGAGAGTGGAGGTGCAGATTGTGGTGTGTGTTTTTAAACCTAGAAGAAGAGGTTTTATATAAAAAAAAAAAACAAACACTCTTCTCCTTGCAGACTGAAGACATTTGGTCCACCTCTTCTCCTGCAGATGCCTGCAGATGTGGCCTGCAGCAGAAGAGGTTTTCAAGAAGAAAAAACAAACAACACCTTACAAACGTCAAACAGACCAAGGAGAGGGCGCCCACAAACAACATCATATTTATATAAAAATTGGGTTGTGCGGTGAAGATTTGTGAAAATTGGTGCTTTGAAAAAAATATTTTTTAAGGGAACTAGTTTTTTTACTATCGTCGCGTTGCGGCTTTGTTCTTTAGTCTGTGTTTACATGTGTTTTGAAATCACTACAAGCGCGTTGCGCACGGAAACCGTTCACAAGAATAAAAAGAAAATATAGGAAAAAACACTAAAAGATAACCAAAAGAAAATCAACCAAAAAAGTTGTATGGTAATAATGTTGTTCGTATAAAACCTGTGGTCAGAGATGAGCAAATGATACTGGGTACCGGTACCGAATTTCCTGAACCGAAAGATCTTAAGTACCAATTCGGTACGACTTTTGGCGTTCTTGGTACCGGTTCGCTACCGTTTTTTTCCTTCATATACCGGTACTGTAATTGGCATTTTCGGTACCAGTACCGATTCAGTATTGGTTGGCACCGAGCTCATCCCTACCCATGAAACTAAAAAAAATCATTAAAAGTTGAAGAAAATCAACAAAAAAAGTTGCACGATACCGTTGTTGTTCGTACGACACTCGTGATCAGGGATGAGCAAATGGTACCGGTTCGCAGTGCCGAATTTTCCGAACTAAAAGATTTTCAAAATCAATTCGATACCGACTTTTGGTGTTTTCTGTACCAGGCTGGTGTCAGTTTTTACCTTCATGTACCGGCAGTGGCGGACTTACAATCTTAGTAGGGGTAGCACGGGCTACCCATCAACCTCGTCTCCGTAGTGTAAAAATACCTCTTAACTCCGTTTCCGTGGTATAAAAATATCTCGCAACTTCGTTTCCGTTATACAAAGGATACCACTGGTCTAAAAAATAAAAAAATGGGATACCCCTAAATTTTTGGGCTAATTCCGCCGCTGTGTACCGGTAACCGTATTGATATTTTCGATACAAGTATCAGTTGACATAAATTCATCTAACTTAAAAAGTAAGGAAGATAATAAAAATAATTAAAAAAACTATAATTATTATTATAACCTTTTGCCTTTTAATTGTAGTTATATTATTATTATTATTACTGTTCAAATCATTGTCTTTTTAATATATAGGGTAATTTGAAATCTAATATGGAATGCCAATGAGCTTTAACTCGATTGGCATTCAAGGGGAAGTGAAGATTTCGGCTGAAGGCTATAGGTCTCAAGTTCGAATCTGATTCCAACCTAGTTTTACCGCAATTGGCATTCGGGCGGGTGGTTTTCCCCGAAAACTGTAGATGGTGGGCTTAGGCTACTCACACTTTTATTCGTCGCCACTCTTATACCATACATTTTAGAGGGAGATGTACAATGCTTTTCTTTAATGATTGACTGTTGAGAAGATGGAACAATTAGTGAATGCCATTTTTTTTTTATTTTTTCCCACTGATTAGTTATATTTATATATGCATATATCAGCAAACACCAGACCAAAAACTATCTAGTGCTACTGCTCTATTGGTTGATGCCTCTTTTAACTTATTACTTCACCTCAAGTTCTAGCCTTTCCCCAACGGATTTACAATTTTTTTCATTAATTTATTTAACTCTTGCTTTTTACCGTATTACTTAATCAATGATAGACTTACAAAGAAATTGAGGCACATGATAAATATACTTTTACCAAAACAAATACATATGATGAAAAAGATTTTGTAATCCTGCTCGATTTAATCAACATATAAATTATAAAATAAATACATGTAAAACAATAAGAAATAAGAATAACACGAAGCAAGATTATAATTTATTCGCAGGTTTTTTATTTAAATTTTTTATTATTACAATTATTTTGAGTATATTTTGTTTTTTATAACTTTTAAAATACAATAATTTATAAAGTTTTGAGTATGATGTTGTGACATCCTTATGTTTATCTATGTTTTAATATAATTCAAAGCCAAGTTGTGATTAATAATGTACAAGTGATCAAATCACAAACGTACATGTCATCAATATTGTCTTGCGATTTTTTTTTTATAAATTGATGTCATTTACTCTTTTTGTTATTCAATAAAATCACAAATGTACATGTCATCAATATTGTCTTGCGATTTTTTTTATAAATTGATGTCGTTTACTCTTTTTGTTATTCAAATAATATAAACGTATAATATTTGAATAACAAACCGATAAAAGTTTTGATAAAGGTTTTACAAACGTTCGGATAACAGTT
The DNA here is from genome assembly GCA_030545235.1 of Helianthus tuberosus. Classification (NCBI taxonomy): domain Eukaryota; kingdom Viridiplantae; phylum Streptophyta; class Magnoliopsida; order Asterales; family Asteraceae; genus Helianthus; species Helianthus tuberosus. Next base: position 76,955,443 of record CM060451.1, on the reverse strand, counting down.
TTGTTCGAAATCGAACAAGTCAAATATAACTATTTTCCCTTCTTTTCTGTAATGAAACAAACCGGTATTGTATCTATAACTTTTGTTGAAAACCAACTTGTAATACAGTAAAGTTTTTTTGGTCGTAAGTTATATTGGGTGTGTACCATGATAGATTCGAACCACCTGTCTGTCCAAACAACATTTACCGGTACCAAAATTTGTTTTTATGGTTTTTTATTGATGAAACACGTGCCAATTGCTATTTCACATCCGGATATCGTATATGTACCGTAACAAACCAAACTGATACTACCTAGTTAAAAAAAAACGAAATACAAGATTGTAGCATCCCTTTTAAGCTAAGGATAACTATATTATCTTCTTGTACCCGCCCCTGCTAATCTACGGATGATAAAAATGGCTACTCTCGCCGGAATCGGCACCGGCATCGGCTGTAGGACTCGTATAACTCTCCCAGAACTCTTCCCACAATCAAGACTACTCCGCCCCTCCCTCCAAACCCGCAAAACCACCAACACCTTCATCAGCATCTCCTACATCCCAAAACGATCCTTCTCAATCTCTGCATCAATTTCCGACATTAGTAACGCCGTCAATGACCGTCAAGTCCGCGTTCGTTTTGCTCCGTCTCCCACCGGTAATCTTCACGTCGGTGGCGCCAGAACTGCTCTTTTCAACTACCTTTACGCTAGGTTCGATTCTAATTTCATTTTGTTAATGGTTTGATATGAGAATTTAATAATATTTATTTAGGGTTTATGATTGAAATAGGTCAAAAGGGGGAAAGTTTGTGTTGAGGATAGAGGATACTGATTTGGAGAGATCAACTAAGGAATCTGAGGAAGCTGTGTTAAGAGATCTTTCTTGGCTAGGGCTTGATTGGGATGAAGGTTAGAACCATTTTTTTTTTCAATATTTTATTTTTAGGTTTAGAAGATATTGGATTTGTTTATGACTCTTAAGTGTGTTGTAAGAATCGGTAGGTGCTAGTTGGTTGGTGGGCTACCGACTAAGGATTAATGGGATTGAGATTTTTATATGTAAACACGACTAATTGCCGGAATTTATAGTGTTTGGCCGGAAATGCTGGGCTGCCGCAGATTTGTGGCCGATTAGGACAGCCTTTGACCACCGTTGACGCCTAGCGATTAATTATGGGACGATTAGATGTAACTTCTAGGTGAACCTCCGATTAGCGATTAATCGGAGGCTAGGCACGATTCTTACAACCATGATGACTGTTGTTGATTTTGATTGTATAGGTCCTGGAATTGGTGGTGATTATGGTCCGTATAGGCAGTCGGAAAGGAATGATTTGTATAAACAGTATGCGGAGAAGCTTTTACAATCTGGGCAAGTTTATAGATGCTTTTGCTCAAATGAGGTATGTGTTGTTGAACTGGGAATCTGGGATGCCATTGTTGAAGTTTTTATATATGTTTATGTGGAAGAAAGTCATCCCCTTTCTAAACTATAAGGTTATGTTCTATTTTGTGTTTTAGTTTACATTCAGGTAGCTTAATGAACTGTACGATTGAAAAAGGATCAATGGTGGATAGAGAAAACGTTTAATGAACTGTACAATTGAAAAGGATCAATGGTGGAAGGAGAAAACGTTTAGTTTTGTGAACCGTTTAAACATGATCTGTAGTTATCAAGATTGTATAATAGTGTTGTGGCCAAGTTGGTAGTTGATCCTATTTGTATTAAATTGTTGTTCAACTATATTTATGTTAGAAGTGTTTGAAATAGTTCAGATGCTTTTCTCCACACAGGACGAGAAGGTTAACTACCACAAAATGGTTGATATTATATGTTATGCTTGATTTGATCATTACGTTAGGGTTTCTATCAACGTCATTAGGAAAGTCAGCCTACCTCTTGAAAGTAAGTCAATTAGGAGAGATGGATGCCTCTTGAAAGCAGATGGAACCATTATTCAAGTTATTTTATAATTATCTGATTTCTGATATAAATTGAGTCGTTTCATATCAAAATGTTCAATAAAAAAGTTTATCACAATCAACCACATTCATTTCATTCATAATTTCATATCCCTGCTGTGAATTATGTTTCCTAAACCATAATGACTTACTCATGTATAAGTCGGAATCATGTTCATTCTTATGTGGCCATTTGTTTTATTTGCTTCTATTAAGCCTCGAATACTTTCAGTTCTTAATATGCTGGCTTTATCTCTTCTTGATTGGTATGCTAAACCCTGTGAGATCTTTTAGGAACTCGAACAAATGAAAGAAATCGCAAAGGAAAAAAATTTACCTCCTGTGTATTCTGGAAAGTGGGCCACTGCTACTGATGAGGAAGTTCAAGAGGAGTTGGCAAAGGGAACCCCGTTTACCTACAGATTCCGCGTTCCTAAAGAAGGGAGTTTGAAAATCAATGACTTGATTAGAGGAGAGGTAACTCATTTTGCGTAAAAAACTTAATTCAACAGCTATCAGATGCTGGTGTTACATACTTCCTTGCACTCAAAAATATATTTATGTCATGCTATTTCATCAAGGCAGTTTATATGGGTTGCTGAATTTGGCGCTTGCAGAATTATACACTGATCATTAGATTATTTACGTTTTCCGTTCTATAACATCCATTACCATGCCTTTAAAACGGATTGTAATAGCAATTATTCTTCTTAGTTGTTATATTGGATCCCAGTTTTACTTATCACACAAATAATTCGCTTAGCATCTTAACTGCGAACAGCATTGTTTAGACATAATTCGCTTAGCATCTTAACTACGAACAGCATTGTTTAGACATCTTCTTTGCCGAAGGAACCCAGCTACTCTATGATTTGTTGTGTTTAGGGCTGCAAACGAACCGAACGAACACGAACAAGATCTTATTTGTTCGTTTGTTAAGGAAATATATGTGTTCACGAACTGCTAATGAACACTTACCGAACAAGATTTTATGTTCATGTCCGTTCGTTAAGAAAATGAACGTGTTCATTTGTTAGTTTTAGGCAACGAACACAAGCAAACGTTCATGAACACAGATGGAAACAAACGAACACAAACAAGCGTTTCTGAACATAATATATAATACATTGATACTTATTAGATATTTTATTTGTCGAAATTTTGAAGTATTTAAATAAATTATAAAACTAAACACTAATGAACTATCGAACACAAACGGACATAAACAAACACGTTACCGAACATTCACGAACATAAATGAACAAACCATAGTAGTATTTTTTTTTCTTTTGTGTTGATCGCAATATTATACAAATTGTACTGTTAATAATGTTCTAAAAAGTACTGGACCACCAATTGTGTTATTGTCTCGGCCTTGTATAGTTGTATTATCTACAGTAAGAAATGAATTTATCACACCGTGTGGTTGTATGCAGCTTACTTGTTTGAAAGTTGTCCCGTGCTACATACTGTAGTTAGGCTGTTAATACGCTTGATAATGTCGTGTAGGTTAGCTGGAATCTAGACACACTTGGGGATTTTGTAGTTATGAGGAGTAACGGCCAACCAGTATATAATTTTTGCGTAACCGTTGATGATGCTACCATGGCTATTACACATGTTATAAGGTAGTGCAAAATTGTCGGCTTCATTGCATTCCAAGCATTTCTCTTGTTGATATTATAATATTGTTGAACACTTGGGCTCCAGGGCAGAAGAGCACTTACCTAATACATTGAGGCAAGCATTGATATATAAGGTACTTTTTCTACGTTGATGGGCTTTTTTTTCAACCAACTTACTCCTGGTGGCACATTCATTCTTCGTGCTATATGTTACTGTCATAGGCTCTAGGGTTCCCGATGCCTTCTTTTGCACACGTTTCATTGATTCTTGCCCCTGATCGGAGCAAACTGTCCAAAAGACACGGTGCAACTTCAGTAGGGCAGGTAGCTGTCACCATCATTCACAATTGTTATACATATTTATTACTTTTTGTGGCTTATTAACTTTTTGACATTTGACAGTATAGGGAAATGGGTTATTTGCCTCAAGCGATTGTGAATTACCTAGCATTGTTGGGCTGGAGTGATGGGACTAATGACGAATTTTTTACACTGGAGCAGATGGGTTAGTACATATAAATTGATGTTATGCACATGGTATATAGCTGATTAATGGAGTCGTCCTTTGTGGACTTTATCTAATTTTCTTGTGTTACAGTTGAAAAGTTCTCGATTGACCGCGTCAACAAAAGTGGAGCCATATTTGATGCAGTAAAATTGAGGTGACATTGTGTTTCTAGTTTTGCATGTATGTGACTGCAGCTGTAACCGATTTAACTGAACCAAAAAAACTGAACCGCACAAAAAAAACCGGAAAAAAAAAACCAAACCGAAATTTACGGTTCGGTTATGGTTTTGCATTTTATGAAAACCGAAAAAAAACCTAAACCGAACCGAATTACTTAAAAATTCATTTTTTAATGTTTGTTATATATTGATTTAGGAACTATTAGTTTTATTATTGAAAGTTAAGTCTTTATAACAAAAACATTAATATGTTTATTTATCTTTAAAATGATTTGTTCATTGCCAACAAGAAATAACAAATTTAACATAAAAATTTAAATGATTTTCAAAATATTATAAAAGAAATTGTCATAATAAAAACTTTGGAGAAACATAAAAACAGATTAGAAGTTAAGTTTATGTGTGAACGATATTAATTAAAATGGTTAAACATAATAACTTCAATGTAAACATCTAAGAAAGATTATTAAATCTTGGATTATACTTTTTATTTTTGAATCTTATGTAATTGTGTTCTAAAAACTGAAAAACCGAACCGTTGTTAAAACCGAAACAGAACGGTTTTGAATAACCAAAAACCGAACATTTCGGTTACGGTTTCGGTCATAGTTATCAAAGGCGCGAAGCGCACTCAAGGCGCTTAGGCTCCGCCTAGGGCATAGGCGAAAGGCGCAAAAAAAGCGTGGGCCCGAGAAATAAAAAGCGCACTTGAATAAAAAGAAATTAAAATATATTATATCGGTTTTCTTGTATTCTGAGGGTCCAGAATCATTTTGAGAAGCCATTTTTGTATTCTGTGACAACAGATTCAGATTTTAATCAATCAGAAATAAATACTGCAGAATGCAGAATTCATCATCATCATCATCATACTCAGTAAATCTCACCAATAGCAAAGCAAAGGTAGGGTCTGAGGAGGGTAAGATGTAGACAGCCTTACCTCTACCCCATAGGAATAGAGAGGCTGCAGAATGCAGAATTAAATTTGAGATATAAAGCACTGTAAATACTGCAGAATTCGAAATTGGATGTGAATAATACGAACTGAGATCTTAATTAATCTTTAGTGATATAATCGGTTAGTTAGAGGCCTATAAATACCGCAGAAATTGAGGAATTTATGCATTAAATTAAAAAAAAGATCAATTAGCATTAATCACGTATGGGAACTGAGAAGTGCGTTGCGTTATAATTACCTAGGAAGTAGGAGCGTATTCGATGCGCATCGCTCAAAAAAATCGCCTAGGCGCCAAAAGCGTGCGCTTTTGATAACTATGGTTTCGGTTTTACCATAAAACCAGACCGACCCATGTTGGTGACATAGTGTTTACATGTTAATTTATCCAAGTGATCTTTAGTTTTTTTCAGAAAGGTGTCTGCTTTCAAATACTTTTAACTATTACATTCTTTAAATAACATTATTTAGGTGGATGAATGGCCTGCATTTGAAAGCTCTTCCCGCAGAGGAGTTGTTAAAGTCCGTCGGTGAGCAATGGAGGAGTGCTGGCATCCTCAATGAATCAGAAGGGGTTTTCATACAAGTAACACTTCTGTTCCCAAAGATTCTCTTCATTCTATTTCAATTTACAGAACTACTGAATCATCGTGCGTATGCATCTCAATACATACTTGTAGAGCTGGAACTTTTGAACCATTTACCTAAACATGCATTGATTTGGATTGTATTTTATCTTCAGCGGGTTAAATGGGTTGAACAAGCCAAACGGGTTGAAGTTGTTGCAAGCGTTTTCAAATTCTTAGAAGTTAAAACTTCTTAAAGTTTGTATTATGCATTTTAATGGTTCATTTTAATGTTATATACAGGATGCTTTTAAGCTCTTGGAGGGCGGGATGGACTTGATAACAGATGCTGATAAGTTACTTTTAGACTTGCTATCTTATCCTCTCCATGCTACTCTATCAAGGTTACTTGACCTTTATGTGCATTCGACGTTTAAAGCCGGTTTACTCTTTGATTTGAATGTGAGAAGTTTTCAGATAACAAACCAAAAAAAAAAGAACAAATAATTTGACTTCTATAGTCAAACCATATCTGGTTCACAGTAGAGATATAAAGGAAACCCATTCGATACTTATCTTACAAATTATGGCGTTGGCAGTTCTGAAGGTAGAGAAATCTTAGAAGACGGTCTTCCTGCGGTTGCAGAGAGCTTGTTAGCTGCATATGACAGTGGTGAACTTTTAGGTGCTCTTGAAGAAGGAAAATCCGGGTGGCAGAAGTGGGTGAAAGCCTTCGGGAAATCATTAAAACGCAAGGTGAGATTATAGACTACAGAATATAATTCAGCAATTGGTTGTGTATAGCTTTTGATCAAATATAATAATTAATTAGTTAATTATTGAGGCTATGGTGTGAATTTGCAGGGAAAATCACTGTTCATGCCTCTGCGAGTTTTGCTGACCGGAAAACTTCATGGGCCTGACATGGGAGAGGGCATAGTTTTGATTTATAGAGCTGGGACTAGCGGCATTGTGGCCCCTCAAGTCGGGTTTGTGACACTGGAACAACGGCTCGAATCATTGAAACAGGTTGACTGGGAAGCATTTAGCAAGGTGGAGCCTGCTACTGTTGCTTCTCACTGAGCTATATGGTTTTTGTGTTTGATTTTGTGGTTTACTTGGGCCATTTCATTGAGGAAAATAAGTCGGATTTTGTAGAATATAGTCAGTCATTATTTCATTTTGTTTGATAGTTCAGAGTATATTAACTGCATTGGATTGTTTGGGCGTTGTATTATATGTTTACACAATCGCGCAACATGTTGGGTTGCTCGTGTTTTGGGTTTGACCCGTTTGCCATAAACTAGTTAGAGTAATGTTAAACTTTTAGTGTAGATTTAGTAAGAAACACTTTATTTGATATGTGTTTTATAGATTTTTTTTACAAAATATTATTTTGATTTTATAAAACTTGTTTTAGTAGTATTTTTAACTTTGGATTTTCTTAATCATGTATTGTTTAAATCAGTCTAAAATAATCTTGAATTATTTTGTAGAACTTGGTAATGAGACGTATTTATAAGCTTTACAAAAGTGTAATTAATTTTTAATTAACTTAAGCCTAATCTTAACAAGTTATCCTTGAAATGATGCATCTTGAATACCCAAGGAATTTGTAGGTTCATTGGTGGTTTGAGATATTGAAAATTTAAACTGTCTAATTTGTTCAAACGGTTCATCTAAGGTTGATGTGTATATCGATGTGTCTCTAATTCTATTGTTGCTTGGTTTTACAAAATTTTGATGAGCTCATGTCACAGTTGGACTGTGTATCGACCATATGTTTTCTTTCCAATATTTTTTATTGATTTGTTTTGCTTGTTTGATTTTTTGGACATTTTTGTTAGTGATCTAGAAGTATAGCATATGAACATATAAATAAGTGCATTTCACTCTTTCTGTCCAATATGTTATATTCGGCATTTGTGTAAACACTCATATTTTTATGTTATATAGAAAGAACTAGTTGGATGCCCCGCCCGCGTTGCAGGGCGCTAAGCCGAATATTTCTTAGTTTAATAACATGTACGCATGTATTTAGTTACCTGTGCATACTACTCATAAGTAGAGATGGGCATAATACCCGGTTCCAAACCCGGACCCGTAGAACCGACCCGGAACCGGTTCCAGTTCGTACCCGGTACATAGGAGAACCGGGTCCAGGTTCAAAAAAACCCGGTGGTTCCTACCCGGTTCCATTTTTTCTCATAATAAATGGGTAGTACCCGGTTCCGAACCCTACCCGGTTTATACCCGTACCCGGTTCCTCTCCTGTACCCGGTTCTACCCGTACCCGGTTCCTCCAGTATACCCGGTATTTTGTTACCGTTAGAACCGGTTCTATCCGTTGCAAGCTCATTAAAATGCATTAAATGCCTAATATATCCGTACCCGGTTCCTCCAGTATACCCGGTATTTTGTTACCGTTACACCGTTTATTTATAGTTGAAGGTGAAATGAAGAACTTGGGGTAATAATGTGAGTGAAGGGTGAGAATTTGGGGTTTTATAGGAAAAAAAACATTTTTTTTTAATATAAAATCGGTCCCAACGGTCATATACCCGTTGGAACCGGTTCCAAACAGTGATATGCAGCTTTTGGTTTGAAAGTACCCGACATAACCGGTTCCAAACAGTACCCGGAATACCCGGTTCCAAACTGTACCCGAACCCGGTTCGAAAATACCCGTAACCGGTTACATCGGTTCCGTTTTTTTTATACTTCTACCCGGGTTCAACCCGGACCCGGTTCCTTAGTGTACCCGGTTCCGCCAAGTAATGTCAGTACCCGGGTACGGGTAGTACCCGGTTCCGGGTATTCAGAATACCCGATTATGCCCATCTCTACTCATAAGACGATCTCAAAAAAATTACATTGACTCAACCAATTAAAACAAAAGACTGCCATAGTTTTGCTAAAAAAAGATGGCAAGCCTGAGTTGGGGGCAAAATAGTAAATTGTCATAAACAATGAGCGAGGGTCAGACACTTGTTTGACAAAAAAGTTAAATTGAGTCAACCAAGTAAAAAAAACTACTATAGTTTTGAAAAGAAAAAAACTAAAACGATGGCAAGAATACAGATTTTAACTGGGGGCAAAATCATAAGTTTTTAAAAGAGGGCAAACTCATAATTTTAAACTGAGGGCAAATTCGTAATTTTTAGCTGGGGTAAAACCAGAATTGTGTTTTGAAATGGGGCAAAATCGTAGTTTTGAACTAAGGGCAAAATCGTATTTTTTAGCTGGGGACAAAAACATAAATTTATTTTAAACTGAGGGCAAAAACGTAATTTTGAACTGTAAACGAAATCGTAATTTTTAAAAGGGGGCAATTATAATTATATTATACTAACATGAAAAAAATAATAGGGCAGCCGCCCATTTTCCACCAATTGGGTGGCAGAACTATTGCCGTCTAGAGTTATGCGCCGCCCACGTTGCGTGGCGCTAAACCAAAAATTTATTAGTTTAATGACATGTACGCATTTATTTCGGTTAGTTATACATGCTACTTATAACACGATATAAAAAAGATGTATCGAGTTAACCAAATAAAGAAAAACACTATCATAGTTATGATAAAAAATAACTAAAATGATGGCAAGCGTGTAATTTAGAGTTGAGGGCAAAACAATAATTTGTCAGGACCAATTAGCGAGTGCTAGGCAGCTGTTTGGCACAAACAAAAACTAAATTGAGTAAACCAACTAAAATAAAACACTACCATAATTTTGCAAAAAAAAAAAAAACTATGGCAACATTACAATTTTTAGCTTTGGTAAAATCGTAATTTTAAAATCGCGGTAAAATAATATTTTGAACTGAGTGCAAAACCATTTTTTTATTTTGAATCGGGGGCAAAGTCGTAATATTTTTACTGAGGGCAAAATCGTAATTTTTAGCTGTCAAAATCGTAAATTTAAGCTTGGGGCAAAGCATAAATTTAATTTCTAACTGGGGGCAAGATCGTAAATTTAAACAGGGGATAAAATCGTAATTTGACAGGACCTATAAATAACTATTTTATGCAAAAGAAAAAAAAAACATAAAGCTGGCCGCCACTTTTGGCCAACCAATTGATTTCACTATTCCCGCTGACATCAGCACACTTTTTTTTTAACACTTTTTTTTTTGAACGGTAACTTTCTTAAGATATTTACATCCCCAAGACGGGGACCCTAACCAAGTCTGTCCCAGACTTACGTTGTCTTAACCGGGTCCGCGCTGGGAGTGGTCAGACTTGTCTGGTCCCCACACCTTTGCTACACCCGGGAGTCGAACCGGAGTCTCCAAGAAAACAAACCGGCCCAACTCCCAACTGAGCTGACATCAGCACACTTGTGTTTGTATGTATTGAAAATAAATGCATTTCACTACGAGTGAAATTGTGAAAATATATGTGGTAACATTTGGTTTTGATATACATGATAATATATCAAATACAAATAAAAAAGATTAGAAAAAAAGACGTTGGGGGCTCAGATGTTAAAAATTCTTTTTGGGCTAAAAGAGTAAAAGTGATATAAACCTCATTTATTACACGAGTTAAATAAATGTAATTTTATATACCAAATAATAAAAAAATTAGTAAATGTAATTTTGTATTGTGAAAATAAAAATATTTAATATATTAATACAAAGTTTGGTTTTCGTGATAAATAATTTGTAATTTTTAACATCTGAGCCCGTCTTTTTTTCCAACTCTTTTGGCCCCTAACACTAATCTCATCCATTAAATATTAGGGGCCAAAAGGGTTAGAAAAAATGCGTTAGGGGCCAAAAAGATTAGAAAAAAGACGTTGGGGGCTCAGATGTAAAAAATTCTTTTTAGGCTAAAAGTGTAAAAGTGATATAACCACAAGGGTCAAAATCGTAATTTACTCTATTAGCTAAATAAATAATATTATAAATGAGAAGAAGATTAAACTAAATAATAATTATCCATAAGAAATTAAACTAAATAATATTTAGTAGGAGGATTATCTATAATTAATTAGAAAACATTAAACTAAAATAATACTTATCTATAAAACATGGTCTAATATGATGACAAGTGTCCCAACAATGGTTTCTTTTATTATATAGTATAGATTATTGCTAACATGTATATCTTGTATACGCCGAGCTGAAAAGGTGGTGTTGGCTATGGAGAAAAGAAATTGCTTTATTTAAGAAGTTAAAGGTGGCGAAACTTATCGAGATTTAAGTATTGTATTGACATGTTACCAGTTGAACTAATATGTTATTACAATTTGAACACCCCTACTTATTTTGTATAAAGCAAATCTTTTCTAAACAACAATGTTATGCAGGGGCGGAACTAATTCAGGGGCGGATTTAGAAGGAAAGACCGGGTTCCCAGGAACCCAGTCTTTTTGGAAAAAAAACGTTTTTTTTGTAGTGTAAATCTTGTATGATTTGGAAAAAAACGTTTTTTTGTAGTGTAAACCTTGTATGATTTGGAAAAAGGAACCCAGTGATTTCTCCGGCTGGATCCGCTGGCCATCTCAAGGGGGCGGCCGCGCACCTTAAAAAAAGGAATTTAGTGTTATATACGCCGTAAAATCCCGATCGTACCCCTTAAAATTTTGCAGTCGCACCCTATGAACTGACTCTCTAAAGAGAGAAGATAGAAGTTTTAAGTTGGAATGGTTTGATTATTTGGTCGACAATGTCTCTTGGCTCTGATGGCAGCTGCTCTGCTAATAGTTACAGGAATAAGTGTATGTGTAGTGGGGCGTCATGGCTCACAATTAAACCCGGTTCGCGCCCCATAGCGCCGACCACACCATAACACGCGGCGCTATGGGGAAGATTTGGTTGTTCCCGTGATGTGCATAGCGGCGTGAAGAAGGAAAAGTTTGAGTTTTTTTGACCGTTTGCAACGGTCATAAAGTAAAAAAAAAATTAAATTCAATTAGTTTTCTATCTCTCATAAAAATACACCCCCATCTCCCATTTTTTTTATAAAATCCAATACAACCAACATACTTTCAAACCCTCTTTCTCTCTACTTTTTTTTTAATCTAGATTTTTTATGCAATGCAACCCTTCAATCGCAGTTTTATTACTCCCCGTTCTAGTGCAGACCCGTACCAAAGTAGCAATCCTACCCGTCCCGTGTCTCCGGTTCCCACTCGACCCACCCCATACGGATCCGGTTTTGTCGATTTTAATCAACATAATACCGGGTTCATGAACCTTTTGAACCAACCACTCTCATAGGACCCGAATATATACGGTTGGAACCCAAACCAAAACACAGACGGATGGGTCGTCTCAAGCATTCGGATCGGTACAAACATTCGGCTCCCCACTACACGAGCTCGAGGTTGTTCCGGAAACACAACCGGAAGTAGAGGAGACACAAAAAGGAAAAACAAAACTCCCATACAAAAAGAAAACGGAAACCACCCGAGCGAAAAACAATGTGCAATCGTGGGATGCCGAAGAGGAGTATGTGTTAAACCGAGCTTGGATCGACGTGTCGGAGGACCCCCAAATAGGTAATTTTATTTGTTTTTATTATTTTCTGGTATTTTTATTTACTGTTTTTTTTTCGATTTTTTATTTTCTGTTTTGTAATTTTTTTTCGGTTTTTTGTATTAATTATTTGTTTTTTTGTAGCAAACAACCAAAGTCAAGCCGTTTTCTGGAGCCGGAACCGAGAACTTTTTTTCGGGCTCATGGGTAGAGGAGACGAATACCGGCCGGCGGACTCGATATCGGGCAAGTGGACCGATATCAACAAGAAGTGCACGAATTTCCAATCCGTTTACCAACGCACTTTTAACAGATGGAAAAGTGGCAACAAGGACGAGAACATTACACAAGCGACCTTAGTCGAGTATACACAAAGTTAAGGTAATTTCCCGTACTTAAAGTGTTTGCAAATTCTTTGGAATAGCCCCAAATGGGCCAACGTCCGTACGAATACCGGTCGGTCGGCAAATAAAAGGTCGTCAAAGAGATCAAAAACCAACGAGTTGGGTGAACCCGAAACGCCAACCTCTGACGCTCGAAACACCGACGTCGACGATGATATTCCGGAGGAAGAGCCGGCGGAAAAGCTACCACGACCCGCCGGAAGAAGAAGCGGTGCAAGATCGAAAAGGCCCGAGTCATCGTCAATGGGATCCGAAATGACTAATGCATTTTCGAAGATAAACAAACGACTTCAAGACATACACAAACTAGGGACTAAGCGTATGGAAGAAAACCGTGAAGTGACCGAGATTATGCGGGATAGACAATGGGCTCATGACTTTGAATTATACTCGAAACCGCACGGCCACCTAACCGGAAAAGCGTTGAAGATGGCGTTGGCACAAAAGGAGCGAATCGAAAAAAAATCATAACCTTTGAGTTTTTAATTTTCTTTTAGTGTAATATTTTTTTAATTTTATTTTAATTTTTTTATTTTATTGTAATGTTTTTTTTTTTATTTAATGAAATGGGGTTTTATTTTATAAAGTTAGAAATTAATTAAAAAAATTGAAAATTAATTAATTGAGTAATATCATATTAGTTTTTCAACATAGGCCGCAAGCACCAGCCCAGTATCTATAATATCATGTTAGTTTGCTCCAACCGACATCAAAGTGACCCACATCTGTTTTGCATCCCAACTAATTTTGACGTTGAAGCTCATTAATTACTTTCAGCAATTTAATTCATGGGTAATTGTTAGGATCGGAGGCTCTCATGATAGTGTTTGTTTGTTTGAATATGAATGATCAATGAATATGAAAACATGTTAGGTGCAGCGGAAATGAAAACAAACTTTGTAAACACAATCAAAGGAGAAAATAGTTTGATAAACAATTGCTTCTCATAGAGTCAAAAGATTACAAATCAAAGCAAAAGATTACAGTCATGCTTACAAACTATACTCCCCCTCAGCCTGATGCCCCAAGGTTGGTTGCACACAAGATGAAAGGATTAGACATGAGGAGAAGAACCCGCTCAGTCAATCAAATGTAACAGTACAGGGTACTGTTACATTTATAGGCAAACCAAACCACTGAGGTATCAAAGCTGACGTCACCATGAAAGTGACATCTAACAACCTAACAACCTGTAGACACTGTCCTTATACCAACTACTGATGTCTAACAACTGATTGTAAATAAAATACAAAACATGAGAAAACAACTGCTTCACGTTCCACTGTTGTAGCCTAAGCACTGATGCTCAACAACAACATCAGTGCTTTCTTCAAAGGTGATCAGTCCTTGAATGAGCAGTGTTTGTGTCTTCAGCAACACTTAAGAGAAGCAGTAGATAGAGCGACAAAGTTTGTCTTCAGCAGTCTTTAGGATTACATCAGCATTTGGATCATCAGTTGTTCTTTTGAGCAATACTTAAGGTTCATCAGCTGATAGATAACCACTGACAAGGGGAAAGCAAAGTGTAAACTGCTGCTTATTGTGAATCCACTGTTGTGACCTGGTTTTGGCTTTACATTATCTGTTCCTCTGGAAGGGTTCGATCCCAACAATCTCCCCCTGGAACAGATAATGCCAAAACCCTTCATTATTCAGGACCTTTATTACTCATCAAGAGTGCCTTAGCTTGTTCTTTGAATTCAGCTTCAAATTCCTTTGCACTCTGGTCATCCTCATCCCTACACAGTGAAAGTTCAAGGAGATCCTGCAAATCTTGAACACTAAGGCCTAGTGCTTCTTTCCTTGATATATACTTCACCTCTCCATTGGATCTGACCAGAGTCAATACGTGGGTCTTTTGATCAGAGAGCCACTTTAGTACTTTTAAACCCAATGGATTTCGTGGGAGAGATTTATTTGCTGATGAATTGAGGGATGATGGCCTTGAAAACATCTGCAGACTTTCAGACATTCTTTTGAAAGTTTCTTCAATGACTTTGTCTGCTGCAGCTATATCTTCTGCAGTTTCTTGTTCAATAAGTTCTTGTCTTTCAGCTTCTGTCTTGTCTTTAGCAGTGTTTGGAGATGCAGGTTTGTTTAATGCCTTAAAAAGGCTTTGAAGCTTTGTTGAAGTTTCTTCTTTTAGACCCATTTTTGTGATGGTATCTTTGAAGAACTCTGCTTCTTTTTCTATTACCTCTTCTTCAGTCAGATGTTCTCCCTCTTCTTGATTTGATACAAAGGTAGACCGGAACAGTGTGTCGAGGTTTCCCATCTTCTGTTCAAGCTTCATCATTTGTTCTTGCTTTTTAGAAGTGCCTGAAACAGTTATCTTTCTTTTCTTCAGCCTTTCATAGGCTTCATCAGTTTGCTGTCTTGACCACTTTGATATGGCTTCAGCAGTATCCATTTTTGCATCCACCAGCTCCTTTTTCTTTCTTTTATACTCAGCAGTGAAGTCAGCAATGAGCTGTTTGAATTTGTTCCAGTTTGGAGGATTTTTCTTCTTTGAAGGATCATTCTTAATTCTATCAATCCTCTCAGCCTCATGCTTTAGAGCGATTATTGGCCATTCTTCAAACTGTTTTTCTTCAGCAGGATAGAATTTTTCTTTCATAATGTAGGCAAGATAGTGTTTTCTTAGCTCTTTGTGTTGTTCAGCCTTTTCTTTGATTAGTTCCTGTGCAAATTCTTCCATCTGCTTTACCTTTTCAAGGAAGAAATCCAGTCTTTTAGTAATGCCTTCTTCGCTTAGACTTTCACGTTCACTTTCAAATTTAGCTCTTGCTTTAGCCTGCCTTGTCTTGAGTTTGAGGTAATCATCCATATCCTCTGGTGGCATGTAGCCTATGAGTGAGGAGAATCTTCTTTTTGAAGGATCATCTTCTTTATAGAATTGCCTCATCTCATTTTTGATAGCTTCAAGTTCCAGTGGATATTTTGCAGCATTAGGATCATGTATACCCTCATCGGCAGTGATTGGCTTCCTTATTCTGTTGAAGAGCTTTGGCTGTGAAGTAGAAAAGGTGAGAGCAGTGGTGGATGACTGACTAACAGCTGTTGAGACAACTGGTGTCTCAACATCTGTTGTCATTACAACTGCTGATATGTCAGCAGTTGTCTTCTGCTTTTGAGCAGTGGATGAAAATGGTGAAGTTGGTGGTGATGGTGGTGAATCATCATCTGATATGAGATTTCTTCTCCTTTTTAATGAAGGAGGAACAGATAATGTTTTGGGTGGATCAGTGGTGGTAGATTGGATAGCAGTGGTTTGTGGCAGTGATTGACTGACAGTGGTTGAAACAACTTGTGTTTCAATCACTGTTGTCATTACAACAGATGTTGTAACATCTGTTGTCTTCTGTTTTATGACAGGAGGCAGTGGTGATGGTGTGATTGTAGATGATGATGGTGGAGCAGTAGTTGTAGTGGTGTGTGGTAGAGTGGTGTGTGTTGATGACATAGCAGCTGTTTGGCTACTGACAGCAGTTTTTGTAACTACTGCTGTATCAGCTGTTTGGCTAACAGGTTTTGAGACCTGCTTTTCTTTTTCTTTTTCAGGTTCAATATGGAGGCCATGCTCTATTCCCTTCGTGTTCATTTTTCTCAACAGCTTGATATTCTCCCCCTTTTTGGCATTATCTGTAGGGCGGTTATCAAGGAATGATATGGAAGAAGGAGCTTTGCCAGAGACACTTTGAATGCTTGCCTTTATAGCCTTGATATCTGCTTGAGTGTCCTTGAACCTTGATTCAACCATGTTGGTCAGCATTTGTACTTGAATGGCATGCTTTTTGTCAGCCATAAGTTGCTGTGCTTCAAGCATGGGTTGAAAAATATTCCAAAGCTCATTTTCAGCAAATGCATGTTGTGCAGGTGCTTGAGCAGGAATAGCAGAGGCTTGTGCTTTCTGAGCTTTTAAAATCTCTTGCACCATCTCTTTTATTTCAACAACTGATTCTTCAAGTTTGTCAACTCTGCCCGTCAATTCCTGATATTTTGAATCATCACCTACTTTAGTAGGATCATCTGAATCCCCACCAGTAGTGGTTATATCAATGTGTGTCTTAGGGACAGAGTCCCAAAAATCACCCATTGATGCCCCTTGTTCTCGGTACTGGGGACTTCTTTCTTCAGCACTTGATAAACCTTTGATGTTACTAGTGGTCAAAATAGGCTCACTAGTGGTTAACATTGGTGCTATTGAAGAAATTGCCTTCAAGGGAGTCTGATTTATGAAACAACTGGCCAACTGGAGACCTGTTGATCCACCAGTTGTAGTTGCTGTTCCACTTGAACTACCACCGAGAGTTACTTGTAACTCAGGGGGTGTAACCTCCTCAGTTGTTGCTGGGATAGCAGGAGTAGTAGCATCAGACGCAGTCACTTGTGGGGGTATACTCTCAGTGACAGGTGATAGAGAGGAACTGGTTTGTGTCTGAGCTATAGCAGCTGCATGCAACAAAGGTAGCATGGATTGTGGCATTATTATTGGTGAGGGGATGGGGGTTGAAAGAGACATGTCCTTGGGATCAGGACTGAGGAAGATGGATCCAAGTGGATTCAGAGCTTCATATTGTGGTGTCCCTGTGCTTACAACCTGATCCTTTTGTGAGGATGCAGGAGGAGTTTTAGGCAAGGGTTGAGATCTTTCTTCTAACTGCTGTGAGGAAGTAGCAGCAGTGGTTTGTGGTGACTTTTGTGTTGTCACAGGCATTTCCTCTGGGATCTCATCTTCCAGAGTTGCCTTTGTTTTGGGTTTGGTGGGTTTTCTGGATGTTTTTCTTTTGGTCTTTTTGGTTATGTCAGGTGTGGGTTTCAAAGCAGTGGTTGTGCTGCTATGATCACCTGGAGCAGTGGGCTCAGCAGCAGATACCTGAGGAGCAGTTGTAACCTCTAAAATCTGCTCAGGTACCCCTGCTTTTGTTTTTATTGGTGCCATCATCCTTGAAAATGTTTCTTTTGTTAAGCTTTTTATTTGACAATGAACACCTTGTTTTAGCAAATTTAAATTTTCCTTTTCAAATTTTTGTTCAAAATAGTAACTCAAAAATCTTGGAAAAAGTAAAAATGCTTTACTTTCAACATTTTTCACCATGTCATTGAAAATCTCCTGGGAGTAGTTGTAGTCCTTATTATTCAAAATAGCGTAACCCAGGCTTTGAATTTTCAATGGTATTTCGTTAAAAGATGTTGTTTTATTTGAGGCACACATCAAGAGTGTGTGAAATAAAAACCTGGGTGCAGATGGAAAATAACCCTTTTGTAGGGTATCTACCTTTGATTCTTCTGCATAACCCCTTTTCAGAAAATCAGCTTTTAACTCGTTTTTGTCAAAAGAGGTTTTACCGTTCTGATCATCAAGTATGAAGACTTCTGATATTGATTGTGGTGTGATTTTGATCGCTTTTCCCTGTATCGAGGAGTTAATGGCAATGACTTTATCATCTTGTTTTTCAAGCGTCGCCTTTTTCCAAAACTCTCTCTGGGTTTGCAGATATATGGGAGCATTTACTGTCAACAAAGTTTTGTACTTTGATCCAGTTATTGCATCAATGATGGAGTCGAAGGTGTGGTTGTCTTTGGGTTTTAGTATGATGGATAGATGGATGATGTTGCGAGCTTTACATGATTTTGTATACGATCAGTTAGCGGGCATACCCCACACGAGTCACCATCCCCATGGTTAATGCCAAAAACTTCACATATTTTTTTTATAACTCCACCTAGAGGGTATGTACCACATGAGTCGCTATCCCCGCGGCAATACCATAGGCTTCGTTTTTCCTTTTTTTTAACATGTGCTCAAATGAATGGATGAAATATTTTTTCGGGCGCCACACTGTGTTTTCACAAAAAAAAAACATGTGTGCCAATTTAATCGGAAAAACTTATAAGCTTTTTATTTATGACATACCCCTTATACTCTCCACAGTTTGAGTTTTTGTCATATCTCCTAAGGTGAGAACCCACAAGACTCCTAATTCTAGGTATTTTATATCATTCGTAAGGCATCATTCAATTGGCTGGACCTACCTACATATCCTAAATTGGACGCGTGACTGACCGTTCATTATCTCATATATATAGTAATTAAATGTCAACGATCCAATTATACCTATCATTTTCCATTTATTGCAAAAAAATTCTCGAAACATCTTCTATTTTTCAATTTTTTTTATTTTTAAATTTTCAAGTTTTTTTTCTTTTTTTTAAAGACCTGACTAAAACACCAGTTCAAGTAATTTATAGTTATCTATGGATCTCACACTCAAAAGACTACAACGCCACCTAATCCTGTTTGAAGTTCTTAAGGTTAAAAGATATTAAATATACCATCTTATATAAAAAACTCTTATGTTATTCCGATTAAACTTATGATGGATAGATGGATGATGTTGCGAGCTTTACATGATTTTGTATACGATCAGTTAGCGGGCATACCCCACACGAGTCACCATCCCCATGGTTAATGCCAAAAACTTCACATATTTTTTTTATAACTCCACCTAGAGGGTATGTACCACATGAGTCGCTATCCCCGCGGCAATACCATAGGCTTCGTTTTTCCTTTTTTTTAACATGTGCTCAAATGAATGGATGAAATATTTTTTCGGGCGCCACACTGTGTTTTCACAAAAAAAAAAAAAACATGTGTGCCAATTTAATCGGAAAAACTTATAAGCTTTTTATTTATGACATACCCCTTATACTCTCCACAGTTTGAGTTTTTGTCATATCTCCTAAGGTGAGAACCCACAAGACTCCTAATTCTAGGTATTTTATATCATTCGTAAGGCATCATTCAATTGGCTGGACCTACCTACATATCCTAAGTTGGACGCGTGACTGACCGTTCATTATCTCATATATATAGTAATCAAATGCCAACGATCCAATTATACCTATCATTTTCCATTTATTGCAAAAAATTTCTCGAAACATCTTCTATTTTTCAATTTTTTTTATTTTTAAATTTTTCAAGTTTTTTTTTCTTTTTTTTAAATACCTGACTAAAACACCAGTTCACCCCCCCCCCCCCCCCCCCCTTAAAATCACTTAAAATCTACATTGTCCTCAATGGGGAAGAAAACTACGATTCAAAGATAAAAGAAAAAATATGTACAGAAGATTGGAACAAACTCCCCTGTTTGAAGAAGCAAGATCCTCGTGAATGTTCCACATCGACGGTATAGCATTTCATTCGCGACCGCGTTCAGCAAAAACTCGGGTTGCTATTGGAACAAACTCCCCTGTTTGAAGAAGTAAGATCCTCGTGAATGTTCCACAGCGACGGTATGGCATTTCATTCGCGACCGCGTTCAGCAAAAACTCGGGTTGCTCTCTATAAATGATGTTCAGATCATCGCCATTCAAATGGAGATTGAGTATGGACAGTTCTGACTGAATCCTGATTTGCCTCTAATAAGATCCATCCATGTTTCGAATAATTCACCTGTACAAACTCAAACAGGACACCCAAATTTTAATACCGAACTACACAAATATATATATATATATATATATATATAATGAAATAAAAAGAAAGATATTTTTGGGTTTTTTTTTGTTTTTTTATTTTTTTATTTTTATTTTTTTATAAAACTAGAAAAACACTAAGCGCACTAATTCCCCGGCAATGACGCCATTTTGATGACTGTCGTAAGGGTCATGCAAAAACCTAATTAAACTAAGTAGATTGCGTAAGTATGGTATCGTATGCACAGGGAATATGTGGTTAGTGTTTAGCTATATTATTTAATTAACTACTACTAGTCTACTAATCTAGAATTGGGGGTTTGGACTGAATTGAAAGAAACTAAAAAAAAAAACTAACTACAAGAAAAGATATCATATTTATAAAACGTAACTTCCTCCAAAATTCAGGTTATAGGTTTACACAAGATTAGCTAGTTATTTGGACACCACATAGACATAGTGTTGGAAAACCTAATTAAACTAAATAGATAGCGTAAGTAGGGTATCGTATCCACGGGGAATATGTGGTTAGTGTTTAGCTATATTTTTTAATTAACTACTACTAATCTAGAACGAGGCGGTCGGGGGTTATTAGATCTGATGGTAGACGGTTGGGTGTTGTTGGTCGTGGTGGAGTTAGAGGGCTCGGTGGTGGTTCTCGCAGGTGGAGGTGGACTTGGTGGTGGTGCTAATGGGTCGCCGGAGTTTTTAGCTGGTAGGGGGTGTCTACACCAGGTTCATTTGATGAAGGGGAGGGTTGGGTGGGGTGGGGTGGGTCCCACTAACAATAATAATAATAATAACATAAATTTTTTTCTTTTATTTTTTTTAATGTAAAATAAGTTCTGGACTAAAATGACAAGTTGAAAAGTTTACAAAGAAAATGTTACAAATACCCCTGGTTAAAACTAGGTTTTAAGACAGAGTTAGGCAATGTGATCAAAATAGCATAAAAATGGAAAACTCAGGGACCTAGAGAAGAAAAAAACTATTTGGACTAAAATAGCAATTTGAGACAAATCTCAGGGACTAAAATGGCAATTTACTCTTATAGATACTAAGCGAGTTTATTTCACTTATTATCTTTACCATCCTTTGGCCAATGACCTTCCGGTGCGTTGAGAGACTCATAACCTTCTAACGTGGAGGTCATAAGTTCTAGTCTCACCTGAAGCAAAAATGCCCCGGGTGCATTTGTGGACGTTAATAGCCCTTTGCATTAAGTTTACCTGACTTAGGCTTTTGTTAGTCGATCAAAAATAAACACTTCGTCATTTGACTCTATAAACATTATTTTTTTCGCACTTAAAGTTTAGTGATTTTCTCATTCTGAAAAATGTCATAAATAAAATAGTATGCATATCTATACTATATTATAAAGCATTTCTCCAAGGGCTTCTTAAAAATTAAGAGGTCTAAGTAGAGATGCTTAGCATACAACACATAATGCATATATTGATTATTTTTTAAGGATAAATTTGTCTTTTTCTCACACAATAGTATCAAATTACTAATTATAAATTAATAATTGAAGTTGTTAAATACAATTAAATTAAGACTTGAATGTTACTAGAAAAAGAATTCAAAGAGTTCTGTGCAGCCGTATTCAAGTTGTTAAATACAATTAAATTAAGAAAATAAGTATAGACTTAAATGTTAATAGAAAAAGAATTCAAAGAGTTAGTATAGACTTGAATGTTACTAGAAAAAGAACTCAAAGAGTTCTGTTCAGCCGTGCTCATGGCTTCCTAACCCATAATGACAATAAAAAAAAGAATTCAAAGAGTTCTCTTCCACATGGTTTCCCAATCGACCAAATGAATTGAATTTCGAAACAGTCAAACTGTTGGCCATCATTGACAAATATATATAGTGTTCAAATTCACATGGTGGCTATAACCCGTAAGAAAATCACTTGGCTGGATCTCAAATTTTGATCGTACGATTTGTCTCTTGCAAACTATTCGAATATTATCACTGGCGACTACATTGCAGCTCATGTCCGCCGACAACTGCAGCCTTCTCTGCGACGATACCACCACTCCATCATATTTCAAATTTTAAAGAAACCAAATCACCTTTCAATCTCTACTCCTAATGAACTAGCCGGTGATGCCAATCCGCGACGGTCGACTAAAAGTGGAAGTTATAGACCTTCGTTGCTGATTAGATCTCCGATTCTGATGCGGAGTCGTTTACGGCTTGATCCGATGTCTAAACTCTACTTTTCGTGAATGAATAATAATCTTAGTTTTATTCAGTTTTTTTATGTGCATAATTATTTCTTGTTTGATGAGATCTAGATGATTGTTATTTTTTTATTGTAATGGGTTTAGTTGTTTGATAATTGTTTTTTTTTTTTTTTTTTTTAAGTTTAAATAGTTAGATTGTGATAAATTTTAGTTTATTTTAGTTCTTGTACGAGCCAAGTCTTATAGTTATAATTTTGTTGATGTTATGTCTAAATTAACGATCACTCCTAAATAGTTAGGATATGGATATTTTTTGTATGTAAAGCTAGCTTTATTGAATAATTCTTATGTTTAAAACATTATTTACGCATGTTGTTATAGCATATTCTGATGGATCCCTGTTTTACTTTGTTTGCAAGTGTTTATGGTTAAAACCAACGGTGGAGAATTCAACCAAATGTTTAAAATATGTTGCCTGCAGCCCATGATACATGATAGAGGTGCAGATTCAAAATTGTTCGTGAACCGAAACCGGCTTGCAACCCATATGGAGAGACACCGGTTTAAGCATGATAGAAATCGTAGGGTTTGGAACTGGTTCGAGCCTAATGGAAATGAACTTACTCATTAACAACCTTTAATGGTGTTTCCGCCGCAACGCGCGGGCATCCCACTAGTAAGTTATTATACAAAGCCTCCTAAAAATAAGAAGTGTAGAAATACACAATGAATGACACAAGATGCTACAATGTCGAACAAAATATAACACATTGCCGAAAAATATAACATAATATCGAGGAAAAAAGACATAATGAGTCGCAAAAAAGACACAATGATGCAAATATTACAAAAACGCAATGGTAAATAAAAGACACAATGATAATAAACAAAAATTATAAAAGAGTTAACTGCCATTTTCGTCCCTGTGGTTTGGTCACTTTGGCCATTTCAGTCCATTTTTCAAAAATGCGCCATTTTCGTCCCCCACGTTCTGGAAAGGTGTCATTTCAGTCCAAAAATCATAACCCAGTTAAGTCAGTTTGTAAATAAGGACTGATTGTGTAAATTTGTAACATAAGGGACTGATTGTGTAAATTTGAAAAATGGACTGAAATGGCAGTTAACACCACCACCACTAGCCCTGCCACCACCACCACTCCGCTGCCACCACCACCGCCACCACAGCCCTGCCACCACCACCACTCCGCTGCCACCACCACCGCCACCACAACCACTGCCAATCGCCGGAACCGGAGCTCCACAAAAATCATCACTGTTCATCGTCAACCGCCATCATCATCGTTTTGAGTTAGAGTTCTTCGTGTTCGAAGTTCTCGAATTTCCCGATCATCGTATCAGCAACATCGCTCCTTCAAATAACCATCATACATATACACCTACCTGCAACACACATTGCACATGTATACACACGCACTCACCTACAATATACGTTACACACATACATATAAATCAACACACACACACACATATAAATCAAGTTTCCGTAATCAGACACAATCAAGTTCCATATTTTAGACGAAACGAAACGTACACGTATTCTTATTCCGCTTTTGTTCTCATGTATTTTAGTTCAACTTTGGAGTTGTATTTCTTAGTCGCCGGAAAGAACTCAAGGTCACAAAAAAAAGATTTTAGCAAGCGTGGTCGGAACTGTTACCTGAAAAGATCCGATAAACAAATCAAACAGATTAGAGCGGCGCCGGTTGCGGGGAAATCGGAAGACGGTCAGGCGGCGGTGGTGAAGTTGCAGCGGTCTCTGGGCGAGAGTGTGTGATACTAGGCGGAGTAATACAATGGCGGAGTGTGACGGTACGTCGTGCGGAGTTGTCGATGACCCAACTCTGATTCGGGGTGAAAAACGATGCGGCGGCGAGCACAATCGGCAATCGGCAATGCTTTTGATTGTGTAGGGGGAACGAGAACAAGGGGAGGCTATGAATCTGGTTGGGTTCGATCAATAAAATAGGAAAGCCGCGTCGACAATTGATAGGAGATTTGTAATTTTGACCAGCTTGTTTTGTTCCATATATATACATATCTTTTCCTTTTTTTTGTCGGTTAATCAAAGGAATAACCATAACAATATAACAAACCTTTAAATCTATATGTCATGTGATAGAGATGCCAATAATTTCAATATATACACACGTTCGGATGTTATGATTAATGTTGTTGTTGTTAGTTTTATTATTGTTCGGCTGTGGTGGCGGAGTGGTGGCGGTGGTGGCGGTGGTGGTGGCAGCGTAGTGGTGGTGGTGGCAGGGCTAGTGGTGGTGGTGTTAACTGCCATTTCAGTCCATTTTTCAAATTTACACAATCAGTCCCTTATGTTACAAATTTACACAATCAGTCCTTATTTACAAACTGACTTAACTGGGTTATGATTTTTGGACTGAAATGGCACATTTCCAGAACGTGGGGGACGAAAATGGCGCATTTTTGAAAAATGGACTGAAATGGCCAAAGTGACCAAACCACAGGGACGAAAATGGCAGTTAACTCATTATAAAATCTACAACCTATAAATCCAAAATTATAAAATCTCACATGGTAGAGTTTGATGAGAAGGTTCCAACGCCGCTTGGCTGACGGATTCCGTTTGAGAGAGAGGAGAAAAGGAAGAAGCGTTAGTTAAGAAAGCGTAGTTTCGAACCATCTGGCTCTAGCCCAGTGGCCAGCAACAATGAAGGGGAGAGCTTGGGGGCTGAAAGGTCACCGGTTCGAACCTGAGGAGCGACCGAGTTTTCGAGTAACCGCGCTTGAGCCTTCGGCTGGGCAAACCCACACCTATACGGATGTGGGGTGGTGAAGTTTCTCGGGGGACGCCAAGCCACACTCGCCAAGCGTGGGCCCGGTTAAGACAACATAGTCTTGGCTGAGTGGGGTGGTGGTCAGCTACCGATTTATCGGTAGTAGCGGCCTCGCCGTTTGTTGTGAAAGTCGCCGTCCAAAAAAAAAAAAAAGAAAGCGTAGTTTCGACATTACGTCGGTCGGTCGGTTGAATCACAGGTAATAACAATAATAAAATAATAATAATAATAATCACAAGGAAGGATTCTTTCTTTACTTTCACAAAGTATCAAATCAAATCTCATTCCCGATGACAACATTCACCACCGATCATCTTCTTCTTCTTCACCTAGCTCACCCGATCTGAAAAGCCACCAATGTCCTCTCTCGGCGGCCAATCCCGCTGCGGCTGGCTACTCGGCCCATCACTCGACAAAATCATCAAAAACGCCGCATGGCGCAAACACTCTCACATCGTCGCCGCTTCCAAATCCGCACTCGACAAACTCCAAACCCTAGCCGACGATCCCTCCTCCTCCACCTCCCTCTACGGCGTCTCCTCCTCCTCCGACCTCGATCTCCTCCTCCTCCCTCTCATCCTCGCCGTTGATTCCTCCTCCCCCAAAGTCGTCGAACCCGCCCTAGATTGCTGTTACAAATTATTCTCCTTACGTCTCATCCGCGGTGAGATCGATTTAAATGCAAATGATGACTCAGCTTCTATTGTGTCTAGGTTAATTGATTCCGTTTGTAAGTGTAGTGGTTTGGGAGAAGAGATTGTGGAGCTATTGGTTGTTAAGACTTTGTTGTCTGTTGTTCGGTCCACTACGGTTTTGGTTAAGGCGGATTGTTTGAATCAGATTGTGAAAACGTGTTATAATATTTATTTAGGTGGAGTGAATGGGACGAACCAGATCTGTGCCAAGGCGGTGTTGGCGCAGATGATGGTGATTATTTTCGCTCGTGTGGAGGCGGATTCGGTGCAGGCGACGTTTAATACGGTTTCGGTGTCTGAGTTGTTGGAGTTTAATGATAGGGGGCTTAGTGAGGGGAGTTCGGTGCAGTTTGCGCAGAATTTGATTAATGAGGTGGTGTTTACGAATGTGGTTGATGTGGTTGATGGGAGTGGTGATGTGACGTCTCCGGTGGTTCCGGAAGTGCAGGAGGAGAAAGGTGGGGAGAAGGTGGGTGAGGGTGAGGGTGAGGGTGAGGTGGGTGAGAAGGAGGATTTGAGTGGGTATACGAAGATTAGGGATTCGGGGGTTATGGTTTTTAAGAATTTGTGTAAGTTGTCGATGAAGTTTTCATCGCAGGAGCAGTCGGATGATCAGATTTTGTTGAGGGGGAAGATGTTGTCTTTGGAGCTGTTGAAGGTGATCATGGACAATGCCGGTCCGATATGGCGCACGAATGAGAGGCAAGTAGCTTCATGTCTCTTGACTGTAATTACTAGCTCTCAAATGTATGTATAGTTATCAACTTAACTTAGCCAGGAACTACAATAGACACCCATATACTCCTAACCATGTTCTTGCATTTAACTAGCATATATGATCTTGGAATCAGGTGCTGGTAGAAACTAGAAACATCATTTTGTTTGTATAATGATTAATGAGACCTTTTTGATGTATCGTTTCTTTATATTGTAGTGAAAAAATGAAAAGGTAACGAGGCCAAGAAATATACTCAAACCATGTCATAAAAATACATACATAAATAGATCCTTAGATGAGTTGTCAATCTTGAAGTTTTAAAGAGGGATTTACATAAAAAGAACGTTAAACCTGGGATAATGAAATGCTGCTTAGGTTAGATTAGCATGTTCTTGTTCTCTTCAGCTGTGGAATTTGTAGAATTATTGTCTAAATAGAAGGCCGACAGTAGTTTATATCGGTAATAATAATGATATATAATGTTTTAAAATTACTTTTATTTAATTGCCCAATAACTCCCTTTTTTGTATTTTTTGGATTTCACTATAAACTCTACAAAACTAGTTTGGGGCACTACTTGTGTGAGTTCATTACATCAGTTTTACTGCTTCAAACCGAAGCAATTCTTTTGCAGATGTTCTAAATAATAGAAGGCTTCATCTAGAGTAGTTTGAAAGTTAGATTTATATCGATTTTTTTAGATGAGGTATTTACTATTTTTTCCACAGATCTACTTTGTTATGTAAATCCAGTTTATTTTCGGTCTTTGAGTGATACCTACATATAACATGTTAGTTTTACGTTACTAATTTACCCATATACTGAATTATACTCCGAATGTATGTAAAATTAGATGATAGTACAAGGTGTATAGAGAATAATTTTTTGTAAAGAGTTTAAAAAATATTTATTATATTTTTTTACTTGATATGCGTAATTTTTTGCACTGAACTTTTCTGCCAACGTCCATTTGCCTTTTACCTGCTTTTCTTGCCTTAGCACGTGGGTTGACTCACTTATTTTATATTTGAATTTATTTTCTGTTTTTATAGTTAAGATAAACCCACAAACTTCATGTTTGTTAATTCTGATAATCTTACTCTACAGGTTCATAAACGTCATCAAACAGTTTCTTTGCCTGTCCTTGTTAAAGAACAGTGCATTGTCAGTCATGTCAATTTTTCAGCTTCTCTGTTCAATATTTCAGAGCTTACTTATAAAATACAGATCTGTATTGAAATCAGAAATCGGGATATTTTTCCCCATGCTCATTCTCCGTGTTCTTGAAAACGTTCTTCAGCCGAGCTTCATACAGAAGATGACAATCCTCAATTTACTGGATAAAATATCTCAGGATTCACAGATTATGATCGACATTTTTGTCAACTATGATTGTGATGTTGATTCTCCCAACATATTTGAAAGGTAAGAACCAGTTAAAGATTCATTGATTTTCTTGTTGCTAGTGAAGAATGCATGTTTTTAAGCCTGCTGTTTGTTGATCAACAATGTTAATGCATATTCTAGCGTATGGAGGCTATGGCCTACAATGTTGGATTAATATTTCATAATTAGCATCTCGATGTTATTTTTGAGGTTGAACTTCTCCAATAGCAAAAGCATCGTCAATTTATTAAGAGTGAAATCATTTTCGTCCCTAAGGTTTGGCCAGTTTTGCGACTTTCGTACAAAGGTTTATTTTGCCGCATCTAGATCCAAAAAGTTCGAAATCTTTCCATTTTCATCCGGCTTGATAACTCCATCTATTTTTCTCAGTTAAGTCAGGGGTATTTTTGTCATTTTTTGTTAACTTAAAGGGCAATTTGGTCCTTTTCACTTTATGTACAAGCATTTAGCATAATGTACAAGTATTCAAAACCCTTTAAGCTAATAAAAAAGACTGAAATACCCCTGACTTAACGAAGAAAAATGGATGGAGTTAACGAGCTGGATGAAAATGACAAGATTTCAAACCTTTTGGATCCAGATGCGGAAAAACAAGCCTTTGGACTAACGTGGCCAAACCTCAGGAAGAAAAATGGCATTTTACTCGTATATTTATAAGCAAGATATCTTTCGCATAGAATTTTTACTAATGTATAGTTTTCATATCTTCCTCTATGATGATGCTGGGATTTTGGGTTAGTAAATTGTATTTAAACCTTGTTAATTCCGTCAGACGTTTGCAGGACTGTGAACGGTCTTCTGAAAACTGCTCTAGGTCCACCTCCTGGTTCCACTACCACCTTGACTCCAGTGCACGATCTAACATTCCGGTTTGAATCAGTTAAGTGCTTGGTTATAATCGTCAAGTCTATGGGAGCTTGGATGGACCAACAACTTAGAATTGGCGAGTTTGGTGTTGTACGCAGCACGTCTGATAATAATGATACTGCGCTGGAGACTAGTCACACAAGTCTCGGAGGTGATGAAGTAGGTCTTTCTGATTTTGAGTTGCACCAAGAAGCTATTAATGACCATTCCACTGCTACCCTAGAGCAACGCCGCGCTTATAAGTTAGAACTCCAGGTACATAATTAAATAATACATCATATATACGTATACGTGTGTGGTTTTGACAATGGACGATGCGTTGGAAGATGCCATTTTATCTCAAAATGCATGCCATGTCTTTGAGTAGTCTTTTACTCTTTTATTATTATTATTATTATTAATAGTAATGCTAGTATTATGCTTATCTGATGTCTTTTAAGTTCAAGTTGTAATACCATTGTCTACTAAAAATTTTACGTTGCTATTATTGCAGAAAGGTATTTCCCTATTCAATAGAAAACCTTCCAAGGGTATTGAATTCCTGATAAGTAACAAAAAAGTTGATGCAACACCTGAAGCAGTTGCATTGTTTTTGAAGAACACTTCTGGTCTGAACGAGACTGTGATTGGTGACTATTTGGGTGAAAGGGAAGATTTCTCGTTAAAGGTAATGCATGCTTATGTGGATTCCTTTAAGTTCGACGGAATGGACTTTGGTGAGGCTATTAGATTTTTTCTAAGGGGTTTCAGATTGCCCGGTGAGGCCCAGAAAATCGACCGTATCATGGAGAAATTTGCAGAGCGCTATTGTAAATGCAACCCTAATTCATTTACCAGTGCCGATACAGCTTATGTTCTTGCCTATTCTGTCATAATGCTGAATACAGATGCCCATAACAGCATGGTCAAAGACAAGGTAAGATTTAGCAAACTTTCATGTCACGTTGATTATTTTGGCTTTATCTGACACTCATGATGGTTTACATGTAAGATGAGCAAAGCTGATTTTATCCGCAACAACCGAGGGATCGATGATGGAAAGGACTTACCTGAAGAAAGCTTGGGCGCCCTCTATGATCAAATTGTGAAGAACGAAATAAAGATGAAAGCCGATACTTCAATACCACAAAGCAAGCAGACAAACAGTGTCAATAGATTACTCGGCTTGGATGGTATACTTAATCTTGTCTGGAAGCAGACAGAGGAAAAACCCTTGGGTGCGAATGGAGCCCTTATAAAGCACATCCAAGAGCAGTTCAAGGAAAAATCAGGAAAATCAGAGTAAGATAATACTACAGCTTTAATTGATATTTTATGATTCTATATATATGTTCTATATACAGTTATAGAATCAATAACTATATAGGTTGTAGTGTTGTAACATTTCTCCCTTGCAGATCTACTTACTATGCTGTTACGGATGCTGCAATATTGAGGTTTATGGTAGAAGTCTGCTGGGGCCCAATGCTTGCTGCATTCAGTATGACTCTGGACCAAAGTGATGATAGAGCAGCTGCTAATTATTGCTTACAGGGGTTTAGGCATGCTGTGCATGTCACAGCTGTAATGGGTATGCAGACACAGAGAGATGCGTTTGTCACCACTGTTGCAAAATTTACGTACCTTCATTGTGCAGCAGATATGAAGCAAAAAAATGTTGATGCTGTCAAGGTAGTCATCTTAATGGGTTTACATTCTATAATTATAGATAGACTCACTCACATCTGATCTGTTAAGTGTCTTTTAATTGGTAGGCAATAATAGCAATCGCGATAGAAGACGGGAATTATCTTCAGGATTCCTGGGAACATATATTGACTTGTCTGTCTCGATTTGAGCATTTGCAACTACTGGGAGAGGGTGCTCCATCTGATGCCTCCTTTTTAAGTGGATCAAACGTTGAAACAACAGAAGACAAATCACTCAGGAACAACTTTCCGTCCTTGAAAAAGAAAGGAACCCTCCAGAATCCGGTTGTGATGGCTGTTGTTAGAGGCAGCTCATACGACAGCACTTCTCTAGGAGCTAATACGTCAGGACTGGTGACCCCAGATCAAATTAGCAGCTTCATTTCAAATTTGAACCTGCTTGAACAGATAGGAAATTTTGAGCTTAATCACATTTTTGCTCACAGCCAAAGGTTGGATAGTGAAGCAATAGTCGCTTTTGTGAAAGCCCTTTGCAAAGTTTCCATGTCGGAGTTGCAATCCCCAACCGATCCCCGGGTGTTCAGTCTGACAAAAATAGTTGAAGTTGCGTAAGATCCTAACCTTGTATCTCCAAAACTTTAGATTAAATTTTCTGTTCATAACTTTTACTTTATGAATTTCACACATCATCTCATTTGAATTTTCTTCAGGCACTACAATATGAACCGTATCAGATTAGTGTGGTCTCGCATCTGGAGTGTTCTTTCGGATTTCTTTGTTTCAGTTGGTTTGTCAGAAAACCTGTCAGTTGCTATCTTTGTCATGGATTCGTTGCGTCAACTGTCTATGAAATTTCTTGAGAGAGAAGAGCTGGCAAACTACAACTTTCAGAATGAGTTTTTGCGACCATTTGTGATAGTCATGCAGAAAAGTAACTCTGTTGAAATCAGGGAATTAATAGTTCGCTGCCTCTCACAAATGATACTGAGTCGCGTCGGTAACGTAAAATCTGGTTGGAAAAGTGTTTTCATGGTATGCTTTTTTATGCTTTCCTTGCTATTTTTTAGCTGGTGTCTTGTTCTACATTCACACGACTTTGCTCTAAAAAAATAACTAGAGTAAAATGCCATTTTTCGTCCCTGAGGTTTGGCCAGTTTTGCGACTTTCGTCCAAAACTTTGTGTTTCCGCATCTAGATCCAAAAGGTTTGAAATCTTGCCATTTTCATCCAGCTCATTAAATCCATCCATTTTTCTCCTTAAGTCAGGGGTATTTTCGTCTTTTTTGTTAACGTAAAGGGCAATTCAATCCCTTTCACTTTATGGAAAAGACCAAATACTGCTGAAAAAGACCAAATTGCCTTTTAAGTTAACAGAAAAAACGGAAATCCCCCTGACTTAACGGAGAAAAATGGATGGAGTTAACAAGCCGGATGAAAGTGGCAAGATTTCAAACCTTTTGGATCAAAATGCGGAAAAACAAACCTTTGGACTAAAGTTGCAAAACTGACCAAACCTCAGGGACGAAAATGGCACTTTACTCTAATAACTATATTTTAGTAGGTATACAATCTTTCGTTCTTATACACTATTTTGTTGTCAGGCGTTAACTGCTGCTGCTGCTGATGAAAGGAAGAATGTGGTGGTGTTGGCATTTGAGACGATGGAGAAAATAGTACGGGAGTATTTTCCTTATATAACTGAGACAGAGACCGCGACTTTTACGGATTGTGTCAGATGTCTCATCACTTTCACCAATAGCAGATTTGACAGTGATGTAAGCCTAAACGCCATTGCTTTTCTCCGCTTTTGCGCTGTCAAGCTTGCCGAAGGGGGCCTTATCTGCAATACCGAAAATGTTGCTGCGGCTGCTGATGGTTCAAGCGTTTCAGTTGTGAAGGAAGCTGATGGAGAAAATTTAATGGATGTAGACGAAAACGCTTCCTATTGGATTCCTTTGCTAAGTGGTAATTTACTAATGCATTTAACAAGACCCATTTGTCTATTGCTCAGTGTTGTTAATAGCGAGCATAGCGCTCACTATAGCGTTTAGCGCGGCAATGCGATTAGCGCCCGCAATCTGATTTTGGTGCCTCCTAGCGTGGAAATAGCGGGATTATAGTTTTTTTTTGTTTTGATATAAATAGCAATAATGCATGCCCTATAAAATAGCAGTATTTTCGTTTTATTTAAATATACATATGAAAACAGTGTATTTTGATGAAATACACATATAAAGTATTTCTAAATTATCTTCTAGCGTATCGCTAATCATAAAATAGCGCCCACTATTTCATCGCTATTGCTACGTCGCGTATAGGTAGCTTGTCGCTATCGTCCGCTATTCGCTATTAACAAGTATGCTATTGCTTTTCTTTGATCTAGAGGTGGAAAATCCGACCCACTTCATTATGAAACGGGTCGATTTGGACTTTTTTTAATCTCAAAACGTGTCAGATAGTTTAAGCTAAAAAAATAAAGTAAAGGGGAATGCATATGTGACATCAGTTAATTACTAATGCATAATAAATGTGGACAAAAAGGTGTTTGTGGGTCAACCCAATCTGACCTGTACCAAAATTACCTGTTTCCTGACCGTTTTGACCTTTGTCACATGGTTGCTGTAGTTACTTACTTGTAAGATGTTATACTTCAAATCTCTAACGGCAACCGAATTCATCTTTGAAGAAATTTCGACTTATTATTTCTCTAATTAATACTAAATGTTCTCTGCTGGTTATAGAAGAACCCTGTGAAATGTATTCTCAGAGTGTATTAATGTTACTGTTTCAGGGCTATCTTTGTTAACATCTGATCCAAGATTAGCCATCAGAAAGAGCTCTTTAGAAGTGCTTTTCAACATTTTGAAGGACCACGGGCATGTATTTTCCCGCTCATTTTGGATTACCGTAATCAATTCGGTAATTTTTCCAGTTTTCAAAAACGTGAGCGGTGACAACAAAGAAGATAAAGACCAGTCTTCACCAAAAAGTAGCTGCTGGGATTCCGAAACTTGTTCTGTGGCAACTCGGTGTTTAGTGGATTTATTCATCAACTTTTTTGGCGTGATGAGGGCTCATTTAGGTGCGGTAGTATCGCTAGTGGCGGGATTGTTGAAAAATACAGGACAAGGCTGTGCTAGAAGTGGAGTATCGGGATTGATGCGTTTGGTGGGTGAGTTGGGTGGCATGCTCACTGAAGATGAGTGGTCGTGCATTTTTCTTTCGTTGAAAGAAACTGCAGCTTCGTTGTTGCCGAGTTTTCTAAAACTTTTGAAAATTATGGATAGGATTGAAATTGGCATGCCTAATGTTGCGCAATCGTCCTTTTATGATGATGATGATGGGAGAGAGACGCCGTTGACCAGTAGTAATGGTGCAGTTGATAATTATGACGATGACAATTTGCAGACCGCAGGATATGTCGTTTCGAGAATGAAAACTCATATATCAACACAACTACTTATCATGCAGGTTCTCTCTCTCTCTCTCTCTTAAAAGTTGCAGTATAATTTTCTCTTGATAGATCTGTGAATGCAAAACGGGTTCCCATTGACCCGGAACACTTTTTTGTCCGAAGCTTTTAACCCTTCCTTACAAATTTAAGATTATAATCACAAACTAGATGAAACTCTGGATTAACCACCTTGTATATTTTTTACATGGGCCTTTGTTTTATAGAAGTGCAAGGCCCTTCACGTACGCGAGGCTTTTGGTATAAAAAAATAGTAATACGTTATTCATAGATTATTTTTAACATGTTACTTTTAAACACAAAAAATAAGATACTAATATATGCAGTTAATATCGGTGATATATTGGTAGTATATCGATAACTTGTCCCCATGTAAAATATCAATCGGAATATTGGTATCGATATCATCAGCGGTACTAATCCGATATTTCACCGATTTTCCCAATATTAGTACCTTTCCTCTTAGTTCTAGCATTCATCTTTCTTCTTATTGTTGCTATTAGTGTTTTAAGTCTTAATTGTAGTGTTTTAAGTCTTAATTAGTTCCTACTTGCTACAGTTGGTGTTTTGCAAGTTCAAGAGGTTAATTTGTTTGGTAGAAGAGTATACTGAATTGTTGGTATTAAATTGCTATATATATAAATTCTGCATGACATTAAAATTACTGACATCCCACCGCGATAACCTATATCTGAAATATCGGTCCTTGACCGATATCCGATTTTTTACCGCATTAACTGAAACTGACCCGAACCCGTTAGGTTTAGTCCAAACCCCAAGGCCCATTGTATATGTGGGAATCACTTCTAAACTAAACCCTAAGGCCCATTGGGCTACATCTAAGCTAATACATATAAATAATCTAATAGATAATTAGTGTGTCAATATGATTAGAAGTTTTTATGCTTAAAAAATCATTTTTGGAAACCTTTAACCTGTTTTCTTTAAGCTAATTTTTGAACCTATATGTGTTAGAGATAAAACATAACCTTAAGCCGCCTTGGGTTAAATTGCCATTATAGATACATCATTGCTACTTGTTTCTGTTTGCAGGTGGCAACTGATCTCTACAATATGCAGCAGCACTTGCTCAAGGCCTCAAGTGTGAAAATCGTGCTTGAATTATTTTCCCAAACAGTGAGTCACGCACATGAATTGAGTGCAAACACGGGCCTACATCTAAAGCTGCAGAGAGCATGCTCCATCCTCGAGATTACAGACCCGCCCGTAGTACACTTCGAGAACGAATCGTATCAAAACATACTCAACTTGTTGCACCATTTACTGACAAGTGACCCGTCTTTGTCAGAGGAGATGGGTATAGAAGCACAACTTTTTTCAATATGCCGAGAAATTATCCAAATGTACCTATCCTGTTGTAAATTGGAACAGCAGCAACTGCAGCAGCAGAAACCGGTTCACTGGATCCTTCCGTTGAATTCAGCCGTGAAGGACGAGTTAGGGGTTAGAACGTCATTGCTCGTGTCAGCATTGAGGGTTTTAAGTGAAGTAGACAGGGAGCGGTTTAGGAGGTATGCGTCTGCGCTGTTCCCGCTACTTGTAGAGTTGGTGCGTTGTGAGCACACTTCCCGTGAAGTCCAGCCTGTTTTAAGCAACTTGTTTCAGACATGTATAGGCCCGATAATAATGAATGTGTGACAGTTTACTGACCTATATATACATATATACACATATGTATATGTGTATATATATTTGCGGTGTAGTATGGTAGCGTTTGACATGATATATCTTGTGCATCATTTTTGGTACCTTGGTATAATGAGAGAAGATGGTTATGGTGTATGATTTGTAATATTTACTGTATGATTATTTTTTATTGATTAATACAAACACTTGTTGCCGTTTTTTTTTGCTAGGTTCTCATTACAGTATATCCTTGTACCGCAGCAACCAAACATGACCATAATGACATTTTTGATGAATTGTTTGACCAAGTTGGTCAAAGATGGTACAGAATGATCAACTGTACTTGCATAAGTTTTTTCAACTTAAAAACTAATATGGAAGATTTGTGAACTTATTCTGGAGGTTTTTGAAATGAGCATGATTAAATGGATTTGATATTATCTAAACAGAGTTGAATAGATCATGACAATGAGATTTGAATGAACCATAGGTGATATGTACGCAAGTGGTCAACTTGATGGAATAATAGTTGGAATAAGTTTACATGCTTAGTTATATGTCATACAAATTTGAGACCTTACATGCTCACAAATTTATGCTGATGTTTAGTTATGACTTGTATGCTAAGATTAAAATAGAATCATTTAATTTTAAGTTCTCTAGGAAATGAATTTGCTTTTACAAAGATTTTGGGTTTTTTTTTTTTTTTTTTTTTTTTTTGTGAATGGCAAGGAACGATGTGCCAACCACTATGGCACCGGACGCTGTGGCCAAGGTCCCAGATGCGCGGAAACCCGACCTCCACCCGCACGAAGGCACGGCAGTGGAATAATCGGTGAAACCTCGCCTCCCATCCAAGACGAACCAGCACCACCAGTATTCGCCCTTCACCTGGTTGCCACAAAAAATAATGGAGAGAGCGGGAGTCAAACCCGAGTCACAAGGAACAACAAGTTTTTTCCCAACCACTCCACCACTACCTTGCACAAAGATTTTAAGTTGCAAACAAATAGTTCTCTTTCGGGTTTGAAAAAAAATAATAAATAAAAAATAACGAGGGCATGCTTTCAAAAGGCTGGAATTTGAAACAATTATTCTCCTGGGCCATGATTTGCTTTCCAGGGTGGTATAAATAACCTTTAATTGGGGATGAGCATCTTTTACCGAACACCAGTACCGATACCATACTCATACTAAACAGATACCGACTAAACAAAATTCGTACCAGTACTAGTATCGTTTTTAGGTTTTTCGGTTTCCATACTAATAGGTTCGGTACTTTTGCACTACCAGTACCGTAGAACCATAATCGGTACAATATTCAGTTTATATTTTTGCTCGTTCTCGGTATGGGTATGGTACCGGTTCACCGAGAGATGTATATCGATGATTCTTATTAACTTGAGGACTCGATTCCGATAATTTGATTACGATGATTTATTTTCTTTTACAAAGAGTATAAGTGTACCATGAAATTTGACTTGATAGGCTAACCATTTACATCTATTCACATGAATATCTTCCTATTATTAGATCGGTAAACTAATGAATTTCAATTACAATTGTGTAGCTTAACTCACTTAAATATAGCTTGCAATCTTGCATGTGTTTGATTGTGCAAGTGGTAGATACTACCATTTAGAATTATGCACTAGTATAATTTCTGATTTCGGAATAATTTAGCAAAATGAATTGAATTACAGGTGAGTGGCTTGAATATTCGGAATTAATCCTTTAATCATGGTTAAGGAGTAATTGGAGTAAACTGTGTGATTTATGGGGCAACATTTGTGAAGCAAAAAAAAAGTTGGTTATGTTTGAATCTGGCAAGAGGTCACACAAGTATGTACTAACGTTCACATAGCCAAAAACTTAGTGTATCAATATGGAATCTTACATATATTTACACTGTTACGTAAGATTTAATTATCCAAGTTCTTTAATATGTATTTTACCAATAGGTCAGCGTACCATACGCCTATGGGCGTAACACCAAAATCCAATTTATGATTCTATACAACTTGCACATACCCCAAGTCACCATATTTGCAAAATGAGTTTGTAACAAGTTTTATCTACATCATTAAACATGATTTCTAATCCCACTATCATATGATCTATATTATACATTATGATTATATACACAACACACAAATGAATTAAAATAATAATGAGATAGATCATATGTAAGGAATCTCGTTGGCAACATATGGGTCACATTTCAACATATTAGATACCATTTGCAACTTTTTACCATTTTTACTGGGTTTCAATGACGTGGCTCCAAAGACACATCTCGTGCATGATGCATCGCTCAAAAACGCAAGAGGTGGCTAGTTTTAAAAGTGGTTTTTGATCAATGGCTAGTTTCATAAATTTCCTTAAAAAATAGATGTCACAAAGAAGTATAGAAAGAGAAATTCGGTGGGCCCCATATGCTCACAATAATGCCCCCATGGAAGCTTATAAGGCCATCCGTAGTCATAAAGCCCCCTGTGGGGCGTTATGCGACACGTGTCGTGCCACGTCACACAGGGGCTTTATGGGGCGTTATATCACTTGAGCCCGTAGTCATAACGCCCCTACCCATCATTACCTAATTATTAATTTTTGTTTTTATTAATTAATTATAAAAACACATGCTTTATTTTCATTGGTCAAAGAATGAGAAGGAAAGCCCATAACGCCGCGAAAAATATCGCGCCTGCCCCACTTTTTTCCCCCATAACGCCCCCCGTCGCGGTGTGCGGGCGCTATGGGGGCGCTATCTTTGATGATGGGCGGTATATAGAGCCCCACTACGTTCGGACTAATAGTACCCTTTATTTGCTCATGAAAAAGGCTTAATCTTAAAAAAATGAAAAACTTTACCCTTGTTATGGCCTAACACGAGAGTCCTTTGCCCCTCCTACACTAGATCCACCATTGCTACCACCATGTGTTTCTTGTTTCAACATGAGTTCATAAATACAACATTTGTGACTCTTAACAATTAGATTGATTACACATGTATAATAATAATAATAATAATAATAATAATAATAATAATAATAATAATAATAATAATAATAATAATAATAATAATAATAATAATAAATTAATTTGCAAACTCATAATAGTTGTATAAGATTTACTTATTTTTGTCTTGTAACTTCTTTTTATCTTGGTTGCTAGTCCTGATCTATTGAGCACTTTAAGTCAACACATATTGGTAGCATACAAGATTCAACGCCACATATTACATACAAGATTCAAAACTATTTCAGTATAATTCTTCTTATGAGTTTATAACACTTCCAACATGTTCATTACAATCATTTCTATGACTAGATTTTGTATTCATAGATATTTTCAATCCTAACTTCCATGTTAATTATTTAAATCCTGAAAGTCTTCATTCCAATTTACATCTAAGCCAACTTATCTAAGACTGTCCATATACCTCTCTCCTCGTTGCCATCTCATATATTTGTTTTTCTATCTCACGTGACACCATAACAGCACACACCACCAATGCAAAAGTGAGGTACATGAGCATCAATACATTATTCTTTTGCTTTTTTCTATGGTCGTCTAAGAAATGAGAGAAGGTAGAGTACTACTCGGTCCAACCATGAACTCGGTTGACCTATATTGCTATGTTGCGAAAAATGCAGAGGGAAATCCAGACCTGGTCTGACTACGAACCCGGTCAACCAAATTGGATCGAAACTCTTTAATACTGCAGATCTAAAGCATACCACTTCATACCTATCATGATAGTTTGTGCTTTATTATTTTACGCATAACTCACTCTATGAGACGATGTCTCATTTACATCAAAGTAATACTACAATCCTCGATACTTGAAAAAATTATAGAACTTTTCACATGCAACTTTACAAAAAAAAAAAAAAAAAAAAAAAAAAAAATCAAAAACGGATTTCAGTAATCTTTAACCAGCCAACCCAATAACTTATACCTATGCTTCAGCCATTACATTATGACACATATGACACATCCAATAACAACATACATACACACACTCGATCAACTCCAATTAGAAACCATGGATAAACATCCCATATCAATCTTGACTCATTCAAATCAACTAAGGTATAACCCTAATGAATAACTCATTAAAACTATATATATTTATTACATAATCATCTAGTCTTTGCAACAACACATGTATAAAAACCATAAATACATAAATAGTAAAAACTTTATATGACAATCTAACCATAAAACCACCACACTACTGCATTGTGTGAAGTAGTACCCTACTCCCTCCCTAGGTTCCTATCACACAACACACTCAGAAGGCTCGAACCCTTAGGCCATGTGTAGTCATAACGCCCCTTTGTGGGCGTTATGCGACACGTGGCGCGCCACGTCAGCGTGGGGCGTTATGGGGCCTTATGCATATTAAGCCCGTAGTCATAAAGCCCCTGTCTAATCATTACTCAATTATTAATTTCTAATTTTTTATAATTATTTTC
This sequence comes from Helianthus tuberosus, assembly GCA_030545235.1. Taxonomy (NCBI): domain Eukaryota; kingdom Viridiplantae; phylum Streptophyta; class Magnoliopsida; order Asterales; family Asteraceae; genus Helianthus; species Helianthus tuberosus. The sequence goes on along the minus strand of CM060451.1, from coordinate 76,915,339 downwards.
TAACTTTATAAAATTAAAATTCATTTCATTAAATTAAAAAACATTACACTAAAATAAAAATAAAAACATTACACTTAAAAAAAAAAAAAAAAAAAACGGTTCCACTAAAAAAAAAAAGTTTGACTAAAAAAATAAAAAAACAACACTTCAAAGATTATATTTTTTTTCGATCCTTTCCTTTTGGGCCAACGCCATCTTCAAAGCTTTTTCGGTAAGGTGGTCGTGCGGTTTCGAGTAGAACTCAAAGTCCCGTTCCCATTGTCTATCCCGCATAATCTCCGTAACTTCGTGGTTCTCCTCCAAACGTTTCTAACTTTATAAAATTAAAATTCATTTCATTAAATTAAAAAAAAAACGTTACACTAAAATTAAAAAAAAAACAATACACTTAAAAAAACATTACAGTAACAAAAAACTGAAAAATAAATTAAAAAACTGATTGTTTGCTAAAAAAAATATAATGTTAGTTTAAAATTTAAAAAAATAAAAACAGAAAAATAAATTAAAAAACTGAAAATAAATAAATAAAAAAAACCACAATACCTTTTGAGTTGAGCCCAGCCCAGCCCAAAGCCCATAAAAAAAAACCCTAAAAATCTTCCTTCTTCCTTGTCTTCCTCCTTCTTCGTATACCTGCAACACAAGAGATGTATATATATATATATATATATATGTTTGAGTGGGGAAAACCAGAAAATACAAAAAAAAAAAAAAAATCAAACTTCAATCCACACATACCGCCCCTTTGTCCGCGCTATAGACATCGCGCCGGAGGAATTTTTTTGGGGCATGGCGCCCTCCGTGGCGGTGTGCCGGCGCTATGCCGGCGCTATGAGGGCATACCGCCCCTCACATGGCGCCCACTACGCAAGGTCTTATTCCCCTGCATTCACCTCTGGTTTCGTTTTCCATCAATTCACCAACAAATTCAACACCAAAAAGCATCCACAATCAACGAATTCGAGCAGCAGGAGCACCTGAAGATCCACAATCACCGATTCCAAAAGCGATTTTGTCAGTAATATCTTCGTTTTCGGTAGTTTACGTTAGCATAAACCCTAATTCGATCTTCAATTGTTCATTGTTCAATTTATGTGTTGTTATGTGAAGCGGATTGACACATGAAGGTGTGCAAATGTTTATGTTATGATTTTTGTTGTTTATGGTTTGAAATAGACTGCAAGTGGTTGTTTGAATGCCTTGATTACAATTGAAATAGATATATCATTAGGTTTGAATTTGACCTAGATTTAATATGGAAAATGAGGTGATTGAATTTGACATTGGGATTGGGGGAGGTGGAGATGAATCTGTAGCTATTATTGATGATGACGACTTAACCGATGATTCGCCGACTGCCGGGATTAATCTGGGAGGAATGACCGGGAGTGGGAGTGGCGGTTTTTTCATGGATAATTCGAGTTACGTTTCTCAAAGGGATTTAGATCTTGAACCATGTGAAGGGATGGAGTTTGAGTCGGAAGAGGCTGCCAAGGGTTTTTATAACTCGTATGCTCGTCGTGTGGGGTTCAGTACTCGTGTTAGTTCGTCTCGCAGGTCTAGGAAGGATGGTGCTATTATACAGAGGTCCTTTGTTTGTGCCAAAGAAGGGTTTCGTAACTTAAATGAGAAGCGGACGAAGTATAGAGAGATTAAACGCCCACGTACTGTCACTCGTGTAGGTTGTAAAGCGTCGATGTCCGTTAAGATTCAAGATTCGGGGAAGTGGGTTGTGTCAACGTTTGTTAAAGAGCATAACCACGAGCTGGTTCCACCGGACCAGGTTCATTGTTTACGTTCCCACCGCCAAATCTCGGGTCCCGCCAAGACTTTGATTGATACTTTGCAGGCTGCAGGGATGGGGCCCCGGAGGATAATGTCGGCTTTGATTAAAGAGTATGGTGGTATTAGTAAAGTTGGATTTACAGAGGTAGATTGTAGAAACTACATGAGGAATAATCGCCAAAGGAGTTTAGAAGGAGATATACAGCTTCTTCTTGATTATCTGAGGCAAATGCATGCCGACAATCCGTCATTTTTCTATGCGGTCCAGGGGGACGATGAACAGTGCACGGGTAATGTTTTCTGGGCTGATGCGAAGGCAAGGGAGAACTACATGTACTTTGGGGATACTGTCACATTCGACACCACTTACAGATCAAACAGATACCGTTTGCCTTTTGCACCTTTTACCGGGATCAATCATCATGGGCAGCCTGTGTTATTCGGCTGTGCGTTTCTCTTAAACGAAACTGAATCGTCATTCGTATGGCTGTTTAAGACTTGGGTTTCAGCAATGTCTGGTCGCCCCCCAGTGTCAATCACGACAGATCATGACACGATCATACGGTCAGCCATTATGCATGTTTTTCCCGACACCCGACATCGCTTCTGCAAGTGGCACATTTTCAAAAAGTGCCAGGAGAAGCTATCCCATGTGTTTCTTCAGTATCCGAATTTCGAAGCGGACTTCCATAAATGTGTGAATTTATCCGATTCGGTTGATGAATTCGAAGCCTGTTGGTTGCCACTTGTTGATAAATACGATCTCAGGGATCACGAATGGCTTCAAGCGATATACTCCTCACGCAGACAATGGGTCCCTGTGTATTTGCGTGATACATTCTTCGCCGAAATGTCTATAACGCAACGCAGCGATAGCATGAACTCTTATTTTGATGGATATGTAAATGCGTCAACTACTTTAAACCAGTTTGTTAAACTGTATGAGAAAGCATTAGAGAGCCGTAATGAGAAAGAAGTTAAAGCGGATTACGATACGATGAACACGCTCCCTCCTTTGCGGACTCCTTCCCCGATGGAGAAACAAGCATCTGAACTTTACACAAGAAAGATATTTTTGAGATTTCAAGAAGAGTTAGTTGGGACACTTACTCTTATGGCATCAAAAGTCGAGGATGACGGTGAGGTCACAATGTATCAAGTATCGAAATTCGGGGAGGACAACAAATGCTACCGTGTTAGCTTCAATGTTCTGGAAATGAGAGCTACTTGCAGCTGCTGTATGTTTGAATTTTCAGGGCTTCTATGTAGACATGTGTTGGCGGTTTTCAGAGTGACAAATGTTCTTACTCTTCCTTCTGGTTACATTTTAAAGCGATGGACGGTCAACGCCAAGAGCAGTGTTATACTTGAAGAACGAGTTAATGATGCGTTTTCTAGTTATCTGGAGTCGCATACTGTCAGATATAATACACTTAGACACGAGGCTTTTAAATTTGTAGAAGAAGGGGCTGAATCTGTCGACACATACAATGTAGCCATGGCTGCATTGGAAGAAGCTGCAAGTAAAGTTTCCATGGCTGCAAAAAACGAAGGAAGAGCGGTTTTGATTAACGGGCGTAGCAGGGACGATTCAAGAAGTAACGGTACGTTGCCAAAAAGGAATACTGTAAATCATCATGGAAGTTCGGACAAGAATATATCAGAGGTTAGTTTCATCGTAGCTTTCCAGTTGCTTGTTGTACTTCAAATCTTAAATTCAGCTGATCCAAATCATCTCTGTAGTGAGTAATTTGACCCTTTTATGTGAATAGGGTTCATTTTATTGGTTATATAAGTTTGATAGCAAATCGATTGGAAAACATTGGATATTTAGTTAAAAAGGAAAACATTTCAGTTATTCTTTTGCCGTTTAAAAAAATAGTTAGAAAGGAAATGGGTTAAACAGTTTAAATGATGCCAAAGGCTAACCAAAGCAAATTCAACTGTCTACAACGTCCTAAAGTGTTTTTTTTTATAATCATTTGGAATATATTATCTACTTATAACTTGGTTTTAAAATGCGTGCGTTATATGCACATAATGCGTGATGCGCCCGTTGCACTGATGAGAGCGCATCACCACAGTTGTTGCGTTGCGTTTACGTGATGTGAGGATATTGCTGCGATTTTGCATAATGCGCTCTGATGCATGCAACATTTTCTGTTTTTTTTTCAGAGTTTTTGAATTGGGTTGGGTGTTTTCAATAATTAATATCTTAGTAGCTTGATTTGGACCATTATGGTTCCTAAAGATTAATTTGTGGTTCTATAAATATTTTAGTATGCTTGATTTGAACCAAAAAGCACAACTCTTTATCTTCTTATTATGTGAGTTTTTTCTTTAATTTAAGTATGTTTTTGTAAGCAGTTATGTATAATTATTTTTTTACTTTTTTTTTTATAAAGAGCGCATCGCATACATGATGCGCTTGCATCACGCATCAGATTTTTGGACCAAACGCATCGGAGCGCATCACGCAATTCAAAACCTTGACTCAGAAAAAAATGGACAAATAAACTGTGTACGGATCAACCCACTTTTTTGGCAGTTATAAGTTTGTTAGTTTGAAGAGTGCCTTAGTCCTTATACAACCCCATCTTTCATTTTCAAACTCCCATATAGCAAAAGAAATGAGGAGTATGAGGGCAACCAAAAGTAGCTGCGAATTTGACCCTGTTGATTACTTGGTTAGTGGCCTACCAAAGGTAGGGTCGATACCAAGGTTTCAAGAAAGTAGTCAGGAAGGAAATACAATTACATCACTCAAGATTCAAAATGATTTCTAGGGTTGGCAGTATCAGGGAGATTAACTTAGTCTTAGCCATGCCTTCACTAGGAAAAGGAGATTAACCGTCACAGTATTTGGGTTAGCTGATTGATTTCTGGAATGTTTATATAGTCTTAGGCTCTTAGCCATGCCTTCACTAGGAAAAGGAGATTAACCGTCACAGTATTTGGGTTAGCTGATTGATTTCTGGAATGTTTATATAGTCTTAGGCTCTTAGCCATGCCTTCACTAGGAAAAGGAGATTAACTGTCACAGTATTTGGGTTAGCTGAGTGATTTCTGGAATGTTTATAAAGTGCATCTGCTAAAGAAAACCTTGAGGTTTGGATGTAGTTGCAGAGTTGAGTTATCCTACACAACCCGTTAAATCTAGGAAGTGTACAAAGACATAATGGATCACAAAATATAACACAATGCCGAACAAAATACAGCACAATGCCGACTTGCCGAGCAATATAACACAATGCCGAGGAAAAAAGTCACAATGAATCGCAAAAAAGACAGTGACGGAAAAAAAACACGATGCCAAATAAAAAGACACAATGATCTGAAACAAAAAATCCTGAAATCTACTAGCTAAAATTTCAAAAGCAGGAACCTAAAATCTAAGATCGTAGAGTTCGACGAGACGGTTCTAACGCCGCTAGAATGAGTACAATCCGAGTCCGTTTGATACCCTTCCTATGACTTCCTAGTTTTAGGAGACTGTATTTGAACCCAACCCTGTAGTTGCAATGTAAGATTTTATGTATCTGGATCTGAGTTTAAGTGGCTTATATAGTGATATTAGATGGTATAGATCAAGTGCAACAAGTATCAGCTGGTATAACTGTGACTTTCTTCTGGATACTAGCATCTCCTCAAAATTGAACAGAACATACAAACAATGATTATTAGTTGGAGGCTAACAACTTACAAGAAATGCATGTAAAATTATATGTTAATGAACCAACTCATTTCAAAGCATCTTGCTAATTTTGCATATGCTCCCTATACTAAGAGGGTTGGTGGTTGGCGGTCGGGCTTGGGGTCGGTGCACTTGAAGCTGGACCTTGTGGAATCTTGAGTATGCCAAAATTGTATAATAGTGTTCATTCTTGACCTGTTCTACTCGTTCATCGTCTGATAAAGTTGTGTGACATTGCCCATTGGACCCATTTTCTATATTTAAGGTGGCCAAATCAACCCAAAAAAGTGAACTTTTCAAACTGACCCATTCTTTGAAGAACTGGTTAAGACTGCTGGTGCTAACCACATGTAACTTTATATGTTTATTAACATTTAAGCATGTATATTCTTATAAAGGTCCATGGCTGTTCATAAACTAAACATGATTATGATCATTAGTTGTTTGGTTTTGTGCAGGATGAGAAGGACAGGAGGATCGAACAACTTAACAATGAGCTGGATTGTGCTAGGCGCAAGTGTGAAGTTTATAGGAACAATCTGCTTTCAGTATTAAGAGACATTGAAGATCATAAACAGCAGCTATCACTTAAAGTCCAGATCATGAGGTATAGCATGAAAGATTGCTTGTAAAGGTTGGTTTCAACATGTTATAGTATATTTTTTTCATAGTACCAGGGGCTCTTTTTGCTGGCTGTTTTACCTTCAAAGGATTATTGGATGCCCACATACTTACATTATTACATACATATATACATGCATGTATGTATGGATGTATGTATGTATAGTTTCGTTGATACTATCTTTTCAACTTTGAGAAACGACACTTGTTATATAATACTTAGAACTTAAATGATTTGTTGTGGCATAATGCCAGAAATAAATGAGGTAGGGTTCACTAATTGTTGTGGCATACTCATATATATTCAACTCATATGATATTGCATGTATTATTATTTTGTGTTTAACGTTCAATCCAAATAATATTTCAAGTATTACTGTTTAATGTTTAATGTATTTACAGTGTTCAAGCCAAATAATATTTTAAGTATTATTATTTGTTTGAAATGATGTATTTATCAAGATATATAGGTAATATTATTTAAATGATATAATGATTCATGTGCCTGTTTCAAGTCCTATATTCTAAGGGTGCACAAATCGGTTTTTCGGGTCAAAAACGGCCAACAATAGGGATTTTATCCTCCACAGATTCAGTTTTATAAAACTGCAGCAGAGTAAAACTAGAAAGATGAGACTCAACCCATGGTCTTTAAAAACTTCCATTCCTTTTTAATACTACTTGTGCTTTAAATTTGTATTATCAGTGTGTGTTTTGCAAATTTGAAACTGGATTGATTAGGTTTGTTGTAGACTATGCAATTGTGATCTTCATGGAGTAACATTTATGATGATAGGGGTAATTTTCTTATAGGCTAGCATAGCATGCTCGTATACCAGTAAATGCTTCTGGTTGTTCCTCATGTGCTGATGTTATTCGTGCTCGGGGCGCTTAAACCAGTGACAAGCCGACATTATCCTTGTAGCATTGTACGATCAAGATTGGTTAATAAAGCATTGCATATATGCGCTAATTAATATGTTTGTAAGTTTTTAGGAGCTGTTTGTTAGCTGGATAGTTCTATAGTTTTATATGGAGTAAAGTGCCATTTTAGTCCTTGAGGTTTGACCAAAATTGTCACTTTAGTTCAAATAGTTTTTTTCTTGCCATTTTAGTCAAAATAGTTTTGTTTTATGTCATTTTCATCCAACCCACTAACTTCATTCAAAAAATTTAGTTAATGTAGGTGAATTTTGGTCAAACCACAATTTTTTTGCAGGTGCTATAGGGATGGTGTTGTGTCGGACAATGAAGATGATGGCGGTGGTTATTGGTTTTACAACGATGGCGGTGGTGTTGGTTGATGACGTGGGTGACGGAAAAGTGGCCGGTAGTGGTGGAAATGGTGGAGGGGGGGGGGGGGGGGGTGGGTTGGTGGTGAAGGTGCAGGCAGGTGGTGGCGATGAGAGAAGGTTGTAATGGGGTGGGTGGTGGGAGGTGGTGGTGGTCGATGCAAATGACAAAAAATGACAAAAGACAGGGACTAAAATGACAGAAAACAGAACTATTTGGACTAAAATAGCAAGAAAAAAACTATTTAGACTAAAGTGGCAATTTTAGTCAAACCTCAAGGACTAAAATGACAATTTACTCTTTTATATGGGTATGCGGTAGTCTGTGTATGAGATAACTACTACAATTGTTGATAACTTAAGTCGATTTATTTTTGCACGCATGTGAATTTTAATGTATGTACCTATCATTTCAATCTATGGTGTCAAAAGCTCAAGTCGCACTCAAAGAGCGAAGGACTTGCCCGGAGCCTGGGCGTAAGATATAAAAAAGTTAGGGTTTTTTTTAACTAAGGCACCACAATAGCAAGAATAAAAATAGACATTTATTGGCAAAAAAAAAATTTCTCACTATTATACAACTATAATTTTTAGAACATGTAGAATGATAATAATAATAATAACTAATGTTTTTAAAGTATAATTATTTTTTACATGTAGCAAATTAAAACAGTAAAAGTGAAAAGCAATTAAAAATAATTAATTATGCCACCCATCTATTTTGTTAAAATAGTTTTCTAGTCTTGTTGGATATAAATATAACGATGGACGAGCCTAATCAACCCCTATATAGTAAAAACTAGTAGGATTCTTCTCCGCTACGTGATGATAACTATGTCAGGTTTTGTTTGTTTTTTGGCCAAAAGTACTTCTGGCCACTTATGTCTGCGCGACGCAGACGCGCTCAGACGTTTGATGTCTGCAGCTTGTTTGTTTTCTCGCAGACCTTTCATTAAAAAAGGTCTGCGAGACCTCTTCTTGGAGCAGACATGGACCCAAGTCTTCTCCTCGCAGACGTTTACCTCTTCTTGGCACCACCTCCACCTCCGACACCACTGCTCCGCCACCACCTCCACTCCGCCACCACCTCCACCTCCGACACCATCATCGTCATCATCTGTTATCATCATCATCATCGATGGGAAACAAAAACCCCAAATCGAACCAAAACCCTAAATCGAACAAACCCCCAAATCGAGAGAGTGAGAGAGATACCGTATAGAGAGAGAGAGAGATCGGTGGTGGTGCATGAACCGAAACCCTAAATCGTCAAACCCCCAAATCGATGAGAGAGAGATACCGTAGAGACTAGAGAGAGAGAGAGAGAGAGAGAGAGGGAGCAGCAGGAGACCATCATCATCATCATCGGAGATCGGTGGTGACGGTGGTGGCGGTGGTGATGAAGGCAGAGAGAGAGAGAGAGATCGAGGGAGGAGAGTGTGACGGGGGTGGGTGGTTGCGACGGGGGAGGTTTGTGGTGACGGTGGTGACGGTGGTGCTTGGTGGTGGTGATGAAGGCAGAGAGGAGAGAGATCGAGGGAGGTGTGTGTGTGAAAGTGTGTTTGTGTGTGTCTGAGAAGAGAAGATGTTTTTATAAAAAAAAAACAAACAAACCCTCTTTTCCTTGCAGACTGCAGACATTTGGTCCACCTCTTCTCCTGCAGATGCCTGCAGATGTGGTCCGCAGACTGCTGACATTTTCCCACAGAAAAAACAAACAACACCTCAGTATCGATTCGGTTTGATGGGGTACCGGTAGTCGCGCAAACCTAAAAAAGAAAGTCGTAATATGCCTAAAAGGATATCAATAATTGTTCTACATCGATCGAATAAAAACGAATACCGGTATCGGTTTCGATAATAAAGATAATAGTATCGATATTGTTCGATGGGAATATGTTCACTATGGTACTGATCCGCTTACCAAAACTCCTATAGCTTATGATACAAAAAGGAAATCTATTTTGAATAGAACTCCTTTGTAATAAAAAAGTAGGGCTGTAAACGAACCGAACGTTCTGCGAACAGTTCGTGAACCATTCGGTAGGAGTTCGTTTACGTTCGTTCGTTTAATTAATGAATGAACAAGAAGAAGAAATTTCGTTGGGTTAGTTAATTGAACATACATGAACAAATGTATTGTTCGTTCAATTGCGTTTGTGAACATTCGGTAATGTGTTCGTGAACATTCGTTCATGTTTGTTTGTTTATGTTGTTCATTAAAGATTTTTTAGCATTTATTTATTTTATCTAAACATTTTATATATTCTTTAATTCTTATTAGTCTCATTACCCAAACAAATAATATAAGAAAAACCTATATCCACCTTGTTTAAGTACCTTTTCATTATTCACATCGAAAAATAATACTATCGGCCTCGTTCAACGATAAGGGCTTCAAGTTCTAGCGCCGCTCCCTCTCACCATCCACCTCTAGCCACCACCGTCCTCGCCGATTTTATCTGTGTTCGTTTATGTTCGTGAACACGTTTCTTTCCTTTTTTTTGAACGGCAAATTAGGATCACTGACGGACCACTGGAGTATCAGTGTGGCACCAGCAGAACCACCCGATCATATCCATCTCCACTAGGCTATAATGCCTATACACCAATTTAGGAGGAAACCCAATAAATTTAGGAAAAACCCCCATTTGTGAGAATCGAACCCAGGACCTAATGGTCCCAATGTCTTATCCCACCACCAAGATGCCACTAGGCTATAAGGCCATGGGCAACACGTTTCTTTCCTTAATGAACTAAAAAGAACAAAAAATCCCATTCTGTAAATGTTCATGAATCGTTCTTTTATAGAATCTTATAGAAGATTACGAAGATCTTTTTTTGAAATCTGAAATATATGATCTATATTTATATATCTTACTAATTTGAATTTATTTATAGAAAAAATATATTTGGTTGTTGTATGCGATACGAAGAATACAAGAGAAAGGGTTCGAACACTTGCAAATTTGAATTCCTTGTATAATCTTGTTCGTGAAGTAACTCCCAAAAGTTTAGGTTATTTATTTATTATTTTTGAATATTTAAATAGGTAATGTTACTTTGAGTCTATATAAATATATATATATATATATATATATATATATCCAATAAGTTGTCAGTTTTAACAGTGAGTTTAGTTTTTCAATCTCGTGTGTGTTTTCGTGTTGTTCCTGATTACCAACAGTTCGGTGAAAAGAAGGTATGCCATTAATTCTTTTAAAGAATCTTCTAATTCTAATTCTTTATTTATAAGCTACATAATAGAATTATATCTACTGGAATTTAAATAAAAGAAATAATACTGAATATCTTTTCAGTCCTAATCCGATTCCTTGACTTGCACTCCAAGTTAAAAAGCAAAGATTAATTATCCACACTTACATATTTTGCTCAACTTTCTTTATCTTGTTTGATGATCAGTTACAGACAATAAGCTACATGGCAGAAGAGCGTGTTGTTGTTGGCTATATGGCAGAAGAGCGTGTCCTTGGCCAGGGTTCTTTTGGAACTGTGTTTCTGGTATATAGAAAGATCAACTTATTATTATTATTGTAGTTGCATGGTTTTTGTGATCATATAGATGATGTATTACCTTTACCTATTAATTATATAAATATTATGAACAAAAACTTTGCCTTGTGTGCATGCAGGCAAAGTGCTTGGAAACAGGAGAAACCGTCGCTATTAAAAAAGTGTTGCAAGATGAAGAATCCGACGACTGTGAAGCGCAAATTTTGCAGCTTCTTGATCATCCTAATGTTGTTTCACTCAAAGACTTCTTCTTTTCTACGACAGACAAGGATGAGTCGTATCTCAATCTGGTTCTTGAGTATGTTCCAGAAACAGTTCATCATGTAGCAAAACGTTACCGCAAGGCGAATCAGAGGATGCCAATGATATATGTCAAACTCTACACCTATCAGGTCTGTATGCAAAATACTTCACCTTCTGTTCATCCAGCTAATGTAATAAGTATGCCTATGTTTCAGATTTTTAGAGCCTTGGCTTATATTCATGCCCATGGGGTCTGTCACAGAGACATTAAGCCTAAAAATATTTTAGTATGGATCTAAAACTTATCTTTTACCATAATATGAAGCTATTATTTTGATTTGGTATTATATTATTAATGCGCACTTTACGTTCTTCTGCAGGTGAATCCTCATTCTCACCAGCTCAAACTCTGCGACTTTGGGATCGCAAAAGTTCTGGTAACATAAAACATCCACACTTTGACCAATACATATATAAATAGGTCGAAGTTGCCACATATTAGAAATGGTTGTAGCTAGGTGTAGCCTGTTCATATAAAATCTAGGTGGCTCATGATAATCTATCCATTACATATGTAGTCTGTTATGTTTAACAGGTCAAAGGGGAGCCAAGTACATTCTACATAGGTACTCGGCAATACCGGGCACCCGAACTCCATTTTGGTGCAACCGAGTACACAACTGCAATTGATATTTGGTCTGTAGGTTGTGTTCTTGCAGAGCTGCTTCGTGAACAGGTTCGTTGTACAAACTCTATACATTAAAAGCCATAATTTATTACGATTTTTGAAGTTCATGCTTGTTTATTATTAATGTATCCCATTGTGTGGTTCTATGCTCAGCGTCTTTTCCCTGCTCCTAAGGATACAGTGCAACATTTTCTAGAGATTATGAATGTAGGTTCCATGTGAAGATTTTATTTTATACTTTACGTATCAATTCTGCTTATTAATCTCTTTTTTCCTTCTTCTTTGATTAGGTCCTTGGCAGACCAACTGATGAAGAAGTTGTATGCATGAACCCTAAGTTCAAACAGTTTGAGGACATCCCACCTATCAAGGGTCAGCCATTGCACAATGTGAGGATCCTCTTGCCTTTAAGCTCCACCGATGATAATTCTGTAACTTTTAGACAGTTGTCTGACACAATAATGTGATATAGATTTTCCACAAGTGGATGCCCCCCGAAGAAGCTATAGATCTTGTTTCAAGACTCCTCCAATATTCTCCAAACTTGAGATGCACTGCTGTAAGTGACACTGTCTCTCATATCTTCAATATTACTGCTGAATTTATGCATTGCTTTGCTTTGCTTTGATGGCCCATGATAATTTAAATAAATAAAAACATAAGAAAATATATGCCAAAGTTTGAATCTGGAATATCTTATATTTTTTGTTTATGGCAACAGTTGGAGGCCTGTATCCACCCATTCTTCGATGACCTTCGTGATCCAAATACTTGCCTTCCAGATGGACGACCTTTGCCACCACTCTTTGATTTCAAGCCTGAAGGTTAGTTCCCAATGATCCTTATCTAATCAATGTGACTTGTTATTATCAAGTGTCATTCTCATGCTGATTACATACATTGTTTAGAGCTAGAAGGTGCGTCAACTGAACTTCTGGCTAGACTCATACCGGAACATGCGAGAAAAGATGTGATAATGAAAACGACAATATTAAATGTTAGTCACAATTGCATATTTCCCCTTCTTTACCACTTCAATTGTCCATATTTTAATTGCATACTTTTTTCAATATGACTAAACTGCCCCATACACAGGAATTGCCAGACATATCGCTCCTGACAGTTGGTTCTTCTCCTTCCCCCTCTCTCATCGATTACCTGCCACCCGGCGATTGAACTGTCCCTAGCGCTCTCAGTCAGCTTGTCGGTTCAAGTACAATCGATTAGTTCCCAGACGGCGATTGAACTGTCCCTATCGTTCTTAGTCGGCTTGTCGGTACAAGTACTATCGATTGGTTCTCAGCCGGCATTGACTGTTCATCATCCTCCTTACATATTGTTCGACGATTAGGCTGCGATTACAGATTGCAATACAAGGTGTGATTCCATTTTGGTCGGTTTCATCATATTTTCTTTTGATACCTAATAATAATGAGTTTGTTTGATAATGAATTTGTGATACTGTTGATCATATTTCTCCCTCTTCCAGCTTGTTTATACCTATTGATGAGTTTGTTTTGAAACCTATTTTCATTCTTTTACTCGTAATGTATACTTTTTAAAATCTGATTCCATAGTTTGTATCGCCATTATTCAATTTCTTGACATTTGTACACAAGAAATTAATTAATCTCTAAAGTGAAACAAACACAAACAAAAAATCTCGTTTGTTAAGTGTTTGTGAATACATTATTTTCTTAACAAACGAACACGAACAAGGTTGTGTTCGTGTTCGTTTGCAGCCCTAGGTGGGTCTAAAACAAGACTGTTTGTTCATTTTTGAGGGCTCAATACATGACATATTAATATGAAGTAAATAATAAGATGTCAATCACATGTGTTAAGTATGGTTACAACTCATTTGATTCAGAATAACCCACATAACTATTTTTTTTCGTCAAAGCTGAATCTCAAGGCTTAAAATGGGTGATGATAGACTTACACACTGAACATCTCATGTTCAGTGTTTGAACTTTGAACCCATAAGCTATATGCGCTTTTATTACACTAATGGGTTGTTTGTTTACCTCTTCATGTTCAGTGTTTGAACTTTGAACCCATAAACTTGGTTAGTCCTAAAGCTATATGCGCTTTTATTACACTAAGGGGTTGTTTGTTTACCTCTTAATGAGACTCTTAATGGTTCAGACCTCTTAATGGTTTAACACTTAATAGTTCAGATTGTTTGTTTCACGAGCAGATATCTGAATGGTTCAGACATTTGTCTCTGAATGGTTAAGCATTCTATCGAATCTGAATTGTTAAGACCTCTAATCTGAATTGGTCAGACGTTTGCCTCTGAACGGTTAAGCATTATATTGGCTGATAGTCTTTTATGTTGATTTGTTAATTTAGCTTTTACACAAATACATATGTATGTTGATTTGTTAGTCGAGCTAATAAAGTTGGTTGATCCCAAAGCTAGATAATAGTAATATGCAACACACCAACCTTATAACGGTTCAATGTGATAAATTTATCATATATAAATATATATAATGATGTGTCTAATCCATTTAGATGGTGTGTCTAACTTCTTAGGTTTGATTCACTATCATAACTGGTTTTATGCGTATTTATATATCGTTGCATCTACTCGTTACAACGATGCTCCACTTCGCAAGTTTGTGTCACTGTGTTACAATCATGCAGGTTCAATGCACACATTCAATATCGTTTATATCAATCCCTTACTGCTTTCATTAGGGGAAAAGGTAAAATGAGATTTACATACCATAGTTTGAAGAAAACAATAATCAAATAATATAACTTTGCTACTATCGAAATATATATAAAAAAAAAAAAACATAAACGCTTTGTTTACAAATCTAAATGGTATAACAATCCGTGGTATATTCTCATATATTGTGTTAGGCAAACATTCATATTAAAATAATGCTATATCCTAAAATTAGTGTATATAAAGAGTTTGAAACAAGAAATCAAACCTAAATAAGACGATGAGCCATCATTATTGACTCCATATTAAGAGGAAAGCTACCAACATGGTCGAAAGATGACTAATACGAGTGTTTTAATACTCACCAACATCAATGAATATAGGTGAGAAAAAGAAACTATATTACATCAACTTTTCAAAAACCGAATTAACCAAAAATCGAACTAACCGAAAACCAGTTATCTACTTTTTTGTACCCTCGGTTAACCTAAATCACCCGAACCGAACCATTTGTATTTTCATATATTTCATGGTTTATACCACCATTTCATGTATTTATACCTTAAATTTATGTATATCTAAGTAATAATACTAGCCCAAATTTGGTTTTGTTATTAACAAGAAAAAAACCAATCGAACCAATAAATGATAACCAAATAAATCGAACTGTTTATCCGAAATTCGATTTATTTATAAGATATGTTAACCGATGAATTCGGTTTCGGTTGAGGCTAATAACCGAACCTAGTTGAATCATGAATACCCCTGATAGTATTTGTATTCTCCACCGCATCGTGCGGGCTCACTTCTAGTTTATATATTATCAATATGTAACATACTTGTGCTTCTACAGGTTGTACCTCACGCATTAGTGCTTTAGTGTGCATGTTGTGATTGCTTGCTGAATTTTCTTTGTTGTACTTTCGTGGGTTGAAGGCACGTGTCCTTCCACGTTGCTTTCCTTGTGATTATAGTCTTCGTCTCCGATTAATGTTGTCTTCGGCCAGGTATTGCATCTTCGTCTTCGACAAATGTTGTCTTGATTGTGTTTGCGTGTTTCATTAGCCTTAATGATGTTGCTAACTTTGTTTTTTTACTATGTTAGTTGCATGATTTGATTATGGGGTTTGAGGCCTATAAGTTATTTCAGTGTTTTGATGCTCAAAATTAGACTTTTATCATTATGCATTTGTTTGTTTCTTAATTTTTATGCGTTTGGGTCTATGTTCGTTTGTCTTATAGTTTTACGATTCCTTAGGGCGGAGGGTATAATCGTCGGGGACATATGCGCTGAGTGGGGGTCACCGATCGGTGACGACCACCCCCACTTAATTTAGTTGTGCGGTGACTTGGAGAGAGGCATCCAAAATTGGTGAACTCTCACCGAACATGATTGAGTGTGATTGAGAGGAGAGGAGAGAGGAGAGAGAGGATGGACCAATCATGTTTTTTTTTTTTTAATTGATGGGTGTTTGACTATACCTAGTGATTGAGTGTAAAATGGGGAGTAGAATGGGGAGTTGACATGGCATAATACTATTGGGTAGAATTTCACTCAAACACCCTAAGTTGTTTGACTATACCCTCCACCCTTAGGTTCTTTGGTTTCACTCTTTGAATTGGATTGTGCGTTTGGGTCTATGTTGGTTTGCCTTACGGGAAGAAGACAACAATGACCTGCTCATCACACTACTACCACTAAAGTCACCACATCGACCAGAACATCAGGTAAGCTTTAAAACTCTAAGATAACATAAACATTAGTAGTTGCCCAAAAAAAAAAAATGCACTTACGCGCTAATTACTAGATAGCTCTAATAGTTAGCCATTAAAATATAACAAGAATAAACTATACAACATAAATGTCCAACAAACAATTATTAGTGTTATAAACTTAATATACTATGTTATATATTTATATTCGAATTATATGTTTATGTAAGTAACCATATGTAATGTTTGAACGGTTATGTGGGTATGATTGGCACCGTTTTAAAACGGGTGGATTTCCCTCCAAGATCAACCGCCATCAACCGACACTATATACAGTATTGCCGGCAGTTATGTCTGGCACCAAGAGACATTATCATTCGATCTTGTCCTCCAAAATATTCCAGCACATTTCTTTGATCAACATGAACTCTAAATCACCAATTGATTCCGCTGCAAATATATATAACAACCAACAAAGTGGTATCAGAGCCACTTATGGGAGAGAAGAGAATCCTGCAACGATTTCAACAACTCTGCCATGTATGCACTGCTCGAACGAGAAGAGAGAAAGACGATGGTCACAGAGGAAGTGTTATTATTGCAATCAACCAGGACACCAGATTGCATCTTGCAAGATTAAAGAAGAAGATAAAGCCTCTCAACTTATTCGGTTAGCGATTAATGCAGGAACACAAACACAGAAGGAAGATAATGATGACAGTCAGAATGATTGAAGAACGAAATTCATGGTGACCGGAACGGACGGAGGCTCCTGGTCAGAAATATGGTATGTTAGCAAATCATTCAAACGACACTATTCTGGAAACTTAGACATGTTTAAACGAATCAAAAAACTGCATGATGTTGAAACAAAAACCGGCGAATGTAATTTTTATTTCATCAAAGGAATAGGTGTCGTTGAAATGATTACAGGATCTGAAAAACTTCGAATTCAAAGTGTATTTTATACACCAGATATAGATCGAAATGTTCTGAGTTTCGATCAATTGATCACACAAGGCTATACCGTGAAATTTACCGGTGATCAATGCAAAATCTATCCAACGTTTAGCATTCCTGTAATCAATAAAAAGAATGATACATGTTGTTACACTAGAGAAGATGAAATCGGTAACAAAGAAAAAGAAGTGATGTTGAGTTCTGAGACCGAGTATGAAAAATTCAAGAATGATTACTTGAATCAATACTTCTAGAGCTTAAACATATCATCAGAAGAGCCAGATTGGAATATAATGATATTGCAGGCAATGTCATTTAATGAATTCCAAGACTGCAAGGCCCTTCTAGATATGTTGAAAGATGATGGATATGTCGGAAAATACAAATACTTTATAGAGAAAAAGTTCGAAGAGATGGTCGATTGGTTTCTAAAGGTTAAGTTAGAAATCAATACTAGACCATTGTCTGCCTATGCCGAAAACAACAGAAAAGTTAGTCTGTTAGATTTATACTTAGCGGTCGAAAGAGAGGGTGGTCACCGACAAGTGACAGATAATCATATGTGGGTTGTGATATCAAAGGATATGGGTCTTGATTACAACGATGCAGAATTAATGAGGCTTATGTACGCCATGTATCTGGACGTACTAGTTTATTACTACAAGATCAAGTCCACTCAACATGCAGAAGCCGAAAAGGAAATCAATGAAGATGTCGGTGAAAAGAGAAGGACCAGAAGTATGGAACTGGATGAAGGCACAAGCATGCAGTCAAGCGCAGAACGGGGAGGAACAGCAGACGAACATTATGCATTCTTTGCTGGGAATGATTGGTATGGATTAAAGCGACTGAAGCAAAGAAAGAAGTTCGATTTCAAAAGAGCTAAAAAGGCGGTGAACGAGGCAAATGATAGCGTGCTAAAACACTCTCGAAAAGGGACTTAAGTTTATGGGGAGTAATTATTAGTGTTATAAACTTAATATACTATGTTATGTATTTATATTCGAATTATATGTTTATGTAAGTAACAATATGTAATGTTTGAACGGTTATGTGGGTATGGTTGGCACCGTTTTAAAACGGTTGGATTTCCCTCCAAGATCAACCGCCATCAACCGACACTATATATAGTATTGCCAGCAGTTATGTCTGGCACCAAGAGACATTATCATTCGATCTTGTCCTCCAAAATATTCCTGCACATTTCTTTGATCAACATGAACTCTAAATCATCAATTGATTCCGCTGCAAATATATATAACAACCAACAACAATAACAGTTTAGTGTTGACTTCATACTGAAGCTAAGACATCTACTTTCATGCAGGGTATTACACGGTTCAGATGTCGTTCATGGGTAGAAAGTATTGATATCAACCGTGGGTGGTCTATGTTCAATGTTCTACAGGCAATGAGAAATTGTATCTTGAAAAAGATGACCCACTGTAATTCGTTTGCATAAACTGGGCAGACGTCACTCCCAAATTCATGTACGCTTTATTTGCTTATTTACTCATTCAAACAGTACTTTACCTAAAAAACAACAAACAATACAAATCATTAAATATATGTTACTAGAACTTAAATTGTAAATAGGTATAGTGTTAATGATGTAATCAGTTACTCCATAAGATGTAACACCTCGAAAATTCATGTTCAATGAAATAACGACACGTGTCATGAAAGACAAAACGCGTTGTAAACCCGGATGTAATAGAGATGTTTTGGCAGGATTTAAAAGTCGCGTCATGTTAATCTTTACCTCTGAACGACCTCAATTATAAATCCCAAGACCCAAGTATATATATCTTAAACATCTAAATCCAGAAATTCTTGACAATAATTAAGCTAGTGGACTCCTACGAAGAAAATGCTCGGTAAACCATCTTGTTCGGCACTTTCAAAATGAATTCATTGAAACATACCAAATGGTAGGGTATGTAATAGTACAAGGCACATTTTAAGGGCCTCTAATTGATAAAAAAAGGTCCCAAATTCAGAAAAATGGTTGCCCTTTCGAAATCCTGAAAGAACAAAGTCTTTTGTACTCAGCCACTAGCTTACGGACCGTAAGCAAATATGCTTACGGTGCGCAAGCATGTTGCCAGCGACCTGAAACTTTCTGTTTGCTGTTATGCGCATGTAACTCACTTTTAAACGAGTTTCCTCATATCCCTTGGCCCCTAAACAACCCCTAAACATCTAGGACACATGTGGGAATGTTGTGGTAAGTGCTAGACTTTGTTGTCAACACTTTGTGGTGATTGAATTCACTATAAAAGGGTCTTGAGTTGCAAACAATTCATCACACCATTTCCTTCAGCTTTCTGATCATTCCTGGAGCTCAAACCTTCTCTCAAGTGATCACTGATCAAGCTTAGGACTTCAGTAAGTTTGCTAATCCTTTCTTAATTAAGTTTAGCTTAGTTATTTAGCTAAAAGTCAAACCATCGTAATTACGGTTTGACTTTGAGATTAATTAATAATGGCTCAGTCAAATCTCGAATTAAAAGTACCTTTAATTAGGTAATTATGTGGGTAATAAAACCTTAAAAGGGTTCCCCCTGATTCCCACTCTAACTAGGTCAAATGTCGGGTCAAACTTACTAATAAAAAGTCAACAGAATGTTTAAAATGCAATTTATGCATGATTAGCAATGTAGAACACTTATAACCTGTTTGATAATTAATATAACTTGGTAATGAATGTAAGGACATGTCTAAACATGTTCAACCCGACAATTTCCTGTTTAGACCCGGTTCGGAACCGAAAGTCGCCTAGTTTGACTTATACTTTGACTTTCAGTTCTGACCCGTTATGGTATGTTTTAGAAATGCCTTAGAGCTTTATTTGGACCAGGTTACATGCTAGTATAACCCTCTGTGATTATACACCTCGGATCATTAGTTATCCAATTAATATGCATGATTCCGTTAATTGCTCGTATGTTGACCATTATGCCCTTTTTACCTTCAAACGTGATTTTTGGAAATGTAAAAGTGTAGAAACCTTAGTTACTGATATATAAACTTGTATGCAAAGTTTGACATCAGTTTGAGGTGTAGATTAAGAGTTATGCTCGTTAGCGTAAAATTAAAGCTTTATGTTAATTAAACGGCGTATTTAGCGTATAGCCTACTTAAACATACTTTTTGATATCAAACTCTTTACCCACTGATGTAATATATTATTTTAGGATTTTTAAAGATTTTTAATAAATTTTAGGCTGAGCATAACTCATAGTCGTAGGCTTAATCCGGTAATTGTCGGTTTTGCCCTTACGGGCCATAAAATGAGTTTTACATATCTAAACGACTCCAAACCTTTTGATACTGATTACATATGATAAATAAATTATTTTAAGCCTTCTGGAAATATAAAAATATCAGATTTATGTATCAAACCCGGAAATGGCCTCTAATCGCCTTTTTAAGCGTTTTTAACGCATAGTATGTACTAGAATTATTTTAAACATACAAGGGTTGATACCTACTGATATTTGAGGCAAATTATAATGTTTTAAGAGTAAGCAAAGGTTGATAAACTCAGACTTCAGTATTGAGCTTTTCGGCTTATGTGAAATTACCAAAATACCCCTACGGGGCATAGTTTGGTTATAATTACTAAATTTCACATATATGCTTATTCCTACTGTTATAACTTAGTAAAATAAGTATTTTTACTGATTACATCAGACCTGTAACTCAGGTAAATACTTAAACTCTTTTATAACCTTTTAAATGACCAAACTACCCCTACGGGGCATAGTTTGTGTTTAAATTCGTTTCGGGCATAATAAAAGACATCTTACTGATGTCACAACATATATGAAGCATATTAACTTAGGAAACCTGTAAATAGCTCTCATGAATACTCGTTACACTTATTACGTGTTCGGTTCGGTTTATGTAACTAGTTTACATAAACTAGCCTAAACGGGTCAAACCTTAACGGTTTTATCTCAAAATCCAGAATGTGTATGAAATTCCCATATTAAACAAGTCTCTGAACTTGTCGGGTCTAAATCACATTCTATCCGGTCTTCGCTTAATCGTGCGTACGAACCGTATCTTTGAAACTAGCCGGTCTAAGCTTAAGCTTAATTAAGACCCGTTAGGATTCTAATAGGTTATTATAAACCTTCGTTCCAGATTAGGGGGACCAGTAAAAGCTACTTGCAATTTGCTTATTGTGATATATACTTGCTCAGGTAAATACTTTTAACTTATTTTCCCTATACGGGCTTGGGTTACGATATATAGCATACCGCTTGATCGGGCATCAAATTCTCCACCGTTGAGTGGGTAATTGAATAAATTTGATCGGCTCGTTTAAACAGTCTTGTTACTTAAAGCCTTTGGGAGGTTAATGACCATGTCCCGGATATCCTTGGCATCATTTTACGAAATGGCCACGACTTAAGCGCGGGGTGTAAGCGTACACCCGTCAGTGCACAAAAGAATATTGTGGTGTGTCTATTGATCTTTAACCCGGACTTGATCCGGGCTACTGAACGCACAAGGAACATGTAATTCGTTCACAAGATTATATATTTAAATAATTCTCCCAAGTATAAAAAGGTTAATCTTGCCTCTGTGCATTTTAATCAAATTATAAAAGATATTTTGTGCCACGTGCATCCAAATCAATTTTCCTAAACCATTTTCAAAATGAGTCAGTTAATTGTATTTACCAGTGTAAACTGACGTATTTTCCAAAAAGGCTAAATGCAGGTACTATACGAAATTGGCTGGATATTTCTCCTTAGCATCAATAGAAGTCTCGCAAGCTTAAGATGTCTAAAAGTCTGTTGAACTATTGTTTCCATTTTATGTTCGATCCTAGTGTGGATAAACTTCCGAATATTGTAACATTTGATATTATAATAATAAATTCGGTTGTATTATATTTTCAATTGCTTCCGCTGTGCACATTAATATTGTGTTGTTTGACTATTATGTTGCCAACCATGACGTCACGATACTCCCCACCGGGCCCACCGGTGACACGTGGAAATCGGGGTGTGACAGGTTGGTATCAGAGCCAACATTGAGTGAATTAAACACTAGCTTTTTGGTGTTTAATCTCAATGACACAGTAGCACATTCCTTGACCTGCTGAGTCTAGACTTAACATAGGAATATTCTCAATCCTAATCTGGAAATTTTTGCTTCCAAATTTTTATATATACGTCACCAAGCGAAGAAGCTGTAATAGAAATTCTCCACATCTGGAGCCCTGAAAATGCTGAGCTTCGTACCGCGGCGAGAATGGAACGAGCATCCAAGGAGAGGACACTCATAAATAAAATAAAGAAGAAACTCCTCTTGCTGAAGATCGTTTCCTTAATAAGTCCTTATAAGGACACAATTATCTTTCAGTCCCTACGAGGACAACATTATTCCTTTCAAGTCCCGCTCAGGGCAACTTTATACTTTTATTTTTATATAGTGGAATGATTAAGTTTAAACTTTCATTCTAAACAAGAAATATTAAATAAATGGAAAATAACATTTCCTTTTGCAAGATCTACCATTATAATAAAATGGCAAAATCTAAAAAGGACAAGACCTAGCTTCGGGTCATATTAAGACCGGCCAAGATGGCAGTTCCTCAATTTAGATTCAGATCCTTATTAACATTTCAATTTAGAAATTGTTCTGCGATAAATATTAAAAGAATCTTAAGAGTGAAACCTAGCCTGAGTGTCATTATAAAGACCTGGCCAAGATGGTAAGACCTGTTTAAAAGATTCGTATCCCAGTTAACATCTGAAAACATGCTAACACTCCCGGCAGATGTGATTCGTTGGAAATCACACACGTTATTAAGGATTCTTCAAAAGATTCCTAACCCAGTTTAATGATCTCTGAATCCTGGGTTTACATCATCAATTAAGATGATCATATTTTAACCATACGTGGTAATATAGTGCCTACGGGCCTAGCTCATTTCGACATGAGCCAAAATACAGTGGTAGCTATGACTCCCTGTCAGAAAAAGGTAATGAACTAGGTTCAAACCTCAAGGCTTTGATTCTCTGAAATCCTAGCTTATAAATTATAAATGTCCTTGTGACTAGGCCTATTGTGCCAGAATACCTTCACGCTTTGATTCTCTGAAATCATATATGTCCTTGTGACTAGGCCTATTGTGCCAGAATACCTTCATGCTCTGATTCTCTGAAATCATAGCTTATAATTTAAAAGTGTCCATGTGACTAGGCCTTTGTGCCACCTTAATATCCGTAATGTTTTATAACTAGGATAAATTATAATGCCTCGATTCTCTGAAATCATGGCTTATAAATTAAACTTGTCTACGTGACTAGGCCATTTGTGCTATTATTAAAACCTTAATGCCTCGATTCTCTGAAATCATGGCTTATAAATTAAACTTGTCTACGCGACTAGGCCATTTGTGCTATTACTAACTTATAAATTAGGATTTATGATAAAAATCCTGAATAAAATAAACATCCTTCCTTCCCTGCCAGTATGCATTTTTAAAAGAATCTTAAAGGTGAAACCTAGCCTACGCGGCCAAGATGGTGAAACCTACTCAAGGGATTCAGATCCTTGTTAACACCTAAGAACGTGTTAGCAATCCTGACAAATGTGATTCGATAAAGTCACAACAGTTATCCCTATATTGGAAAATTTTTATTTCCTAATTTGCCTTATGATCTAGAAATCATGGCTTATATCATCTTATAAGATGATCATATTATAAACATCCGTGAGTGATGAAGTGCCTACGGGCTAAATTTGTTGTCCGATAAGACAACGACAGTGGTGGTCCTTGACCCTGTCTAAAGATATTGGAATACGTCCAAGCATAATAGCTGGTAGAGACCATACGATCTCGACTAATATCATCTGAAAAGATGATCATACCATAAATATCCCTTAGAAGGGAAATACCTATGGGCTATAATTAACGTTCTCCGAGGCTAAAGACAGTGGTAGCCTACAACTCCTTGTCAAGGAAAGATGTTTTGCCTACGGGCTATAATAAATTGTCCATCTGAGACATTGACATTGTGATCTTTATGATTCCTTGTCTAAGGTGGTGAGCTATGCTCAAGCCAAATAGTCAATATGATTAATGCAATCCTGACTTATATCATCTAAAATGATGAATCCATTATAACATCCATTAGTGATGTTTCGCCTATGGGCCATATTATATTGTCCATTTGTGACACAAGCATTACAACCTCTATGATCCCCTGTTTAAGGTTGTGAGCTGCACTCAAGCCTAATAGTCTATATGATCATTGCGATCTTGACTGGTATCATCAGTATGATGATCATAAATTCATAATATTGACATCCCTAGGGATGAATTGCCTACGGGCTATGCTTTATTCTACTGTCGATAAGACAAAATAGTGGTGATCTTTATGATCCCCTATTCAAAATGGTGGGATTATACCCAAAACCTTATAGTCAATATGATCGATGTGATCATGACTAATATCATTAGATACGAAAATTATAAATAGACATCCATTAGAGATGTTAATTGGTTTACCTTTCTGTCAAAAGAATCGCCTGTCAAGACGATGACAGCGGTAGTCTATGACTCCCTGTCCAAAGGTGAAGAACTATGTTCAAACCTTAAGACTCCTGACCTAATAAGATTGCAGCCTATGAATTGATGTCCTTGTGACAAATCCACAAGTTATATTTCAAGTCACCCATAACAAGCCTCCGTGCTATAATTCGTCGTTCGTGACAAGTTAACATACTAAATGTTAACATCGCTGGTGACAGGCCTTAGTGCCATATCCTATAACGTCCTAGAGACAAGGCCATTTGTGCCTCATCTAAATGTCATTACGACAAGGCCTTCGCGCCATATGATTACTTATGTCCTTCATGACTGGGCTTATCGCCATATCTTTCTACGTCCCCCGCGACAGGCTTCTGTGCCATTTATGTATATATATATATATATATATATATAACCAAAGTCATGTAAGGCTAGCCTTTGAGCTATTTATAATCGTCCTTGCGACAAAGACAGTTGTGACATTATGGTCCCCTGTCAAGCAGGTATTGGACACGCTCCAAACCTTGAATGCCATTGATGGTCCTTTTGTGACCTAAGCTAAATGTAATAGATATACATTCAAACAACATTCATTAAGAATGTTCGGAACATAATGGCCTATACGGTTCGTGGATGCCGTGGCTAATATATGTCAGGTCATCAGGATGATGACTAATAATGGTTTAAATTGGTATTTAGTACCAAGTTTTGAGTATGGAAAACTCGGATGAGATAGGAAATAGTCGCGATGCTATTAATGCGACCAAAGCAAATAATGTCTCAAACGTAAACCTTAATATTAATGGAGTAAATCTCCAAGCGGTGGTTAACGCAGCAGTTTGAAAGGCCAAGGGGAAAAGGGCATGAAACAACCCAAAGAGCCGAATGCTTCTCGCTCTAAATTTCATCCAAAACCACGTTCAAATGCTCGTGAGAAGAGCTTTGTTCACACTTCGGATATGAAGGATGAACCAAAGGAAGAGGATAACTCCCAGAAATCTAAGAAAGAGAGCAAGTACAGGCTTAATAAAAAGCAACGAAAGTTCAATAAGAAGCCTGTATGTAAGAATTGCTATCAAAGACACTAGGGACAGTTTTGAATAGAACCAGGACCAAAGCAGTGTGACATCTGCTAAGGAACAGGTCATCATTCCCCCGGAATGTAGGGACATAAAGAATGCAGTCTATCACGGCTGTGGTGAGTAAGGCCACATCAGAACTAGATACCATAAAGCTGCCAAAGAAGGTGCAGCTAAGCCTGGAAAGGCTAATGGAAGAAATGCCTGAACTCACCTAATGAACGCCAAGAGGCAGTTCACGAAGTCATCAAGTACATCCCTTACCATTTACCAATGATAATTTCTGCTAAGTGTCCTGATTTAATACATGCAATAATAAATCTTCATAAACCATAAGCTTAGCAAACTTTTATATTATCCACAAGGTATAACTTACCAAGGAAACCATAGTAACCAATTCTTATAGTATCGGCAAGGAATCCTTCTGAAAGATCTAAGAGTACTCTTTCTTCGCATAGAGTACGACAACATATGTTATTTTAATTATTTTTCTCATTTTTTTTCTATCGCCTGCGAATGCCAAACTATGTTTGATAAAAGTGCCATATGAGGATTGGCGTATTCTAGTGTGTCCCATAGATTACTTCCATGCCTGATCAGTATGGAGGTTTAATACATGGAACCCCTAAGATACCCCAATGATCATATTGAACTAAAGTCGACTAGTAGTATTCAAAGAAGATATCCAGAATGGAATTATCCAAGTAAGTGTTCCCAATTAAGAAATTCGTGGACTTGTAACATAAATGTGTCACTCATTTGACACAAGCAATGATGGATGAACTGGATCCTGAGATATGGAAAATCTCTGTAGCCTCCGTGTATCTTGATTATCTTCTCATAAGTTTTCCCTGCTTGCCTCCAGGAAGGCCGGTAGAATTAAGATTAACATCCCGCTGTGGGCTGGAGTATTGTGAAAACTCCATATTGATTTGGGAATAATCGAAACCTTGATTAAGTAGGTTTTAAGACATAGGCTCATATAGCCTGACTCAATATTCTGAGGGTTTTATGTTATTAAATAAGAAAGACGGTTCATATTGCTTATGTACTAATTGCCGCAACCCTACTTGGGCAACGATTAAGAATTTGCCATCAGCTACCCAGGATCTAAGGGCAAACTATTGGTAGATAGGATTTAAGAAGTCTGTGGCCACCTATGTAGCTAAATGCTTGACATGTGCGCAAGTCAAAGCCGAGAATCAGGAACCATCAGGTTTGCTACAACAGCCTGAACTTCCCACTTGGAAGTGGGAAATGGTGACGATGGACTTCATCACCAAATTACCGAAGACAAGGAAAGGCAATGATACAATATGGGTTATCGTTGACAGACTGACTAAGTTAGCACATTTCTTACCCATCAAGGAGACTTATAGCTCCGACATGTTAGCCCAGTTATACGTTGATAAGATTGTAGCCTTACATGGCATACCTGTGTCTATTATCTCTGACCGAGATACTAGATACACGTCACATTTTTGGAAGAGTTTCCAACAATCTTTGGGCACACGCTTGAATTTTAGTATGGCTTATCATCCTCAGACTGACGGTCAGAGTGAGCGTACTATTCAAACGTTAGAAGACATGCTACGGGCATGTGCGATCGATTTGGGTGGTAGTTGGGATAAGAACCTACCGTTAATCGAATTCTCCTACAACAATAGCTACCATACCAGCATTAAGGCTGCGCCCTTCGAGGCATTATACGGTAGAAAGTGTAGATCTCCCGTTTGTTGGACGGAAGTTGGAGATGTCCAATTGTCAGGACCAGAGATAGTCTTTGAAACGACGGACAAGATTGTCCAGATTCGTAACCGTCTCAAAGCTGCCCGAGATAGGCAGAACAGTTACGCAGACCCAAAGCGTAAAGCTCTTCACTTCTAAGTAGGTGATAAAGTGCTGCTTAAAGTATCACCCTGGAAGGGGGTGATGCGGTTTGGTAAGAAAGGCAAGCTAAGCCCGAGATACATAGGACCTTTCGAGGTTATCGAACGTGTCGGGTCAGTTGCCTATAAGTTGAACTTACCAGAAGAGCTCAGTGGAATTCACAATGTGTTCCACATCTGCAATCTGAAGAAGTGCTTCGCTGATGAATCACTGGTTATACCACATACGGATGTGCATATAGATGAGAGCTTAAAATTTGTGGAAAAACCTTTGTCGATTGAAGATCGTCAGGTAAAGAAGCTTCGAAGGAAGCAAGTACCTATTGTTAAGGTCAAGTGGGATGCCCGTAGAGGTCCCGAGTATACGTGGGAGGTTGAATCCACCATGAAAGAAAAGTACCCTTATTTATTTCAGTAAATCTCGGGTCGAGATTTATTTTAAGGGGGTGAGGATGTAACACCTCGAAAATTCGTGTTCAATGAAATAACGACACGTGTCATGAATGACAAAACGCGTTGTAAACCCGGATGTAATAAAGATGTTTTGGCAGGATTTAAAAGTGGCGTCATGTTAATCTTTACCTCTGAACGACCTCAATTATAAATCCCAAGACCCAAGTATATATATCTTAAACATCTAAATCCAAAAATTCTTGACAATAATTAAGCTAGTGGACTCCTACGAAGAAAATGCTCGGTAAACCATCTTGTTCGGCACTTTCAAAATTAATTCATTGAAACATACCAAATGGTAGGGTATGTAATAGTACAAGGCACATTTTAAGGGCCCCTAATTGATAAAATAAGGTCCCAAATTCGGAAAAATGGTTGCCCTTTCGAAATCCTAAAAGAACAAAGTCTTTTGTCCTCAGCCACTAGCTTACGGACCGTAAGCAAATATGCTTACGGTGCGCAAGCATGTTGCCAGCCACCTGAAACTTTCTGTTTGCTGTTATGCGCATGTAACTCACTTTTAAACGAGTTTCCTCATATCCCTTGGCCCCTAAACAACCCCTAAACATCTAGGACACCTGTGGGAATGTTGTGGTAAGTGCTAGACTTTGTTGTCAACACTTTGTGGTGATTGAATTCACTATAAAAGGGTCTTGAGTTGCAAACAATTCATCACACCATTTCCTTCAGCTTTATGATCATTCCTGGAGCTCAAACCTTCTCTCAAGTGATCACTAATCAAGCTTAGGACTTCAGTAAGTTTGCTAATCCTTTCTTAATTAAGTTTAGCTTAGTTATTTAGCTAAAAGTCAAACCATCGTAATTACGGTTTGACTTTGAGATTAATTAATAATGGCTCAGTCAAATCTCGAATTAAAAGTACCTTTAAGTAGGTAATTATGTGGGTAATAAAACCTTAAAAGGGTTCCCCCTGATTCCCACTCTAACTAGGTCAAATGTTGGGTCAAACTTACTAATAAAAAGTCAACAGAATGTTTAAAATGCAATTTATGCATGATTAGCAATGTAGAACACTTATAACCTGTTTGATCATTAATATAACTTGGTAATGAATGTAAGGACATGTCTAAACATGTTCAACCCGACAATTTCCTGTTTAGACCCGGTTCGGAACCGAAAGTCGCCTAGTTTGACTTATACTTTGACTTTCAGTTCTGACCCGTTATGGTATGTTTTAGAAATGCCTTAGAGCTTTATTTGGACCAGGTTACATGCTAGTATAACCCTCTGTGATTATACACCTCGGATCATTAGTTATCCAATTAATATGCATGATTCCGTTAATTGCTCGTATGTTGACCATTATGCCCTTTTTACCTTCAAACGTGATTTTTGGAAATGTAAAAGTGTAGAAACCTTAGTTACTGATATATAAACTTGTATGCAAAGTTTGACATCAGTTTGAGGTGTAGATTAAGAGTTATGCTCGTTAGCGTAAAATTAAAGCTTTATGTTAATTAAACGGCGTATTTAGCGTATAGCCTACTTAAACATACTTTTTGATATCAAACTCTTTACCCACTGATGTAATATATTATTTTAGGATTTTTAAAGATTTTTAATAAATTTTAGGCTGAGCATAACTCATAGTCGTAGGCTTAATCCGGTAATTGTCGGTTTTGCCCTTACGGGCCATAAAATGAGTTTTACATATCTAAACGACTCCAAACCTTTTGATACTGATTACATATGATAAATAAATTATTTTAAGCCTTCTGGAAATATAAAAATATCAGATTTATGTATCAAACCCGGAAATGGCCTCTAATCGCCTTTTTAAGCGTTTTTAACGCATAGTATGTACTAGAATTATTTTAAACATACAAGGGTTGATACCTACTGATATTTGAGGCAAATTATAATGTTTTAAGAGTAAGCAAAGGTTGATAAACTCAGACTTCAGTATTGAGCTTTTCGGCTTATGTGAAATTACCAAAATACCCCTACGGGGCATAGTTTGGTTATAATTACTAAATTTCACATATATGCTTATTCCTACTGTTATAACTTAGTAAAATAAGTATTTTTACTGATTACATCAGACCTGTAACTCAGGTAAATACTTAAACTCTTTTATAACCTTTTAAATGACTAAACTACCCCTACGGGGCATAGTTTGTGTTTAAATTCGTTTCGGGCATAATAAAAGACATCTTACTGATGTCACAACATATATGAAGAATATTAACTTAGGAAACCTGTAAATAGCTCTCATGAATACTCGTTACACTTATTACGTGTTCGGTTCGGTTTATGTAACTAGTTTACATAAACTAGCCTAAACGGGTCAAACCTTAACGGTTTTATCTCAAAATCCAGAATGTGTATGAAATTCCCATATTAAACAAGTCTCTGAACTTGTCGGGTCTAAATCACATTCTATCCGGTCTTCGCTTAATCGTGCGTACGAACCGTATCTTTGAAACTAGCCGGTCTAAGCTTAAGCTTAATTAAGACCCGTTAGGATTCTAATAGGTTATTATAAACCTTCGTTCCAGATTAGGGGGACCAGTAAAAGCTACTTGCAATTTGCTTATTGTGATATATACTTGCTCAGGTAAATACTTTTAACTTATTTTCCCTATACGGGCTTGGGTTACGATATATAGCATACCGCTTGATCGGGCATCAAATTCTCCACCGTTGAGTGGGTAATTGAATAAATTTGATCGGCTCGTTTAAACAGTCTTGTTACTTAAAGCCTTTGGGAGGTTAATGACCATGTCCCAGATATCCTTGGCATCATTTTACGAAATGGCCACGACTTAAGCGCGGGGTGTAAGCGTACACCCGTCAGTGCACAAAAGAATATTGTGGTGTGTCTATTGATCTTTAACCCGGACTTGATCCGGGCTACTGAACGCACAAGGAACATGTAATTCGTTCACAAGATTATATATTTAAATAATTCTCCCAAGTATAAAAAGGTTAATCTTGCCTCTGTGCATTTTAATCAAATTATAAAAGATATTTTGTGCCACGTGCATCCAAATCAATTTTCCTAAACCATTTTCAAAATGAGTCAGTTAATTGTATTTACCAGTGTAAACTGACGTATTTTCCAAAAAGGCTAAATGCAGGTACTATACGAAATTGGCTGGATATTTCTCCTTAGCATCAATAGAAGTCTCGCAAGCTTAAGATGTCTAAAAGTCTGTTGAACTATTGTTTCCATTTTATGTTCGATCCTAGTGTGGATAAACTTCCGAATATTGTAACATTTGATATTATAATAATAAATTCGGTTGTATTATATTTTCAATTGCTTCCGCTGTGCACATTAATATTGTGTTGTTTGACTATTATGTTGCCAACCATGACGTCACGATACTCCCCACCGGGCCCACCGGTGACACGTGGAAATCGGGGTGTGACAGGTTGGTATCAGAGCCAACATTGAGTGAATTAAACACTAGCTTTTTGGTGTTTAATCTCAATGACACAGTAGCACATTCCTTGACCTGCTGAGTCTAGACTTAACATAGGAATATTCTCAATCCTAATCTGGAAATTTTTGCTTCCAAATTTTTATATATACGTCACCAAGCGAAGAAGCTGTAATAGAAATTCTCCACATCTGGAGCCCTGAAAATGCTGAGCTTCGTACCGCGGCGAGAATGGAACGAGCATCCAAGGAGAGGACACTCATAAATAAAATAAAGAAGAAACTCCTCTTGCTGAAGATCGTTTCCTTAATAAGTCCTTATAAGGACACAATTATCTTTCAGTCCCTACGAGGACAACATTATTCCTTTCAAGTCCCGCTCAGGGCAACTTTATACTTTTATTTTTATATAGTGGAATGATTAAGTTTAAACTTTCATTCTAAACAAGAAATATTAAATAAATGGAAAATAACATTTCCTTTTGCAAGATCTACCATTATAATAAAATGGCAAAATCTAAAAAGGACAAGACCTAGCTTCGGGTCATATTAAGACCGGCCAAGATGGCAGTTCCTCAATTTAGATTCAGATCCTTATTAACATTTCAATTTAGAAATTGTTCTGCGATAAATATTAAAAGAATCTTAAGAGTGAAACCTAGCCTGAGTGTCATTATAAAGACCTGGCCAAGATGGTAAGACCTGTTTAAAAGATTCGTATCCCAGTTAACATCTGAAAACATGCTAACACTCCCGGCAGATGTGATTCGTTGGAAATCACACACGTTATTAAGGATTCTTCAAAAGATTCCTAACCCAGTTTAATGATCTCTGAATCCTGGGTTTACATCATCAATTAAGATGATCATATTTTAACCATACGTGGTAATATAGTGCCTACGGGCCTAGCTCATTTCGACATGAGCCAAAATACAGTGGTAGCTATGACTCCCTGTCAGAAAAAGGTAATGAACTAGGTTCAAACCTCAAGGCTTTGATTCTCTGAAATCCTAGCTTATAAATTATAAATGTCCTTGTGACTAGGCCTATTGTGCCAGAATACCTTCACGCTTTGATTCTCTGAAATCATATATGTCCTTGTGACTAGGCCTATTGTGCCAGAATACCTTCATGCTCTGATTCTCTGAAATCATAGCTTATAATTTAAAAGTGTCCATGTGACTAGGCCTTTGTGCCACCTTAATATCCGTAATGTTTTATAACTAGGATAAATTATAATGCCTCGATTCTCTGAAATCATGGCTTATAAATTAAACTTGTCTACGTGACTAGGCCATTTGTGCTATTATTAAAACCTTAATGCCTCGATTCTCTGAAATCATGGCTTATAAATTAAACTTGTCTACGCGACTAGGCCATTTGTGCTATTACTAACTTATAAATTAGGATTTATGATAAAAATCCTGAATAAAATAAACATCCTTCCTTCCCTGCCAGTATGCATTTTTAAAAGAATCTTAAAGGTGAAACCTAGCCTACGCGGCCAAGATGGTGAAACCTACTCAAGGGATTCAGATCCTTGTTAACACCTAAGAACGTGTTAGCAATCCTGACAAATGTGATTCGATAAAGTCACAACAGTCATCCCTATATTGGAAAATTTTTATTTCCTAATTTGCCTTATGATCTAGAAATCATGGCTTATATCATCTTATAAGATGATCATATTATAAACATCCGTGAGTGATGAAGTGCCTACGGGCTAAATTTGTTGTCCGATAAGACAACGACAGTGGTGGTCCTTGACCCTGTCTAAAGATATTGGAATACGTCCAAGCATAATAGCTGGTAGAGACCATACGATCTCGACTAATATCATCTGAAAAGATGATCATACCATAAATATCCCTTAGAAGGGAAATACCTATGGGCTATAATTAACGTTCTCCGAGGCTAAAGACAGTGGTAGCCTACAACTCCTTGTCAAGGAAAGATGTTTTGCCTACGGGCTATAATAAATTGTCCATCTGAGACATTGACATTGTGATCTTTATGATTCCTTGTCTAAGGTGGTGAGCTATGCTCAAGCCAAATAGTCAATATGATTAATGCAATCCTGACTTATATTATCTAAAATGATGAATCCATTATAACATCCATTAGTGATGTTTCGCCTATGGGCCATATTATATTGTCCATTTGTGACACAAGCATTACAACCTCTATGATCCCCTGTTTAAGGTTGTGAGCTGCACTCAAGCCTAATAGTCTATATGATCATTGCGATCTTGACTGGTATCATCAGTATGATGATCATAAATTCATAATATTGACATCCCTAGGGATGAATTGCCTACGGGCTATGCTTTATTCTACTGTCGATAAGACAAAATAGTGGTGATCTTTATGATCCCCTATTCAAAATGGTGGGATTATACCCAAAACCTTATAGTCAATATGATCGATGTGATCATGACTAATATCATTAGATACGAAAATTATAAATAGACATCCATTAGAGATGTTAATTGGTTTACCTTTCTGTCAAAAGAATCGCCTGTCAAGACGATGACAGCGGTAGTCTATGACTCCCTGTCCAAAGGTGAAGAACTATGTTCAAACCTTAAGACTCCTGACCTAATAAGATTGCAGCCTATGAATTGATGTCCTTGTGACAAATCCACAAGTTATATTTCAAGTCACCCATAACAAGCCTCCGTGCTATAATTCGTCGTTCGTGACAAGTTAACATACTAAATGTTAACATCGCTGGTGACAGGCCTTAGTGCCATATCCTATAACGTCCTAGAGACAAGGCCATTTGTGCCTCATCTAAATGTCATTACGACAAGGCCTTCGCGCCATATGATTACTTATGTCCTTCATGACTGGGCTTATCGCCATATCTTTCTACGTCCCCCGCGACAGGCTTCTGTGCCATTTATGTATATATATATATATATATATATATATATATATATATATATATATATATATATATATATATATATATATATATATATATAACCAAAGTCATGTAAGGCTAGCCTTTGAGCTATTTATAATCGTCCTTGCGACAAAGACAGTTGTGACATTATGGTCCCCTGTCAAGCAGGTATTGGACACGCTCCAAACCTTGAATGCCATTGATGGTCCTTTTGTGACCTAAGCTAAATGTAATAGATATACATTCAAACAGCATTCATTAAGAATGTTCGGAACATAATGGCCTATACGGTTCGTGGATGCCGTGGCTAATATATGTCAGGTCATCAGGATGATGACTAATAATGGTTTAAATTGGTATTTAGTACCAAGTTTTGAGTATGGAAAACTCGGATGAGATAGGAAATAGTCGCGATGCTATTAATGCGACCAAAGCAAATAATGTCTCAAACGTAAACCTTAATATTAATGGAGTAAATCTCCAAGCGGTGGTTAACGCAGCAGTTTGAAAGGCCAAGGGGAAAAGGGCATGAAACAACCCAAAGAGCCGAATGCTTCTCGCTCTAAATTTCATCCAAAACCACGTTCAAATGCTCGTGAGAAGAGCTTTGTTCACACTTCGGATATGAAGGATGAACCAAAGGAGGAGGATAACTCCCAGAAATCTAAGAAAGAGAGCAAGTACAGGCTTAATAAAAAGCAACGAAAGTTCAATAAGAAGCCTGTATGTAAGAATTGCTATCAAAGACACTAGGGACAGTTTTGAATAGAACCAGGACCAAAGCAGTGTGACATCTGCTAAGGAACAGGTCATCATTCCCCCGGAATGTAGGGACATAAAGAATGCAGTCTATCACGGCTGTGGTGAGTAAGGCCGCATCAGAACTAGATACCATAAAGCTGCCAAAGAAGGTGCAGCTAAGCCTGGAAAGGCTAATGGAAGAAATGCCTGAACTCACCTAATGAACGCCAAGAGGCAGTTCACGAAGTCATCAAGTACATCCCTTACCATTTACCAATGATAATTTCTGCTAAGTGTCCTGATTTAATACATGCAATAATAAATCTTCATAAACCATAAGCTTAGCAAACTTTTATATTATCCACAAGGTATAACTTACCAAGGAAACCATAGTAACCAATTCTTATAGTATCGGCAAGGAATCCTTCTGAAAGATCTAAGAGTACTCTTTCTTCGCATAGAGTACGACAACATATG
Source organism: Helianthus tuberosus (assembly GCA_030545235.1). Classification (NCBI taxonomy): domain Eukaryota; kingdom Viridiplantae; phylum Streptophyta; class Magnoliopsida; order Asterales; family Asteraceae; genus Helianthus; species Helianthus tuberosus. The sequence continues at coordinate 76,879,618 of CM060451.1, read as the reverse complement.
TTATTTTAATTATTTTTCTCATTTTTTTTCTATCGCCTGCGAATGCCAAACTATGTTTGATAAAAGTGCCATATGAGGATTGGCGTATTCTAGTGTGTCCCATAGATTACTTCCATGCCTGATCAGTATGGAGGTTTAATACATGGAACCCCTAAGATACCCCAATGATCATATTGAACTAAAGTCGACTAGTAGTATTCAAAGAAGATATCCAGAATGGAATTATCCAAGTAAGTGTTCCCAATTAAGAAATTCGTGGACTTGTAACATAAATGTGTCACTCATTTGACACAAGCAATGATGGATGAACTAGATCCTGAGATATGGAAAATCTCTGTAGCCTCCGTGTATCTTGATTATCTTCTCATAAGTTTTCCCTGCTTGCCTCCAGGAAGGCCGGTAGAATTAAGATTAACATCCCGCTGTGGGCTGGAGTATTGTGAAAACTCCATATTGATTTGGGAATAATCGAAACCTTGATTAAGTAGGTTTTAAGACATAGGCTCATATAGCCTGACTCAATATTCTGAGGGTTTTATGTTATTAAATAAGAAAGACGGTTCATATTGCTTATGTACTAATTGCCGCAACCCTACTTGGGCAACGATTAAGAATTTGCCATCAGCTACCCAGGATCTAAGGGCAAACTATTGGTAGATAGGATTTAAGAAGTCTGTGGCCACCTATGTAGCTAAATGCTTGACATGTGCGCAAGTCAAAGCCGAGAATCAGGAACCATCAGGTTTGCTACAACAGCCTGAACTTCCCACTTGGAAGTGGGAAATGGTGACGATGGACTTCATCACCAAATTACCGAAGACAAGGAAAGGCAATGATACAATATGGGTTATCGTTGACAGACTGACTAAGTTAGCACATTTCTTACCCATCAAGGAGACTTATAGCTCCGACATGTTAGCCCAGTTATACGTTGATAAGATTGTAGCCTTACATGGCATACCTGTGTCTATTATCTCTGACCGAGATACTAGATACACGTCACATTTTTGGAAGAGTTTCCAACAATCTTTGGGCACACGCTTGAATTTTAGTATGGCTTATCATCCTCAGACTGACGGTCAGAGTGAGCGTACTATTCAAACGTTAGAAGACATGCTACGGGCATGTGCGATCGATTTGGGTGGTAGTTGGGATAAGAACCTACCGTTAATCGAATTCTCCTACAACAATAGCTACCATACCAGCATTAAGGCTGCGCCCTTCGAGGCATTATACGGTAGAAAGTGTAGATCTCCCGTTTGTTGGACGGAAGTTGGAGATGTCCAATTGTCAGGACCAGAGATAGTCTTTGAAACGACGGACAAGATTGTCCAGATTCGTAACCGTCTCAAAGCTGCCCGAGATAGGCAGAACAGTTACGCAGACCCAAAGCGTAAAGCTCTTCACTTCTAAGTAGGTGATAAAGTGCTGCTTAAAGTATCACCCTGGAAGGGGGTGATGCGGTTTGGTAAGAAAGGCAAGCTAAGCCCGAGATACATAGGACCTTTCGAGGTTATCGAACGTGTCGGGTCAGTTGCCTATAAGTTGAACTTACCAGAAGAGCTCAGTGGAATTCACAATGTGTTCCACATCTGCAATCTGAAGAAGTGCTTCGCTGATGAATCACTGGTTATACCACATACGGATGTGCATATAGATGAGAGCTTAAAATTTGTGGAAAAACCTTTGTCGATTGAAGATCGTCAGGTAAAGAAGCTTCGAAGGAAGCAAGTACCTATTGTTAAGGTCAAGTGGGATGCCCGTAGAGGTCCCGAGTATACGTGGGAGGTTGAATCCACCATGAAAGAAAAGTACCCTTATTTATTTCAGTAAATCTCGGGTCGAGATTTATTTTAAGGGGGTGAGGATGTAACACCTCGAAAATTCGTGTTCAATGAAATAACGACACGTGTCATGAATGACAAAACGCGTTGTAAACCCGGATGTAATAAAGATGTTTTGGCAGGATTTAAAAGTGGCGTCATGTTAATCTTTACCTCTGAACGACCTCAATTATAAATCCCAAGACCCAAGTATATATATCTTAAACATCTAAATCCAAAAATTCTTGACAATAATTAAGCTAGTGGACTCCTACGAAGAAAATGCTCGGTAAACCATCTTGTTCGGCACTTTCAAAATTAATTCATTGAAACATACCAAATGGTAGGGTATGTAATAGTACAAGGCACATTTTAAGGGCCCCTAATTGATAAAATAAGGTCCCAAATTCGGAAAAATGGTTGCCCTTTCGAAATCCTAAAAGAACAAAGTCTTTTGTCCTCAGCCACTAGCTTACGGACCGTAAGCAAATATGCTTACGGTGCGCAAGCATGTTGCCAGCCACCTGAAACTTTCTGTTTGCTGTTATGCGCATGTAACTCACTTTTAAACGAGTTTCCTCATATCCCTTGGCCCCTAAACAACCCCTAAACATCTAGGACACCTGTGGGAATGTTGTGGTAAGTGCTAGACTTTGTTGTCAACACTTTGTGGTGATTGAATTCACTATAAAAGGGTCTTGAGTTGCAAACAATTCATCACACCATTTCCTTCAGCTTTATGATCATTCCTGGAGCTCAAACCTTCTCTCAAGTGATCACTAATCAAGCTTAGGACTTCAGTAAGTTTGCTAATCCTTTCTTAATTAAGTTTAGCTTAGTTATTTAGCTAAAAGTCAAACCATCGTAATTACGGTTTGACTTTGAGATTAATTAATAATGGCTCAGTCAAATCTCGAATTAAAAGTACCTTTAAGTAGGTAATTATGTGGGTAATAAAACCTTAAAAGGGTTCCCCCTGATTCCCACTCTAACTAGGTCAAATGTTGGGTCAAACTTACTAATAAAAAGTCAACAGAATGTTTAAAATGCAATTTATGCATGATTAGCAATGTAGAACACTTATAACCTGTTTGATCATTAATATAACTTGGTAATGAATGTAAGGACATGTCTAAACATGTTCAACCCAACAATTTCCTGTTTAGACCCGGTTCGGAACCGAAAGTCGCCTAGTTTGACTTATACTTTGACTTTCAGTTCTGACCCGTTATGGTATGTTTTAGAAATGCCTTAGAGCTTTATTTGGACCAGGTTACATGCTAGTATAACCCTCTGTGATTATACACCTCGGATCATTAGTTATCCAATTAATATGCATGATTCCGTTAATTGCTCGTATGTTGACCATTATGCCCTTTTTACCTTCAAACGTGATTTTTGGAAATGTAAAAGTGTAGAAACCTTAGTTACTGATATATAAACTTGTATGCAAAGTTTGACATCAGTTTGAGGTGTAGATTAAGAGTTATGCTCGTTAGCGTAAAATTAAAGCTTTATGTTAATTAAACGGCGTATTTAGCGTATAGCCTACTTAAACATACTTTTTGATATCAAAATCTTTACCCACTGATGTAATATATTATTTTGGGATTTTTAAATATTTTTAATAAATTTTACGCTGAGCATAACTCATAGTCGTAGGCTTAATCCGGTAATTGTCGGTTTTGCCCTTACGGGCCATAAAATGAGTTTTACATATCTAAACGACTCCAAACCTTTTGATACTGATCACATATGATAAATAAATTATTTTAAGCCTTCTAGAAATATAAAAATATCAGATTTATGTATCAAACCCGGAAATGGCCTCTAATCGCCTTTTTAAGCGTTTTTAACGCATAGTATGTACTAGAATTATTTTAAACATACAAGGGTTGATACCTACTGATATTTGAGGCAAATTATAATGTTTTAACAGTAAGAAAAGGTTGATAAACTCAGACTTCAGTATTGAGCTTTTCGGCTTATGTGAAATTACCAAAATACCCCTACGGGGCATAGTTTGGTTATAATTACTAAATTTCACATATATGCTTATTCCTACTGTTATAACTTAGTAAAATAAGTAATTTTACTGATTACATCAGACCTGTAACTCAGGTAAATACTTAAACTCTTTTATAACCTTTTAAATGACCAAACTACCCCTACGGGGCATAGTTTGTGTTTAAATTCGTTTCGGGCATAATAAAAGACATCTTACTGATGTCACAACATATATGAAGCATATTAACTTAGGAAACCTGTAAATAGCTCTCATGAATACTCGTTACACTTATTACGTGTTCGGTTCGGTTTATGTAACTAGTTTACATAAACTAGCCTAAACGGGTCAAACCTTAACGGTTTTATCTCAAAATCCAGAATGTGTATGAAATTCCCATATTAAACAAGTCTCTGAACTTGTCGGGTCTAAATCACATTCTATCCGGTCTTCGCTTAATCGTGCGTACGAACCGTATCTTTGAAACTAGCCGGTCTAAGCTTAAGCTTAATTAAGACCCGTTAGGATTCTAATAGGTTATTATAAACCTTCGTTCCAGATTAGGAGGACCAGTAAAAGCTACTTGCAATTTGCTTATTGTGATATATACTTGCTCAGGTAAATACTTTTAACTTATTTTCCCTATACGGGCTTGGGTTACGGTATATAGCATACCGCTTGATCGGGCAGCAAATTCTCCACCGTTGAGTGGGTAATTGAATAAATTTGATCGGCTCGTTTAAACAGTCTTGTTACTTAAAGCCTTTGGGGGGTTAATGACCATGTCCCGGATATCCTTGGCATCATTTTACGAAATGGCCACGACTTAAGCGCGGGGTGTAAGCGTACACCCGTCAGTGCACAAAAGAATATTGTGGTGTGTCTATTGATCTTTAACCCGGACTTGATCCGGGCTACTGAACGCACAAGGAACATGTAATTCGTTCACAAGATTATATATTTAAATAATTCTCCCAAGTATAAAAAGGTTAATCTTGCCTCTGTGCATTTTAATCAAATTATAAAAGATATTTTGTGCCACGTGCATCCAAATCAATTTTCCTAAACCATTTTCAAAATGAGTCAGTTAATTGTATTTACCAGTGTAAACTGACGTATTTTCCAAAAAGGCTAAATGCAGGTACTATACGAAATTGGCTGGATATTTCTCCTTAGCATCAATAGAAGTCTCGCAAGCTTAAGATGTCTAAAAGTCTGTTGAACTATTGTTTCCATTTTATGTTCGATCCTAGTGTGGATAAACTTCCGAATATTGTAACATTTGATATTATAATAATAAATTCGGTTGTATTATATTTTCAATTGCTTCCGCTGTGCACATTAATATTGTGTTGTTTGACTATTATGTTGCCAACCATGACGTCACGATACTCCCCACCGGGCCCACCGGTGACACGTGGAAATCGGGGTGTGACATAAGACCAACGGAGGTGACCTTCTTTAATGAAGGCATGGAAGCCCTTCTTAAGACAAGCTGCCAGGAACTTATAACAAAGGAAGGTTGCATTGATCCTAAAAGGTTTCCCCAAAATATGGTCTTAGTGATAGGTGAGGCAAAGATCATGCATACTTGACTTAGAAAGGAGGATCATGTGGTAGTCACAATTGTCACAGACCTTCAAACAACAGGAGAAATACATCCACAGACTCAACAAGCGACTATCCGACCACTACCTCTTGCAACGCGAACCCGAACCCAAAACCTAGTCAAACAAAAAGGGCACACGTTGGATCACTAGGTATATCACTCTATACCTATTGACAGTTCTAAAATTACAAATCGTCATCTTGACCCATCTTTATACCTACTTTCACAGTTAACTCTTTTAATTCATTAGTAAAGTAGTTCAACAAGCAAGATAAGTGACAAAAAAAAGTAAAAAAAAAACCCAGGCTACACATGTTAAGAGGACAACTATTAGAGCTTATAGATAAGCCATAACTGTCTTTTAATCTACGCTTTTCTTCTCAATCTACAGAACCAAGCTACATCGCCAAAAAGGCACATGATGAGTGATCAATCCGTATTCCCCCTTTTCTCGACTGGAAGTTTGCAGAAATACGCAGTTAAAAGCATGACAAAGCCATTTCCATGCACAAGATTACATAGGAGCATGAATTTTGTGTTGGAAAGAGTTTCCTTTGTGTGCAAGGCAAGGAACCATGGAGTGGATAATTATTAGAATATTTAAACGTGTTAAGGTTTAATTATTTAGTGATAATTATCATGTCCAATATAATAGGTTTATTAGCAATCCTAGTTATAATCTGATAGGAGTGTTTAGATTATAAATGCCATGCTTTGGGTATTAGTTATTGTAATTCAAGTTTTGAGTCAGTTTCTTGAATAATAATAAACGTTTGGGTGTTAGCCAAATACTTTGCAATTTCCGATTTCAATTTCCGTTCGAAACCGATTCATCTTGAATTGGTATCAGAGCGAAATTGGGGTTTAAATAACAGAGAAGTTAGAACCTGCGATTGAGCTCAGAATCGTGGTTATCCAAACCGCAGTTTCTTCATTGGATTAATCATCAAGTAGTAGTAGGTTGGACGCAGCTTGATAACGAGAAGGAAGCCGACCAAGAATCTGTTCAGAATCGGTAAGCCAGTCACCGTGCAAAGCTCTTTAAAATCGAAGACAGGAGGCAATCGTGAGAAAGGTTGCTGGTGTTCGATCGGAGTGAAGAAGGGTCGACCGGAAAATTGCTAAGAGAAAAACACGTGATCTGGTGGGGTTTTCTTTCGGACGTCAGCAGCGAAACAGTTGGTTTTCATTGGATTATTTTTTTGGGTCAGTTGCTAAAGGCCCAAATTGTGGTGCTGTTGTTCGAGAACAGTAGATCACTACAAAATTATTTGCTTTGGATTATTTATTAAGTCCAAAACAAATTAGTTTTATTTATTTTTCAGGTTCGTGTTCAAAGTGGAATTCGGGAAGTAAACGTGTAGACTGGAAGAAACTGAACCAGTTACACCATTCTAGCGTCTCTTCTTTGAAAAGATTTGACGCATACATAACCTTATCGTCCTTGTCACATTTACTTGTTGCAATCACTGCCTCGGTTTTCTCTAACCAACGTAGTGCTGTAGTTGCTCCTTCATTGCCTGCAAATTCAGCGGGTTTACAAGCAAGAAATTCTTTGTAAGTGCAACCAGGTGTTGCAGCTTTCATTTTTTTAGGGAGCAGAGCCTGCCGGGGTTCATTATCTTGATTAGTATGATTACCACCTCCGTTTATGCTATTACTGAAGTTATCTTCAGAAATACGTTTGCTAGGAATGATTTGTTGAGGTTCAACAGGTTTCTGGGCAGCAGCAAGTATTGCTGGAATGGCATTGGCTATTCCTTGAGCAACGATATTTTCTATATCTTGCCTAGTCATAAATTGATCCTCCGGGTGTTGCTCAGATTGATTAACCTCGTTAATTGGTTCATTATTAGCATTTTCCATCTGATAATTAATATATATAATTTATTAGTATCGAATAAATAACAATTATACACAAAACAATCATACAAATTTTTACAACACACATATAGCCAAAACTATCGATTTCTCGATTCCATTTTTATATATATTTTATAATATGCTTCAATACACACCATTTATCTTACAAAGTTTTATTTGTAGTTATTTTACAAGATTATAGTTTACTTTTTATTTTTATACAATCACAGTTTCATAATCTTACTATCCCTCGTCAGTTGGTATTTCAGTAGTGACGTTCTCTCTCGTCGTATTTCCAGGAGATCTGTTCTCCTACTTCCCTAATCCTATTTCCTGCATCCACCAGCTCCTCGCCAAAGTGGCGGAGTTCAGCTAGGTTTTCATTACTCATGGGTGGATTTGGTATAGGCTCCGGGTCGAACTGAGGGAGAAAGGAATAAGGACTGTTGAGCAGGTTTTGGAACTGCCAATCATTAGTCCACCACTCGTCCATTCCTAGAGGTTGGGTGTGGATTATAGGTTCTGGGATTGCTGGTTCCAAGTTCATTGGAAGTTGATTTTCAGCAGGATAAGGGTAAAGATTATTATTAATAGGTCTGACGACATCACAGCTCGCCAATGCTCGATCTAATTCCTCCTAAAATGGTAACTCCTCTATTTGTCTAGAGCTTTCCCCAATTTCTATCTTGGTTTGCCTAGAACCTTCCCCAAACTCTATTTCCATTTGTCTAGAATATTCCCCAATTTCTATCTTGGTTTGCCTAGAACCTTCCCCAACTTCAATCCCCTTCCCTTTGTCTAAGGAATTTTCTATTTTGGGAATCTTCCTAGTGGCGGGTTTCCTTCTGCGCACACGCCTCCATCCTACGAATCTTTTCCTTTTCTTAGGCTTGGGTTTCTCTGGAGGTGGAGCGTTGAATTCCATAGGTTCTTCTATATCGGGTATGTATCTATTAAAATCTCTCGAAACCTCTATCTTTACCTGATAGAGATTTAAATTCAGAAGAGCTTCAGACATGTCGTTCATGTTGTTTAGCATATATGCAAAATACACAAAAATTGCTAAGTTAAAATTTTATAAAAATAAATAACTTTTTTAAATAAATAACTAAAATTTCCCGATTATTTTATTTCACACTCGGGATAAAACCCCGGTAATTTACAATCATATGATTTCACGGAGAAATCTTTATTTTACAAAACATGTTTCTTTATTTTATTTTGAGCCATTTCCTTAAGCTTGTAGTGCTTCATGGCACTTTTCCTGGATCACAACAGATCACCTGAAACATGTTTGAAAAAGGTTTTGTCAGCGGGAAATACTGGTGAATCATTCTTTTTACAAAAACGATACGTTTGTTATAATTTACAGTATTAAGAGCGATTACAATGTTTCCATATATCAACCAACTACCCACAGTATTTGTCACTCGACTCGTTTATGTGACTATGGTCAGATCACCCATTGGCTAACTCGTTGTCCAATGGTGACGGGAAGCAAGTAATGTATACAAAACCCCACATACCGGCTGTAATTTGGTGACTACAAAGACTTAATCCCTGTAATTATAACTTTGAAAGTAAACATGCTTTTGAAATCAAATTTGATAAAAAGAGAATGACTCACATTACAGATTTATTTGAGCAGAGCCTAGCCTACTGATTAGCCTTTTAACCTAGATTTAATAACATGCACACGAACTCGGTTAGTAACTAATACAACATTTACGATAACTCACGAGATTAAACCTTCACAACTAATGACAAAGTGTGATACTTAAACATCCATCGAATTAACGACGAATGACAAAGCATAAACCCTAATGTGGGCAGCACTTAAACATCCATTGGATAGTTTAATCGATCGGACATTGAATCGTAGCAGCGATCGAGTTAATACCCGGTATCGTAGCAGCACCTCGCTATAATAAAAGTAATTTCGACTTTAGAGCAGCTTCACTTCGTTTTTACGAAATGATTTCGACACCAGTTGACTGTGCAAGTGACAAGCTATTTATAGCTGATTTTAAGGCCTCTCGTGGCCCACGTAAAACCTCAGCACAACCTTACGCGGCCCGGGTGGCCGCCCAGTCTACGAGTAGGGTTGACTAGTCATACGTAGGTGCACCAGATGGACGACATGTGGCACGGTTACGCTTGTCCGGTCAATCCAGTATTGACGCGGCCCGCGTAAGACATACCTTGTCTTTTACGCGGCCCGCCTGGAACCAAGAATTTTGTTTTTCTTGATTTTAAAATATGGTTTAGGGTTTCAGGGGTCCGGGTTTATACTTACGGGTATTTTTAGGACAATTTTGAGAGTCCTTACATCCTCCCCACCTTATTTAAAATCTCGTCCTCGAGATTCATTGGAATAAGTGAGGATACTTTCGTTTCATTTCTGATTCCAGCTCCCAAGTGTATTTAGGTCCTCTCTTTGAATCCCACTTGACCTTGACAAGTACTAACCGTTTGTGTTTGAGAATTTTCACCTTTCTGTATTCTATCTGAAGAGGTTTCTCAACAAATTTTAACTTTTCGTTTACTTCTATATCTTGAAGAGGTACTACCAAAGATTCGTCCGATAGGCATTTCTTGAGATTGGATACATGAAATACGTCATGTACTCCAGCTAACTCTTCTGGTAGTTGTAAACGATAAGCAACTGGTCCTATGCGTTGGATCACTGAAAATGGTCCTACATATCTTGGACTTAGCTTTCCTTTCTTACCAAATCGAACTACTCCTTTCCAGGGAGAAACTTTCAAGAGTACCTTGTCTCCAAATTGGAACTCTAGTGGTTTGTGTCTATTGTCTGCATAACTCTTTTGACGATCTCGAGCAGTCTTTAATCTTTCCTTGATCTGTGTGATTTTGTCGGTCGTTTCTTGTACTATTTCAGGACCTGATAATTGACTCTCTCCTATTTCTGCCCAACAAACTGGAGTTCTGCACTTTCTTCCATACAGTGCCTCGAATGGGGCAGTTTCAATACTTGAATGATAACTCTTGTTATAGGAGAATTCAATTAGAGGTAAGTGGTCGTCCCAATTTCGACCAAAATCTATTACACATGCACTGAGCATGTCTTCCAGAGTTTGGATTGTCCTTTCACTTTGTCCGTCTGTCTGAGGATGATATGCCGTACTTAAATTTAGTCGGGTTCCCATTGCTTCTTGGAAACTTGTCCAAAAATGGGAGGTAAAACGACTATCCCTATCTGAAACAATGGAGAGTGGAACTCCATGTAAGGATAATACTTCATCTACATACAACTTTGCCAACTTTTCCATGCTAAAGGTTTCTTTCATAGGTAGAAAGTGAGTTGATTTGGTTAATCGATCCACAATTACCTAAATCGCATCATTACCTTTTCTGGTTTTGGGCAACTTAGTAACAAAATCCATTGTTATGAGTTCCCATTTCCATACAGGCATTTCTAATTGTTGTAGTAGACCTGAGGGTTTCTGGTGTTCTGCCTTAACTTGTGAACAAGTAAGACACTTAGAAACATATCGAGCTATATCCTTTTTCATTCCTATCCACCAAAAGTTATTTCTTAAATCTTGGTACATCTTATTGTTTCCAGGGTGCATGGTATACCTAGATTTATGGGCTTCCTCTAAAATCTTATTTCTTAATTCTCCCTGCTTAGGTACCCAAATTCTTCTTTTGTGGAATCTCCAAATTCCATCAGCTCCTTGTTCTAATTCTTTTCTTCGTCCCTTCATTCATTCAGCATCATCTTTGATTGCTGTTTCTTGAAAGTGCTTTAGTTGTTCCATTAAATCTAACCGTAGATTTAATCTAAGAGCACGAACTCGTCGTTGGTGCTCATGGTACTTACGACTTAAGGCATCTGCAACTACGTTTGCCATTCCTTCGTGATACTGAATATCACAATCGTAGTCACTTAGGATTTCCATCCATCTTCTTTGCCTCATGTTTAACTCTTTTTGCCCAAATATATATCTTAAACTTTTATGATCCGTATAGACAGTAAATTTACTTCCGTACAGATAATGTCTCCAAATTTTAAGAGCAAAAATTATGGCGCCTAACTCTAAGTCATGAGTCGTATAATTTTCTTCGTGCTTTTTCAATTGTCTTGAAGCATACGCAATTACCTTTTTACGTTGCATTAGCACACATCCTAATCCTAGTTTTGAAGCATCACAGTAAACTTCAAAATCTTTAGTCCCTTCTGGTAAAGCTAGGATTGGGGCATTTGTTAACTTTTGCTTTAAAATCTTAAAAGCTTCTTCTTGCTTAGGTCCCCATTCAAACTTAACTGCTTTACAGGTTAGCTTAGTTAATGCTACAGCTATCTTGGAAAAATCCTTAATAAACCGTCTATAATATCCGGCTAAACCTATAAAACTCCTAATTTCCATTGCGGATTGTGGAACCTTCCATTTGGTAATTGCCTCTATCTTAGTAGGATCTACATGAATACCTTCGTGATTCACCATGTGTCCTAAGAATTGCACTTCTTGCAACAAAAATTCACACTTCGAGAATTTGGCGTAAAGCTTTTCTTTTCTTAACAAAGTTAATAGTGCATGCAAGTGCTGACAATGCTCTTCCTGACTTTTGGAATAAATAAGTATATCATCGATAAAGACAATTACAAATTTATCCAAATACGGTTTACAGATTCTATTCATCATGTCCATGAATGCAGCAGGTGCATTTGTTAATCCGAAGGGCATGACTGTAAACTCGTAATGACCATACCTAGTTCTGAAAGCAGTTTTAGGTATGTCTTCTTCTTGTACCTTCAATTGATGGTATCCGGAGCGTAAGTCGATCTTAGAAAAATATCTAGCTCCTTGAAGTTGATCGAAAAGAACATCAATCCTAGGTAATGGGTATCGATTCTTAATTGTAACCTTATTCAGTTCTCTATAATCAATACACATTCTCATCGAACCATCCTTCTTCTTCACAAATAACACTGGTGCTCCCCATGGGGATGAACTAGATTGTATGAAACCTTTACTCAGTAATTCATCTAATTGCTTTTTCAGTTCTAACATTTCTGTGGGTGCTAACCGATAAGGTGCCTTGGCTATCGGTGTAGTTCCTGGAATTAGATGAATTCTAAATTCTACTTCTCTATCGGGTGGTAATCCTGGTAATTCTTCTGGGAATACATCTGGATATTCTGAGACTACAAGAATCTCCTTAAGTTCTTTACCCTTAGTACTAATGATTACTGAAATCATATATACTATTCCTTGCTTTCGTTCATAACTAGCAACTTTCATTACTGATATGAACTTCATGGGTTTACGTGGTTTATCTCCTGTAATCATGATTACTTCCCCAGTAGGTGCCTGAATTTCTACAGAATTTTTATCACAAAGGATTCGAGCATGGTTGGCTACTAACCAATCCATTCCTAATACAACATCGAATCCAGTTAAATTCATTGGTAATAGGTTTGCATGAAATTTATGACCTGAAAATTCTATATTTTCCTTTTGCAAAACCTTATCTATTTTAACAGAATTTCCGTCTGCTGTTTCGACTATAAAAATCTGCCTAAGGTTAGTTAAGGGTAATTTAAGGGCTTGGCAGAATGAAGTATTTATAAAACTTTGGTTTGCACCAGAGTCAAATAATACTTTTGCGTAAATGTTGTGAACTAAGAACGTACCAGCTATCACATCTGGAATGAGTTCTGCCTCTTGAGTAGTTAATTGGAATGCACGAACATTCTTCTTGGTAGCTCCTTCGGCTGGTTTAACTTTATTGTCTGCCGGCTTAACCAACTTAGGGCATTCTGGCTTAAAATGTCCTGTTTCTCCACAGTTATAGCTGACTCTTGTTTTCTTTCTGCAGTCTTCTTCGCGATGTCCTACAGCTTTGCAAAAGTTGCAGATTACATTACATCTTCCATAATGTTTCTTTTTGCAATTTCTGCAGAACAGCGAAGTTGAAGATTGCCCTGTCCCTCTTCTCTTGAAATTGTTGTTATTACCCGTATGAAATCCTTGGGTAATTTTCTGAGCTAGTTCCTTTTCCTGTTTTCATCTCTTGTGCGTACCAGCTCGTCAGTTAGGGTGTTAGCTAATTCTACCGCATCGTCAATAGTACGAGGTCTCGCAGCTTTAACGATGTTACGAATTTCGCTAATTAATCCCCAAATATAGCGAGAAATGAGTACCGGTTCTGGCGAAGCTAGTGTTGGTACCACTCTAGCATATTCAAAGAATGTCGAAGTATACCCGCGACAATCTACACCCATCATTCGATGATTTAGGAACTTGTTTGCCATTTGATCTTTTTCATATTCGGGACAGAATTTTCTTTCTACAAGACTCTTAAATTCTTCCCAGTTCATGGCATAGGCCATATTTCTTCCTTTAGCTTGAAGTACTGTATTCCACCATTCTAGCGCCTCTTCTTTGAAAAGATTTGACGCATACATAACCTTATCGTCCTTGTCACATTTACTTGTTGCAATCACTGCCTCGGTTTTCTCTAACCAACGTAGTGCTGTAGTTGCTCCTTCATTGCCTGCAAATTCAGCGGGTTTACAAGCAAGAAATTCTTTGTAAGTGCAACCGGGCGTTACAGCTTTCATTTTCTTAGGGAGCGGAGCCTGCCGGGGTTCATTATCTTGATTAGTATGATTACCGCCTCCGTTTATGCTATTACTGAAGTTATCTTCAGAAATACGTTTGCTAGGAATGATTTGTTGAGGTTCAACAGGTTTCTGGGCAGCAGCAAGTATTGCTGGAATGGCATTGGCTATTCCTTGAGCAACGATATTTTCTATATCTTGCCTAGTCATAAATTGATCCTCCGGGTGTTGCTCAGATTGATTAACCTCGTTAACTGGTTCATTATTAGCATTTTCCATCTGATAATTAATATATATAATTTATTAGTATCGAATAAATAACAATTATACACAAAACAATCATACAAATTTTTACAACACACATATAGCCAAAACTATCAATTTCTCGATTCCATTTTTATATATATTTTATAATATGCTTCAATACACACCATTTATCTTACAAAGTTTTATTTGTAGTTATTTTACAAGATTATAGTTTACTTTATACAATCACAGTTTCATAATCCTACTATCCCTCGTCAGTTGGTATTTCAGTAACGACGTTCTCTCTCGTCGTATTTCCAGGAGACCTGTTCTCCTACTTCCCTGATCCTATTTCCTGCATCCACCAGCTCCTCGCCAAAGTGGCAGAGTTCAGCTAGGTTTTCATTACTCATGGGTGGATTTGGTATAGGCTCCGGGTCGAACTGAGGGAGAAAGGAATAAGGACTGTTGAGCAGGTTTTGGAACTGCCAATCATTAGTCCACCACTCGTCCATTCCTAGAGGTTGGGTGTGGATTATAGGTTCTGGGATTGCTGGTTCCAAGTTCATTGGAAGTTGATTTTCAGCAGGATAAGGGTAAAGATTATTATTAATAGGTATGACGACATCACAGCTCGCCAATGCTCGATCTAATTCCTCCTGAAATGGTAACTCCTCTAATTGTCTAGAGCTTTCCCCAATTTGTATCTTGGTTTGCCTAGAACCTTCCCCAAACTCCATTTCCATTTGTCTAGAATATTCCCCAATTTCTATCTTGGTTTGCCTAGAACCTTCCCCAACTTCAATCCCCTTCCCTTTGTCTAAGGAATTTTCTAATTTGGGAATCTTCCTAGTGGCGGGTTTCCTTCTGCGCACACGCCTCCATCCTACGAATCTTCTCCTTTTCTTAGGCCTGGGTTTCTCTGGAGGTGGAGCGTTGAATTCCATAGGTTCTTCTATATCGGGTATGTATCTATTAAAATCTCTCGAAACCTCTATCTTTACCGGATAGAGATTTAAATTCTGAAGAGCTTCAGACAAGTCATTCATGTTGTTTAGCATATATGCAAAATACACAAAAATTGCTAAGCTAAAATTTTATAAAAATAAATAACTTTTTAAATATTATTGCATACTGTGTGACTATTTAATACAAAGAACAACTGACAATAAAAACATATTAAGTTTTATTGTAGACTTATTTATTTACTGGGTAAAGTTTCTGGCTTGTAGGGGATAAGGGTACTGAATCAAAGTAATTAAAGATTTGCATTTACTGCTACAGTGGCTAGCATATAAAGATCTGCCCATTTTTCATCTAACTTGTCTTCCCATGGTAGGTTATTGCCTATTTCTTGGGTTTTCTGGTTAACTTTCTTTTCTTTTGGATGTGACTTCCTTATTTTCTCCTGACTTTTCCTAATAATTAAACTTCTTTTATTAGGAGAAAGTGGTTCCTCATATTGTGCATTTCGAACAAATATTCCTTCATCAGTATCTGTCGAGTATTTTGAGGATTTTGTTTGGGATGAACTTCCCTTCTCGTTTGATGACCTATCTAATTTAAGATAGATATTTGAAAGCTTTTGCTTACCCATATTGTACACAAATATTCAAATAATAAAACACATAATCACAAAATGAGAATCAAGAAAATTTTAAGTATTTCTAAATACTTAATAGGCTTAAATCAGTGGCTCTGATACCACCTTTTTCTGTCACGGCCTCCGACCCGGTTTGACCCGTTTCAGGAGCCGCGGGACAGAAAATCCCGTGGTATTTATTTAACAGCGGAAGTTTCTTCAGGATCTTTTTAAAACTGAAATTTCCCGATTATTTTATTTCACACTCGGGATAAAACCCCGGTAATTTACAATCATATGATTTCACGGAGAAATCTTTATTTTACAAAACATGTTTCTTTATTTTATTTTGAGCCACTTCCTTAAGCTTGTAGTGCTTCACGACACTTTTCCTAGATCACAACAGATCTCCTGAAACATGTTTGAAAAAGGTTTTGTCAGCGGGAAATACTGGTGAATCATTCTTTTTACTAAAACGATGCGTTTGTTATAATTTACAGTATTAAGAGCGATTACAATGTTTCCATATATCAACCAACTACCCACAGTATTTGTCACTCGACTCGTTTCTGTGACTATGGTCAGATCACCCATTGGCTAACTCGTTGTCCAATGGTGACGGGAAGCAAGTAATGTATACAAAACCCCGCATACCAGCTGTAATTTGGTGACTACAAAGACTTAATCCCTGTAATTATAACTTTGAAAGTAAACATGCTTTTGAAATCAAATTTGATAAAAAGAGAATGACTCACATTGCAGATTTATTTGAGCAGAGCCTAGCCTACTGATTAGCCTTTTAACCTAGATTTAATAACATGCACACGAACTCGGTTAGTAACTAATACAGCATTTATGATAACTCACGAGATTAAACCTTCACAACTAATGACAAAGTGCGATACTTAAACATCCATCGAATTAACGACGAATGACAAAGCATAAACCCTAATGTGGGCAGCACTTAAACATCCATTGGATAGTTTAATCGATCGGACATTGAATCATAGCAGCGATCGAGTTAATACCCGGTATCGTACCAGCACCTCGCTATAATAAAAGTAATTTCGACTTTAGAGCAGCTTCACTTCGTTTTTACGAAATGATTTCGATACCAGTGGACTGTGCAAGTGACAAGCTATTTATAGCTGATTTTAAGGCCTGTCGCGGCCCGCGTAAAACCTCAGCACAACCTTACGCGGCCCGCGTGGCCGCCCAGTCTACGAGTAGGGTTGACTAGTCATCCGTAGGTGCACCGGATGGACGACATGTGGCACGGTTACGCTTATCCAGTTAATCCAGTATTGACGCGGCCAGCGTAAGACATACCTTGTCTTTTACGCGGCCCGCCTGGAACCCAGAATTTTGTTTTTCTTGATTTTAAATATGGTTTAGGGTTTCAGGGGTCCGGGTTTATACTTACGAGTATTTTTAGGACAATTTTGAGAGTCCTTACATTTACCAAGGCAGTTGATCCATATGGTAGCCTTGTTGAGCAACTTATGGATCTAAAAACAGTTGCATTCGATGATGTTGTTAGTCGAATGAAGGCGTAGAAGAAAGCATAAAAGATGAAGAATTGCAGTGGATAATCAAGGTACTCAAACAAAACTAATGTTTAATAATTCTAATGCCTCTTCAAGTTCTAGACAGACTTCACGTGATTTGAGTAAGGGACGCGGGAAAGTCTCGAACCGTGGACGTGGTGGTGGTGGACGCGGTCGAAACCAATCTGGTCAAAACTGCGGGTCACAAGGCGGGTCTAACGAATGGGATAAACAACAAGGAAAGAAGGATTATTCGAAGGTTCAATGCTTTCGATGCGACAAGTTCGGTCACTTTGTTTCGAGATGTCCAGAGCGAAAGAAAGAGAAACAAGCAAACTTGATCGATGCGGAAGAAATTGACCCGTATTTGTTTATGGTGCAAGATGTTCAAGAAATCATTTACATGAATGAAGAAAAGGTCATTCCAAAAAATTACGAGAACGGTTTAGAAGAAAAAGACTTGTGGTATTTAGATAATGGCGCGAGCAACCATATGACGGGTAATATATCTTTTTTCTCTGAATTAAATAAGCGTGTTGGTGGAAAAGTTAAATTTGGGGATGGTTCTCAAGTCGAAATATACGGGAAAGGGTCTATATTACTATTGGGTAAAATGGGGGAGCAAAGGTTAATGACCGATATTTATTATATCCCTAGTTTACGTAGTAATATAACTAGTCTCGGTCAAGCAACGGAGTGTGGATGTGATATTCGTATGAATGACGATTATTTACTAATGCGTGACGCTCAAGGCAAGGTATTAATGAATGTTACTCGATCTAAAAATCGTCTTTATACGATTAAATTAAAAGTTGGAAAACCCGTTTGTTTGAAAGCTCGGATTGATAATAAAAATTGGTTATGGCACGCGATACTTGGTCACCTAAATTTCGAGTCCATGAAACAAATGGTGAATAAAGATGTGGTCGTGGGGATGCCAAAAATCAATCATGAAAATCAAATATGTGATTCGTGCTTAGTCGGGAAGCATACGAGACAATCTTTTCCGAAGACGGCGTCGTTCCGGGCAATGCGTGCCTTGGAACTTATTCAGGGAGACTTATGCATTCCAATTTCTCCGAGCACAATAGCGGGAAATAGGTATGTATTTGTGTTAGTTGATGATTTTTCACATTTCATGTGGACTTTTCTTTTGAAGGAAAAAAAGTGATGCGTTTGAAACCTTCAAAAAGTTTAAAGTCATGGTGGAAGTAGAAGTAAGTAGAAAATCAAGACGTTTCGAACCGATCGAGGGGGAGAATTTATGTCTCATGAGTTCAATCGGTTCTGTGAAAACGAAGGGATTATTCAACACTTAACCGCTCCATATTCACCTCAACAAAACGGGGTGGTGGAGAGGCGAAACCGTACCTTAATGGAGATGACTCGAAGTATATTAAAGCGCAACAAGTTCCTAATTTTATGTGGGGGGAGGCGGTGAGGCATTCAACCAATTTAATAAATAAAACTCCAACACGAGCGTTACACGAAGACAAAACACCATACGAGATGTTAAAAGGAAATAAACCGGATCTTCAATTTCTTAAGGTTTCGGATGTGCCGCTTATTTGTTAATTGTTGGCGGGCATCTTCCAAAATTAAACGATCATTCGACTCATCTAGTTTATCTTGGAAGCGAAAAAGGTTCGGGGGCGTATCGTTTATACAATCCGACGACTCATAGAATTGTTGTGGGTCGAGACGGAGATACGGAGTTTGATGAAACGCGTGGTTGGAATTGGGGAAAAATAAGGTTTTTAATGACGAAGAGTCTCGCGAACCGGGTATGTTTTGGGTAGAGTTTGATGGTGTAATCGATACGGGAGTTGGCTCGGTAAATACGGAGACAAGCGAATCTAGTAGTGGTTCAAATATGTCAAAATCAAGTGACTCAAACGGTGACAATGGTGATGGGCAAAACACTTCATTCTATGATGCCACCTCATCTAGTCCGTTTAATGGCCCAAGTCGAACAAAGTCAACAACAAATGTTGCTAGCCCACATGACCCATTGTCTACAAATAATCCAATAATGAGAATGCAAGGGCCATGTGAGTTATCTCAGCAAAGACCAACAATGGAAAATTTTAGTTCACAAAATTTAAAGTGGAACAGTGGGTTTTCAAGTCCAATTCGTGAAGGCCAACATGGGTATGATCAGGTTCATACAAGTGAAAATAGTGATGTGCCAGATAGATCCAGTTCAGCACAAAATAATTTTGTTACACCCAAGCCAGTTGTTCGTAGATCTAATCACGCTACGGTTACCCCGATACGTTTTAATGATTACGTATTAAATTCGAGTACGATTGATGAAGATTTTTTATTGCTTGCTGTAACAACTCGTATCAAAAGTCATATTTATTTAATTAATTTGTCCAATAGGAAACCTTAATTGAGAAACCCAAGTGATTCTGCACAAACCCTAAAATTTTCAGAATTTTCAGAATCAGGATCAGGGCACCTAAAACTCAGGGGGGGGGGGGTAAAAACCTAGTTACGATTATCCAAATAACTCTCTGTCAAATTCGAATTTTGAGAAACTGTCGACTCAGCAAGCCTACCCATGCACGTAGCTACCCTATGAAACTAGGTTAGCAGTCGCGTAGCGCGACGACTATAGGGGTAACCAGTCGCGCTACGCCACTGGGTCAAATTTTCAGTATAAATAGTAGAGTTTGGGACTCGAATTTAGGCATTGGAACGACGTAAAAATTCGAAGTATACGCTGAGTTATAGCAGAAACACTATCAAAACACACACGATTCACTAAATTGCTGCCGCAAAACAGGGTAATAACTCGATCGCTGCTACGATTCATTTTCCGATCGATCAATAATCCAATGGATGTTTAAGTGCTGCCCACATTAGGGTGATACTTTGTCATTAGTCGTTAATTCGATGGATGTTTAAGTATAGCACTTTGTCATTCGTTGTGAGGGTTTGATCTCGTGAGTTATCGTAAATGCTGTATTGATTACTAACCCAATTTTGTGTGCATTGGTATTTAAATTAGGTTAACAAGGCTAATCCATAGACTAGACTCTATCCGTGTTAAATCTGCAATGTGAGTCATTCTCTTTTTATCAAATTACTTTCAAAATCATGTTTATTTTCAAAAGTTATAATTACAGTGATTAAGTTTATGTAATCACCAAGTTACAGCCGGTATGTGGGGTTTTGTATACATTACTTGATAATCTTCACCATTGGGGCAACCAAGGGGTGATATGACCATAATCACAGACACCATTGGACGAATGGGCCAATGGGTCGAGTGATAAAGTACTGTGGGTAGTTGGTTGATATCAGAAACATTGTAATCTTTCTTAATACTGTAAATTATAAATGAGTCATTTTAGAAATTAGAATGATTCACTCAGTATTTCCTGCTGTCAAAATCTTTTTCAAACATGTTTCAGGTGATCTGTTGTAATCCAGGAAAAGTGCTGTGGAGCATTTCAAGCTTAAGAAAGTGGCTCATTATAAAATAAAGAAATATGTTTTGTAAAATAAAGATTTCTCAGTGAAATTATATGATTGTAAATTACCGGGTTTTTATTCCTAGTTGTGAAATAAAATAATCGGGAAAATTTTAGCTTTAAAAAGATCCTGATGATAAACTTCCGCTGTTAAACTCAATTAAATAAATACCACGGGATTTCTGTCCCGCGGCTCCTGAAACGGGTAAAACCAGGTCGGGGGCCGTGACAGAAAAAGGTGGTATCAGAGCCACTGAGTTAAGCTAATTAAGTATTTAGAAATACTTAATTTTTCCTGATTACTATTATGTGATTATGTGTTTTATTAACTGACTATTTGTTAGTTACAGTATGGGTAAGAAAAAGCTTTCAAGCATCTATCTTAAATTAGATAGGTCATCCAACGAGAAGGGAAGTTCATCCCAAACTAAATCCTCAAAACTCCCTGCAATTCCTGAAGAAGGAATATTTGTGCGAAAGGCGCATTATGAGGAACCACTTTCTCCTAATAAAAGAAGTTTAATTTTAGAGAAAAGTCAGGAGAAAATAAAGAAAGCCCGAGAGAAGAAAGTTAAACAGGAAACCAAGGAATTAACCAGTAAAACACCTTGGGAGGACAAATTAGATGAAAAATGGGCGGATCTTTATATGCTAGCCACAGTAGCAGTAAATGCTAATATTTAAAATACCATGACTCCGTAATAACAACCTTATCACTTACAAGCCCGAAATATCATCTAGTAAATAAATAAAACCTAGTATGTTTAAAGTGTCCATTTTCCTTTGTATAAATTAGTCACAGGGTATGCAATAAAATTTAAAGGTTATTTCTAAAAATTTGTTATAAATTTTAACTTAGCATTTTTGTGTATGTTATTTAAACAGCATGAATGAGTTATCGAAAGCCCTAGAGAATCTCAACCTATACCCTATAAACCTAGAAGTTTCTAAAGAGTTTACTGGGTATTTTCCTGATGTGGAACAACCGATAGAATTCAACGCTCCACCTCTGGAAAAGCCAAAACCAAAGAAAAAAAGGAGATACGTATGGGGAAGTCGTATACGTAGGAAAAAGCCAGCTAAGAGACTTCCTAAAATAAATAATCCCTTAGAAAAAGGAAAAGAAATTGAAACCAGGGAAAGTTCTAAACAGAAGGAATTGGAGACTGAAGTCAAAGAAGAGTCTAGGCAAATGGGAATACAGTTTGAGGAATATTCTAAGGAAATAGAAATGGAGGTTGGAAAAGGTTCTAGACCAACCCAGATGGAAATCGGAGAGAGCTCCAAACAAACCCAGGGAATGACATTTCAGGAGGAAATAGATTTTATATTGGCAAGCTGTGATACTGTTCAGCCTGTCAATAGAAATGTTTTTTACTCAGCCTCTTGAAACTCATATTCCAATGAATTTTGAACCAGCGATCCCGGAACCAATAATCCATACCCAACCTTTAGGAATGGATGAATGGTGGACGAATGATTGGCAATTCCAAAACATTGTCAACGATCCTTATTCCTTTCTTCCCCAGTTTGATCCAGAACCTCTACCCAATCCACCAATGAGTAACGAGAATATGGCTGAACTCCGCCATTTTGGTGAAGAGTTAATGGATGCGGGAAATAGAATCTGGGAGATAGGGGGACAAATTGCTTGGAAATATGATGAAAGGGAGCTTCGTTTTTAGAAAAACAAATGACAAGAGATAGTGGGTTGGTAAAACTGTGGGTGTGTAATAGTAATAGTAAAATCAGTATGTGTAAAAATAAATAATAAAACGGTTGTATATAGAGGCATGATATAATTTATGAAACAAATGAAATTTTAGAAAATGTACAATTTTGTTTGTATATTTGTTTACGTGATTATGTGCAATTAATTGTGACATTGGATTATTTCTTTCATACTAATTATTCATTTATAAATTAATTATCAGATGGCAAATATTGATAATGAACCAGTAAATGATGTAAATCAATCTGAGCCAATTCAGGAAGAACAATTGTTAAATAGGCAAGATATAGAGGATATTGTTGCGCAAGGAATAGCCAATGCTATTCCAGCAATTGTTGCTGCTGTTCAGAAACCTATTAAACCTCAATCAATCATTCCTAGTAAACGTACACAAGGCGACAACTTTAGTAATAGTATAAACGGAGGCGGAAATCATGTTAATAACAATAATGATCTGCAAGCCCCAATTTTTAAGAAAATGAAAGCTGCAACGCCTGGTTGCACTTACAAAGAATTCCTTGCCTATAGACCAATTGAGTTTGCAGGTAACGAAGGGGCTATTGCAGCATTACGTTGGTTAGAGAAAACTGGGGCAGTAATTGCTATAAGTAAATGTATTGAGGAAGATCAAGTTATGTATGCTTCCAATCTTTTTAAAGAAGGGGCGTTAGAATGGTGGAACACAGTGTTACAAGCTAAAGGAAGAAATAGGGCTTACGCCATGAACTGGGAAGAATTTAAGATTCTTGTAGAAAGAAAATTCTGTCCCGAATATGAAAAAGATCAAATGGAAAATAAGTTCCTAAATCATCGGATGACGGGTGTAGATTGTCGCGGTTATACTTCGACATTTTTCGAATATGCTAGAGTGGTACCAACACTGGCTTCGCCAGAACCGGTACTCATTTCTCGCTATATTTGGGGATTAATTAGCGAAATCCGCAATATCGTTAAAGCTGCGAGACCTCGCACTGTTGACGATGCCGTGGAACTAGCCAACACCCTAACTGATGAACTGGTACGCACAAGAGATGAAAACAGGAAAAAGGAACTGGCTCAGAAAATTACCCAAGGATTTCGCGTGGGTAATAGTAATAACTTCAAGAGAAGAGGACCAGGGCAATCTTCAAATCCACCTTTCTGTAGGAATTGCAAAAGGAAACATTTTGGAAGATGTAATGTAACCTGCAACCTTTGCAAAGCTGTAGGACACAGTGAAGAAAGCTGCAGAAAGAAAAACATCATCTGCTTTAACTGTGGAGAAGCGGGGCATTACAAAACAGAATGTCCTAAGTTGGCCAAACCAGCAGACAACAAAACCAAGGCGACCGACGGAGCTACTAAGAAGAATGTCAGAGCATTCCAGCTAACCACTCAAGAAGCAGAACTCATTCCAGATGTGATAGCTGGTACGTTTCTAGTTCACAACGTGTACGCAAAAGTATTATTTGACTCTGGTGCGAACCAAAGTTTTATAAATACTTTATTCTGCCAAGCTCTTAACTTACCTTTAACCAACACTAGGCAGATTTTTACAGTCGAAACTGCAGATGGGAATTCAGTTAAGATAGATCAGGTTTTGCAAAAAGTAGAAATAGAACTTTCAGGGCATAAATTTGCTGCAAATCTGTTACCTATGAAATTAGCTGAATTTGATGTTGTGTTAGGAATGGATTGGTTAATAGCCAACCATGCTCAAATCATTTGTGATAAAAACTCTATAGAAATTCAAGCACCTACTAGAGAAGTAATCACGATTACAGGAGATAAACCGCGTAAATCCATGAAGTTCATATCAGTAATGAAAGTTGCTAGTTATGAACGAAAGCAAGGAATAGTATATATGATTTCAGTAATCATGAATACTAAGAATAAAGAACTTAAGGAAATTCCTGTAGTCTCAGAATACCCAGATGTATTCCCAGAAGAGTTACCAGGGTTACCACCAGATAGGGAAGTAGAATTTAGGATTCATCTAATTCCTGGAACTACACCGATAGCTAAAGCACCTTATCGGTTAGCTCCTACTGAAATGTTAGAACTGAAAACACAATTAGATGAATTACTAAGTAAAGGATTCATACAACCTAGCTCATCCCCTTGGGGAGCTCCAGTGTTGTTTGTAAAGAAGAAGGATGGTTCAATGAGAATGTGTATTGATTATAGAGAATTAAATAAGGTTACAATTAAGAATCGATACCCATTACCTAGGATTGATGATCTGTTTGATCAACTTCAAGGAGCTAGATATTTTTCTAAGATTGATTTACGCTCCGGATATCATCAATTGAAAGTACAAGAGGAAGACATACCTAAAACTGCTTTTAGGACTAGGTATGGTCATTACGAGTTTACAGTCATGCCCTTTGGGTTAACGAATGCTCCTGCCGCATTCATGGACATGATGAATAGAATCTGTAAACCGTATTTGGATAAATTTGTAATTGTTTTTATAGACGATATACTTATTTATTCCAAAAGTCAGACAGAACATTGTGAGCATTTGCATGCACTCTTAACTTTGTTAAGGAAAGAAAAACTTTATGCCAAATTCTCGAAGTGTGAATTTTGGCTAAAGGAAGTGCAATTCCTAGGACACATGGTGAATCACAAAGGTATTCAGGTAGATCCTGCTAACATAGAGGCAATTACCAATTGGAAGGTTCCGCAAACCGCAATGGAAATTAGAAGCTTCATAGGTTTAGCTGGATATTATAGATGGTTTATTAAGTATTTTTCCAAGATAGTTTTACCATTAACTAAGCTAACCTGTAAAGCCGTTAAGTTTGAATGGGGACCTAAACAAGAAGAAGCCTTTAGAATCTTGAAACAAAAATTAACAAATGCTCCAATCTTAGCCTTACCAGAAGGAACTGAAGATTTTGAAGTATATTGTGATGCTTCAAAACTAGGATTTGGATGTGTGCTTATGCAACGCAAGAAGGTAATTGCGTATGCTTCAAGACAGTTGAAAAAGCACGAAGAAAATTATACAATTCATGACTTAGAGTTAGGTTCCATAATTTTTGCCCTTAAGATTTGGAGACATTATCTTTACGGAAGTAAATTTACTGTCTATACAGATCACAAAAGTTTAAAATATATTTTTGGGCATAAAGAGTTAAACATGAGGCAAAGAAGATGGATGGAAATTCTAAGTGATTACGACTGTGATATTCAGTATCACGAGGGAAAGGCAAATATAGTTGCAGATGCCTTAAGTCGTAAGTACCATGAGAGACAACGACGGGTTCGTGCTCTCAGATTAAATCTACAGTTAGATTTAATGGAACAACTGAAGTATTTTCAAGAAACAGCAATAGAAGATGTTGCTGAAGGAATGAAGGGAAGAATAAAAGATTTAGAACAAGGAGCTGATGGAATTTAGAGATTCCATAAGAAAAGGATCTGAGTACCAAAACAGGGAGAATTAAGAAATAAGATCTTGGAGGAAGCTCATAAATCTAGGTATACCAAACACCCAGGAAACAATAAGATGTACCAAGATTTAAGAAAAAATTTCTGGTGGATAGGTATGAAAAAGGATATAGCTAGGTATGTATCAAAGTGTCTTACTTGTTCACAAGTTAAGGCAGAACATCAGAAACCTTCAGGTCTACTACAACAATTAGAAATGCCGGTATGGAAATGGAAACTCATAACAATGGATTTTGTTACTAAGTTGCCCAAAACCAGAAAAGGTAATGATGCGATTTGGGTAATTGTAGATCGATTAACCAAATCAGTTCATTTTCTACCCATGAAGGAAACCTTTAGTATGGAAAGGTTAGCCAAATTGTATGTAGACGAAGTAGTATCCTTACATGGAGTTCCACTCTCCATTGAATCGGATAGGGATAGTCGGTTCACTTCTCATTTTTGGACAAGTTTCCAGAAAGCAATGGGAACTCGACTAAACTTAAGCACTGCATATCATCCCCAAACAGACGGGCAACGTGAAAGGACAATCCAAACTCTGGAAGACATGCTCCGAGCATGTGTAATAGATTTTGGTGGAAATTGGGACGACCATTTACCTTTAATTGAATTCTCCTATAACAATAGTTATCATTCAAGTATTGAAACTGCCCCATTTGAAGAACTGTATGGAAGAAAGTGCAGAACTCCAATTTGTTGGGCAGAAATAGGAGATAGTCAATTCTCAGGTCCTGAAATAGTGCAAGAAACGACCGACAAGATTACTCAAATCAAGGAAAGACTGAAGACTGCTCGAGATCGCCAGAAGAGTTATGCAGACAATAGATGCAAGCCATTAGAATTCCAAGTTGGAGACAGAGTACTGTTGAAAGTTTCTCCTTGGAAAGGAGTAGTTCGATTCGGTAAGAAATGAAAACTAAGTCCAAGATACGTAGGACCATTTCCAGTGATCCAACGTATAGGACCGGTTGCTTATCGTTTACAACTACCGGAAGAATTAGCTGGAGTACATGACGTATTTCATGTATCCAATCTCAAGAAATGCTTATCAGACGAATCTTTGGTGATACCTCTCCAAGACATAGAAGTAAACGAAAAGCTAAAATTTGTTGAGAAACCTCTTCAGATAGAAGACAGAAAAGTAAAGTTTCTCAAGCACAAACGACTAGTGCTAGTGAAAGTAAAGTGGAATTCAAGGAGAGGACCTGAATACACTTGGGAGCTGGAATCCGAAATGAAGAAAAAGTATCCTCAATTATTCCAGTAAATCTCGAGGATGAGATTTTTATTAAGGTGGGTAGAATGTAACAACTCGTATCAAAAGTCATATTTATTTAATTAATTTGTCCAATAGGAAACCTTAATTGAGAAACCCAAGTGATTCTGCACAAACCCTAAAATTTTCAGAATTTTCAGAATCAGGATCAGGGCCCCTAAAACTCAGGGGGGGGTAAAAACCTAGTTACGATCATCCAAATAACTCTCTGTCAAATTCAAATTTTGAGAAACTGTCGACTCAGCAAGCCTACCCATGCACGTAGCTACCCTATGAAACTAGGTTAGCAGTCGCGTAGCACGACGACTATAGGGGTAACCAGTCGCGCTACGCCACTGGGTCAAATTTTCAGTATAAATAGTAGAGTTTGGGACTTGAATTTGGGCACTGGAACGACGTAAAAATTCGAAGTATACGCTGAGTTATAGCAGAAACACTATCAAAACACACACGATTCACTAAATTGCTGCAGCAAAACAGGGTAATAACTCGATCGCTGCTACGATTCATTTTCCGATCGATCAATAATCCAATGGATGTTTAAGTGCTGCCCACATTAGGGTGATACTTTGTCATTAGTCGTTAATTCGATGGATGTTTAAGTATAGCACTTTGTCATTCGTTGTGAGGGTTTGATCTCGTGAGTTATCGTAAATGCTGTATTGATTACTAACCCAGTTTTGTGTGCATTGGTATTTAAATTAGGTTAACAAGGCTAATCCATAGACTAGACTCTATCCGTGTTAAATATGCAATGTGAGTCATTCTCTTTTTATCAAATTACTTTCAAAATCATGTTTATTTTCAAAAGTTATAATTACAGTGATTAAGTTTATGTAATCACCAAGTTACAGCCGGTATGTGGGGTTTTGTATACATTACTTGATAATCTTCACCATTGGGGCAGCCAAGGGGTGATATGACCATAATCACAGACACCATTGGACGAATGGGCCAATGGGTCGAGTGATAAAGTACTGTGGGTAGTTGGTTGATATCAGAAACATTGTAATCTTTCTTAATACTGTAAATTATAAATGAGTCATTTTAGAAATTAGAATGATTCACTCAGTATTTCCTGCTGACAAAATCTTTTTCAAACATGTTTCAGGTGATCTGTTGTAATTCAGGAAAAGTGCTGTGGAGCATTTCAAGCTTAAGAAAGTGGCTCATTATAAAATAAAGAAATATGTTTTGTAAAATAAAGATTTCTCAGTGAAATTATATGATTCTAAATTACCGGGGTTTTATTCCAAGTTGTGAAATAAAATAATCGGGAAAATTTTAGCTTTAAAAAGATCCTGATGATAAACTTCCGCTGTTAAACTCAATTATATAAATACCACGGGATTACTGTCCCACGGCTCCTGAAACGGGTAACACCAGGTCGGGGGCCGTGACACTTGCGGATGATGAACCGGTTCGCTTTGACGATGCAAAATCTAAACCGGAGTAGATGAAAGTAATGCACGCAGAAATTGAATCAATTAATAAAAATAATACTTGGTCGTTAACCAAGTTACCGCACGGTGCAAAAGCGATTGGATTGAAGTGGGTTTTCAAGGTTAAGCGAAACGCGGATGGCTCACTAAATAAACACAAGGCTAGACTCGTGTCGAAGGGTTATGTTCAGCAACCCGGAGTCGATTTTGACGAAGTGTTTGCGCCAGTTGCTCGACTTGAAACAGTTCGGTTACTTTTATCTCTCGCAGCGAATGAAGGGTGGGAACTACATCATCTAGATGTTAAATTCGCGTTCCTACATGGCGAATTAAAAGAAGAAGTTTATGTCGTTCAACCGGAAGGATTTGTTAAAGAAGGCGAGGAGCATAAAGTTTATAAATTGTCAAAGGCATTATACGAGTTAAGGCAAGCTCCATGTGCGTGGAATAAGAAATTAAATAATATTTTATTAGATATGAAATTTCACAAGTGCTCGCAAGAACAAGCTGTATACCGAAGAACCGTTGGAACGAACGTCTTATTAATCGGCGTGTACGTGGACGATTTAATTGTGACGGGTTCAAATTTGAAACTTATTATGGAGTTTAAGCGTGGGATGGCTAAAAACTTTGAAATGTCGGATTTGGGAAAGCTTACTTATTATCTTGGAATTTAAGTGTCGCAGAGCAAGGACGGGATAATAATTAAGTAAGAGGTGTATGCGAAGAAAATACTGATTGAAGTCGGTATGATTAACTGCAATCCTACTAATGTTCCCATATACCCGAACGTGAAAGTTTCTAAATTTGAAGACGAAGAAGATTTTGATGCAACGAGATATCAAAAGATTGTCGGGTGTCTCCGGTACCTTTTACTGACTCGACCAGATTTGGCGTTTTCGGTCGGAGTCGCCAGCCGGTACATGCAATGCTCGAAGCAATCTCATGCAGCTCTCATCAAGCAAATTCTTCGCTATTTAAAAGGTACTTTTAGTTATGGCATTACCTATACTTGAGGAGAAAATATGTTGGTCGGTTACAGCTATAGTAGTCACAACATAGATCCGGACGATGGAAGAAGTACTACGGGACACATGTTTTATTTTGGGTCTTCCCCAATTACTTGGTGTTCTCAAAAGAAAAGTTCAGTTGCTTTATCATCGTGTGAGGCGGAGTATATGGTGGCTAGTGCAGCTGCATGTCAGGCGGTTTGGCTAAAAGAATTAATTGGTGAATTACTCGACAAGAAAATTCAAGCGGCGGTGTTACGTGTTGATAAGACATCGGCGATAGCTCTCGTGAGGAACCCGGTTTTCCATGGAAGAAGCAAACACATAAAATCCCAGTTTCACTACATTCGGGAATGTGTTGATCGTGAAGATAACATGGTCGAGCATGTTAGTGGCATTGATCAAAAGGCGGATATTTTGACGAAGGCTCTTGGGAAGATCAAGTTCAAGGAGATGACTGAAAATCTTGGAGTTGAAGACTTGTCAGATACGAGTTCGAAATTCCGGGGGTGATTGTTGGAAATTTCGAATTAAAAGAGATTCCTTTGCGTGCAAGACAAAGAACAATGGAGTGGATAATTATTATAATATTTAAACGTGTTAAGGTTTAACTATTTAGTGATAATTATCATGTCCAATATAATAGGTTTATTAGCAATCCTAGTTATAATCTAATAGGAGCGTTTAGATTATAAATACCATGCTTTGGGTATTAGTGATTGTAATTCAAGTTTTGAGTCAGTTTCTTGAATAATAATAAACGTTTGGGTGTTAGCCAAATACTTTGCAATTTCCGATTTCAATTTCCGTTCGATACCGATTCATCTTGATTTTGTACAACTTATATCTAACTAACACATTTGGTGTTAGCAAGTTAAAGTTGAATTTTGTACAACTTATATCTAACTAACACTTCTTTAGCTACGAGAAGCTTCTTAGTTTTAAAAATTTCACCATAAAACTTTAATATTTTAGTCCTTAAACAAATAACTTCTTTACAATCTATCCCCTTGGATTTTCATTTTTAAACATATTTGTTGTTTTTCCTTTGACACTAACCATATCTTATCTATTCACACTCATGTATTTTTATTTATTATTTAATATTTAATTTAATTCGTATAATACACATTTATATTTTTTTTATCAATGTTCATTAGTTTTTTTTAAACCAATCAATATGGAAATTCTCAAAAAAAACCCTCTTTCCAAATCGGTACCATATACCGAAATACCGAAAAAGTACAGGTAATGTCACGACCCCCGACCACACCCTGGACGGGAGCCGCGAGCAGTCAAGTGGTACCGGTGGTTATTTTGAAAATATTGCAGCGGAAAATTTTATCAGGACCATGAGTTAGGAAAATACCAGAGTTTAGAAACACCGGAATTTTATTTATTAAACAGATTGGAATAAACCCATGTTTTACAAAGGTAGCTTTAATATGGGATAAACCCGAATATAAGAAACAACGTTTTCTTAATTTAATTTAATTGATAAAATAAGCCACTTCTTTAAGCCTTTCGGTGCCGTATCATCACTCTTATTCCAATCTACTGTAATCACCTGAAACGCGTTTTAAAAACATTTGGTCAGCAGGAAATACTGGTGAGTTCATTCATTTTGTACAAAAACACATTTGTTATAATTCACAGTATTAAGAGCGATTACAATTGTCCCTATCTTATAATTATCTGGTCCAGTTGTCACTCGTCTGGATCTGTGACTGTGGTCATATCACTATTGGGTCCGTTCACCTAAAAGTGACGTGTATCACTATTTAGGTTCGTTCACCTAAAAGTGATAAAACAGCAGTAATGTGCACTATACCCCACTTACTGCCAGTAATTTAAGATAACAATGACTTAATCCCTGTAAAATATAACTGGAAAATATTTAGGGTTTTACAAAGCAACTTTGATAAAAACAGAATGACTCACCTTGTTAGCATATAGTCTTGATTAAACAAGCATCTTGATTCTAAGTCTTCTGATGATTATACATCTTGTTTGATAGTAGGTTTATGGACCGGAGTTTTCTGATAGTTAAACATTTAGTTAACAGAGTGGAATACGTATTAGTGTAAAACCACATCAAACCTAACGATGGTTACTAGATCAGAACCTTAACGAAATTCACAAAGTATAGTCTTATTTAGATAGCACTTTGGCATTCGTTAGTTGGTTCCCGAATCGATCGGACATAATATCGCATCGGTGATTATTGGTTAGAACACCAACGTATAGAGAGAAGAAGAAAAGAAAATGAGCAAGGAAGAATGAAATCCTAAGCTCCTATTTATAGGTAAAGAGTATGCTTTTCTTAGCTATGAAGTTTTCTTACTTATTAAGTTTCCTTTATTTATTAAGTTTTTCTTATTGATTAAGTTTACTTACCTATTAAGTTTACTTATCTATTAAGTTTACTTAACTGTTTTGGCTGTCAAGTTTACTTGGCTTTTTAACGGATTATCTCACTTAGCTGTTTAATTGATTACTTTTCCTTAACTGTTTAATTAAGTAATTTACTTAGCCGATTAATTAATTAACTTAATTAGCTGATTAATTAACTTACTTAGCTTGCTTAACTGTTAAGTTTCCTTAGCTAGTAAGTTTTCTTAGCTATTAAGTTTTCCTTAACTGCTAAGTTTTCTTAACTGCTAAGTTTTACATAACCATTAAGTTTTCTTAATTACTAAGTTTACTTAGCCATTAAGTTTTTTTTAATTACTAAGTTAACTTAACTGTTAAGTTTTCTTAACTACTAAGTTTACTTAACCATTAAGTTTTCTTAGCCACTAAGTTTACTTAACCATTAAGTTTACTTAACTACTAAGTTTACTTAATCGCTAAGTATTCTAGTTTAACAGCTTCCTGATTATGAGTTCTAATTCTAGATATAATGGAACTCGTATTAGTGTATTAACCCAATTCAACTTTAACGATATATAGCCGTATACAGGCAGCACTTAAACATTCGTTGGATCAGTTTCAATCAATCAGATATAGTACCGTGTCCGTGATTAGAATTATTACCCTGATAACGAGCAGAGTTTTGGGGTTTTAGGGGTTTTGTGCAAAGAAACGGAGATACGAGAGAGTAAGTTCGTCAAAATTTGATCGAACTGGTGCACAGACTTTAGTCCCACTACTGCATGTTATATACCCTAAGCTGGCACCTCCCGCGTGTCGCGCATGGTCAGGCCTTCCCTGGCACGTGTCGCGGGGAGGGTTGACCTGGCTTTGGTCGCCACGTATCCCACGTAGGTCTGACATGTGTCGCAGAGTCGTGACGCGTGTCCTTGGCCACCCTTTTCGTCCAATCGCGCGTTTTCCTCGATTTTTGTGCCGGTGCTTATTGCGTATGTTTGGGTCTTGATCTTAAATGGTTCGATTTATAATTACGAGTCTAATAAAGGTACTTTTGTGTGGGTTGTTTCATCAACCATCAGGTTTTCAAGCTTTATCGTGCACACTTCGGATTTTGTTTATGGATCTTTCCGAGGGTTGTTAGAGGTAACGATACCAATACTGCTTTTTTATCGAATAGCAAACTCAATAAGTATTTTAGCCCCTAAACAAATAGCTTCTTTACAATCTATCACATTGGATTCTCATATTTAAACATATTTGTATTTGTTTTTTCCTTTCTCACTAACCATATGTTATCTTATTGGAAAAGTCAGTATGGAGTGACTTATTGGCTTTGTCCACTCACATACACCCTCATTGCCAAACATATTTTGGAGCTTATAACTTTTCAAACAGCCAATAAGTCAATAAGTTGTTTCAAAAAGCTTAGCCAAACATGCCCTTAATTTTTTATCGATGTTTGTTAATTTCTTTAAAATTCTAATCCATATGGAAACTTTAATACTAATATTGGTACCACACATCCTTACCCTGTACCAAATCTAAGGTCATGTCCACTTAGAAACTTTAATACCAATATTGGTACCACATGTTCGGTACGGTACAAGTATTGTATCGGTATTAAAATAAACTCATCCTTACCCTGTACCAAATCTAAGGTCATGGACACTTATCCGCCTACTTAATCAAAATCATCTCTTGCTTCGTTTAATCATTCCCCATCCACACAAGTCAATAGAGACAATAATGTCGAAATACCAGTACGGTACCATACAATTCCTTAATGTGCCTATAATACGATACGGTATACAATTTTCAGATTAATAAAAATTTGGTTTCGAGTAATATTGCATACCCAAAAAGTACGAACACAAAATGTTATATGCGAAAAACATTTCACTACAAAGAACTAGGGATGAGTTTAGTACTGTACCGGTACCAAAAGTATCGATCTTGAAAATAAAAAATTGAGTACCGGTACCAAAAGTGCTTTGTACGATATTCAAAGGTAAATCAACCCAAAATACTGGTACGGTACCAAACTAAAAGTACCAATCCCAAAAATGGCAAAAAGTGGGTATCGATATGGTACCGAAAATGGCCCGCTAAGATAGGTATTGGTACGGTACCGATTCGGTTTCAATATCGGGTACTATCGCTCATCCTTACAAAGAACACTGGAAACTATGCAATTTTATTAAGAACTAAGAACACACAAAAAAATAGCTAGTGAGCCATAAACAAAATTTAGGTGTTACTATATGGTGAGTTCATCCAGTTCCTTAGCTTTAAAATATTTTTCTATTTAAAACAAAATAATTAAATAGTTATAAGTTATATGAAATATCTAAAGTATAGAATATATACTATTTTTGGTATAAACCACAAACTAAACCGGGCGCTATGATTTGGAGTTTTTGAAGTTGACCGACTGAAAGTTAGGAAAAAACTGACAATGAAAAAACCCCAATGACTGGCTTGGACAATTTCATGGTCTTAAACCGAACACCCTTAGTGTAGGGGCAACATCTAAACACTTGTATGTCAATACCTTGAACCTTAACAATTTCCTTTAGTGTTATTGAACCAACTGCAAGTAACGCTTTCTCACTTCATATTAATTCATTCATTATGCATATAACAAGGATCAAATGAAAGGAGATTAAAAAAAAACGTAGCATTTGAAGATCAAAACATGCACATAAATGATAAAACCCTAGAATACTCACCTAAAAAAACTTTTTAAAATGACCTTTTTAAATAATGTTTTATTTACAAATTTGGTGAAAAACACATATGTTTTTTATTTCACATATTATAAACTATAATTTTGCAACAATTTTGTGCAATGTTGCTTGTACTCTTTGTTGTACAAACTGTTCTGTTGTTTTACTAGAAACCATGTGCTATTTTAGTGTTTTTCATTTGGTGGTTTTCTTTGCTCCTCAAAACTGATTTATTATTCATTTATTAATCGGGTTGTTTCTCTTTCTAAACTATGAGATTCTCTCTCTTTATGAGGCTTCACATTCCCATCTCTGCCACTTCTCCGCCCTTTTTCCGCCGTCGTGTACGGTTTTACAGCCACCATGTATCTTCTTAATGAACGATTTTGTGGAGGTTGTAGGGGGCTTCGGCTGGAGATCATTAACCGGTTCGACAGAGTTTGTTGTAGCCCCGGTATGAGGGTTTGGAGGTCGTTTAGGCTTCCCTACATTACCGGTTGTAGTATTTATCAACATTGGTGTGCAATGTCGATTGTACTCTTTGTTTTACAAGTTGTACGTTGGTGTTCTTGGAAATCATGGGCTGGATCCGTGGTTTTGTTTTTATGTTTAAAGTCGATTCCTTATTTCATTTTATCATGGCTCTCTCTCTCTCTCTCTCTGATTCGGGTGTTGATGAAGCCGAATGGTGAAGTTGTCAGCTGTTGGTAATGAACCCGGTTTGGAAGTTGTTGCATGCGAGTGTTCTAGCAGGCGATGATGGTGGCAGCTACTTGACATGGCAACTCCGGTTGCAGCCGTTGTGGCACTGAGCCGTGCTATCTTGATGATGGCGATGAGGATGTTTGAATCTGAGCCTCTTGATCCATTTTTTCTTTCTTTTTTTCTGACTTTAATCAAGTGTCTTTCTTGATGATGGTGGCAGTTAGGTTGTCTATGATGTTGGTGGTTGTGTTGTTGATGTGGTGGTAGTGGCGGTAGTGATGGTTGTAGTGGTGGTTGTTGTCAAGACCTGTCTTATAATATTTAGAATTGGTTTTTATTTTAGATACGGTTCAAACTCATTTGGGTAGGTCATGAATTCTGCCAGATAACATAACATGTGTTGAGATCTTAAAGGTCAACAGCGATGCAAGATGACTTGACGAGTAATCAGCATATAGCTTACAGTCATATTATACCAAGTTCAGATAATCATCATCAGATGCATACAAAGCTAGTAGCGGCTATCATATGTCACCAAAAGTGAAATTAAGAATGAAAATTGATAAGTTAAAGGAATTCATGTTGGTGGCAGTTAGAAGAAAGGTAAACACTTCAATAACAGAGTCAAAACCAATTATGATGTTGAAGACGAATGCTATTTAGATCCATAAAGACATCTGGTTAAAAAGGTAAAATCTAGGGTCTGTTGCAGGGCTGATATGTAAAAGCAAAACCAAAGAGATGACGAGATTATGAATGATTTACTTGGTAAAAAGGTTATATGTTAAAAATACATGACAGAGATACAAGATGCTTAGAACTTCCTAAATTGTTTCATTATGCATAATGATGTATACAGGATGCTTTTAAGCTCTTGGAGGGTGGGATTGACAAGATAATAGATTTTGAAAAGTTACTTTCTGACTTGCTGTCTTATTCTTTCCATGGTATTCTATCAAGGCTACTTGCTGAACTTTACATGCATCCAACTTTTGAAGCCAGCTCATAATTTTGAGATGCTAATGTAGGTTTGATAAATTTGAGTTTTTATATCTTCCACAACAGAGCGTTAGGCGCTCTGAGGCGTTTAGGTCTCTATGTACAATCAAACAAGCTTTATGTCCAACTAACAGTTGCATCTCTCTCATCTCTTTTACATATCGGCCTCTTAATCAAATAAACCATTCTAGATAGAAGAATTCAGACCAGCCCAGGTGGTATTCAAAATTTCATCACGTATATTTGGTAAAAAAGAAACACCCATACTGTAGAGCTTCATGTTCAACGAGTTAGTTGCTAGAGATGACATCTCCATGTCTGCATTGGATCTATGTTTTGGCATTGCTAATTTTTCATACAAGAATTATCATTGCTAATATCTATACCACAACCCATTTGTGCAAAAAAATGATTAGTATAAGAGAACGTATCAGTAGTGTGCAGAGCATTGACCAACATCCTTTCGTAGCACTGACCACACTTCAACTATGTAAGCTGATCGTACAAAATGTTTTTCTTCAAGTTCCTCTCCAAGCAAGCTTTTCATTTGTGAGATAAAGAGTTCGTATAAGATTTACATATTACGATCATCATATGAGTTACTTTTTAGAATGTGTGTGCTTAATGATTACTTTTATTATTTAGCCTTCAAATTGCAATAATCATTTCTCTAATTAATAACTAATTATGTGTAAAAGTCAATAGTTAGGAAAACAAGATGCAACTTACACCAAGTGCAACTTCTGAACCTTTGTACGATCTAACCATCTAGGTAGAAAACAAAAACAATTATGCTTGTTTCCCTTTTTAGCGAAAAGTTAAAATTCACATGTCGTATTCCGTCCCAGAAACCTCTGCAAACTGCAATAAAAACCTCCGTGTCTAACATGGTATGAAGATGATTTGTAATATTGGTAACTTGTTCTCTTAAAGATTGCATCCAGGATTGAATTTCAGATTCAGCCTTACTTTCCTTAAAATATGTACCATCTTGTACTCTTGTCTACACAAAATTTAAATTAGGTGGTGCCGTGGTGGTAAGATGGGTGAGTTGGGTAACGGGCCAAAATGGATTTGGTTCAAAATGGTCAATTTATTGGCCTAAAACACATTCTTTCCAAAATTAAATTAAACTTTTTACCGCTCATTAGTGTGTCATATATGATTACAATTATAAACTAATGTTTCAAATAAAAGATAATTCAAGAAGAGTCATGCAACAAAAATACAATCGTGTTTTGATAAAATGATTTTCTTGAGTTCAATACCATTATAAACAGCGATAAACTAGAAAAAAATTATATGTATATTATATCAAAATACCCTAGTATATACGCTATTTTACATGTACATTTAACAAAAACCTAAAATTCAGCTATTTTGTAGCTATATTTAATCACTATTTATATTTAAAATAATAAAAAAGTAAAAAAAATAACCGAAATCCCACTATTTATTGCTACATACCCTGTAGCAACCTTCGACCTATATGCTACGCTATTCGCTATAGCGACCACAACGATCACAATTGACAACTATGCACCAGATCAAATTTTAGAGAAAATCAACAAACTTGACCTAAAAATAAAGAAAAAGAAGAATGCACTCACTATTTTAACAAGCTTCTCAATGACTGCTTGAAGAAAAGATCTATATTTTGATTTAAAAACAATAGTGACTTCAGTTAAACGGTCCCGAGGTGCTACATCTCCTCCATTAGGAATGTTACCCGAACAACATGACGTCAATTGTACCTCCATTTTAGGGTTCCAATCGTCTCCATTAAGAATGTTACCCGAACAACATGACTTCAATTGTACCTCCATTTTAGGGTTCCAATCGTCTATTAGTTTCTTCATCGAATGCAAAAGAATGCCAAGATGAATAGATTCAAAGAATTTACTTTAGAACAAACCAATATAGTCAAAAGAATGTAAGTGTGCCAACCCGCCTATTTCACCCTAAACCTCTTATTGACCGATTAACTCAACCCATCCTCTATTATAAATGCTGCTAGTAATAGAATGTTGGTGGAGGTACAACAAAAATGATTTTCAAACCTCTTGAGGAGCCATTTTAAGAATATCCATGGTATCCCAGTTCTTTTACCTATCATCCTATTATGATGAACAACGTAGTCCACATCATAATCTTTTCTTTTACTAATAAATGATCAAACACCGTTTTCTTGATGCTCTTCATTGTGGATGACCATTCAATATTTCCTTTCCTGTAGATGTTCCTTTTATCCACAACACCCGGTTAGGATTAGTGATAATAAACCTGGAGTGGTGGTTCCACGTCGAAGATGGAAGATAAAGCTCTAAAGCTGGATTCCGACAAGACGTTCAAGCGTTGCTTTGCCTTGCCGGAGTGGGTTGAAGGGGCCGGTGTTGCTTTGCTGATGGCAAGAGGTTAGTACCTCGAGGCTACTCGGTGTTCAAGAGCATATATATAAATGGTTAGATTTGGTGTCTCCTTGAGAATAATAAGCATAGAGTGGCGGTGTATCGCCGGAGATGTCAAAGTCCTCCCGGAGTTTTTGGTGTCATACTCGTTATATATTTTTTTTTGTGAATAATCTGGGCGCCTTGCCGGAGTGGGAACATAACACATCAAAGCTCCCCATGTCTTTCTCGACGGAGCCTTTCTCGACAGGTGACTCCTTTACAGGAGTTGATGGTAATAGAAAGATACTTTGCCGGGACGTGCAGGTAGTTGCGAGGTTATTAGGGAAGAAAAACTCCGTAAAATTAGCCGATACTTGTCCCCTCGCTACCTTTACTTGTAACATGTTTAATTATCATTTTCTTTTCCTTGTCTTTTAGCTATGCATGTTGTCCATGGAAGCTTGCATCTCCATTGTCATGTAAATAATGATGTGTATAATAAAATCCTTCGATGTGCAACAACTATTATGCACTTCATTTTTCCAGCAGGTAAATAAAATATAGTAAAGTAATAACATTGTCTCTTCAAGTACATGTTCCCCATGGCTCTATTATTTTTGTATCCCAAAAGCTTTTGGAAGTCATATCTTTTGATAGAGCTATCACGTGCTCTAACTATATTTCACACCTGTTTTTATAAAAGCCAACACCCTTTCAAAAGAGAGACCTACCCTTGTAAAAAAGGTAAAGATAGACTTAGTTTCTAACATCGTTAGTCATCTAGTTACTTTAGCAAAAAATTATTAATCTAGTAATATATGTACTCTCTTTTTCCATGAAAGAGACAGAGGGTAGTTACAATAGAAAAGTTTTGCAGGCTTTTGTCACTTTTCAAGAAAATTACTTTTGTCCTTGAAAATAACAACCAACCTCCAATTTTAATAGGGTCATGCTATTCTCACACGCAGAAAATTATTTTCACACCTCGAAGCGTCGCGCTATGGCCATAGCGGGGCGCTTCGGTCGACAAAAGGTGATTTGATCGTTTGACTGACATAAGTTACAGAGACATAAAGGTGTACGAGGTTGCAGGTGACCCATGAACCCTAAGCGCCGCGCTATGGCCAAAGCGCGGCGCTTCGACCCCAAATTTTCACTTTAAAAACCTTCTCAGACACAACATTCAGCATTCGAGTGTTTTGTTCTTTGTCGATTTTCTTTGCTCTATTACGCGTGAAAAAACGATGTCGTGGTTAAACAACTATATTTTCGGTCAATATTCTGACGAGACAGTTGTTCCTGATTCTTACGAGGGGACCGCTATTTCTGACTCGTATGAGAAACCGGTCTCGTCCAACTTGAGGGAGGCAGAGGTTGTATCTGGCATTCGTTATCGTGATAACACGGTGACGCTGGATTTGAATACCCCTGTGGAGGACCCTTACGCACAACAAGGTTATTCGAATTTTGGTTACGGTGGCGAGTACAGCTTTGTACAGCAGGAGTGTGGTCCAAACGACAGTTACGGTTGTCAACAGAGCTTACAAGGTTATTCGAATTTCGGTTACGGTGGCGAGCACAACTTTGAACATCAAGTATATTCGGACCTCGGTGACGATGGTGAGCCGGGGGATGTGTCTGTTGACGAGGAAGGCTGTTACCCAGTTACGTTTTCGTTTGATACAACGCAGACCTTTTCGTCACGTAAAGATTTGGTGCGTTGGGTACAAGACACGGCAAAAGACAACGGTTACCTCATTGTGATTAAGAGGTCGAATAAAAGAGGAGATAATTACAAGATTTGGTTTCAATGTACTTTTGGTGGGGAGCATAAGAGTATAGCTACACAGAGGAAAACGGGTAGCAAGAAAATAGGCTGCCCGTTCGAGATGATCGGGTTTTCGGAATCATCCGAAAGTGTTTGGAGGATCGAGGTGACGAAGGCGAAGCATAACCACACTCCTATTGAAAACTTAGAGGGTCACGCGTGTCACACCCCGACCGCGTAAAACAACAAATCACGGCGGAAACATCGGG
This sequence comes from Helianthus tuberosus, assembly GCA_030545235.1. Taxonomy (NCBI): domain Eukaryota; kingdom Viridiplantae; phylum Streptophyta; class Magnoliopsida; order Asterales; family Asteraceae; genus Helianthus; species Helianthus tuberosus. Next base: position 76,838,741 of record CM060451.1, on the reverse strand, counting down.
GCGTGTTGCAACAGAATTAATGTTTCACAACCATGGAAATTTAAGTTTCGTTTTATTGATTAAAAGTGTTACAATGTCTTAATCAAACAATGAAAATACAACATAATTAACTAGTCTTGCATCTTTTATTGTCACTAAAGCCCAAGTCTGTCTATGTGTATCTTGATCATCTTATACAACAGCTCCTGAAAAACACATGTGAAAATAGGTACGTCAGCATAAAAATGTCTGTGAGATACATAGGTTTTGTGAAAATAAGATTCATGACTTATGTTTGAGAAAATGTTTAGTCATGAACCTTGTTATTTGCTTTGTCTTTTAAATCATTTGAAAAACGATAAGATCAGATGATAAGTATAAATAAATGTAAGGTTAAATGAATAACCAAGTAAAATATGTTTGCATAAGATAAGTTGTTTATAAATCAATGTCTTGTGAAAAGTATGTTATTTGTATGAAATGTTCTATGTCTCAAACTGAAATGATTCAAATAACGTTACGACATGTAATACCATACAAACACTTATATATAGGAAGTACCAGCGGCGTATCCACCATGCTTGTATCATATTACACACGCATCGTTACTTAATCACTTAATCAAACCAAACCAACCAATGTAAGAAGTCTATGTTTAAATCAATTGTCAAATGTATTGAATAATATGTCAAAGTATTCATGTCAAGATGTAAATCATGTCAAAATGTCTATGTCAAATATCCATGTCAAATGTTTATAGTCCAAAAGTAGTCAAGTAATGTATAACCAAAATGATATGTATGGTAAGTAAAATTTAGACTACTTAAACCATAAGTAAAAATGTACAAAACAAAGTATTGAAGTAAAACTTGGTTTAAATCAAAGTTATGTTTTGTAAGATATATGCATGCTATACTGAATATGAACATTTATGCGGTATTGTGAAAATTCATACATCCAAGCCTTGAGACAGACGGATAACTATGTAAAAGTGAGTTATCAAGAGAATATGTATTCGGATTCGGTCATTCCTTTCATCCCCTTTCCCTGGGATGTCCGGAACGGGATTTGTCAAGTCCTATGGTACCACTACCTACTAACGAACGGCATGATCGGTGTTAATGAATGTATAGTATAGTTTAAACAAACCAAATGTCATACCAAGATGTAAGCATGTTTTATGAAGATAATGTACCTAGTATGCTAGAGTAAACATACAGGGTAGAGCTGTAAAACAATGTGTCCATATGTTACTGGAACATATGCAACAGAGATGCAGTATAAAACAATGTACTAAGTATGCAAAGTCATCATACATAGTAGAAAAGTCATGTAAAACAATGTACTAAGTATGCAAAGTCATCATACAAAGCATAGAACACCATGAAATCATGTACTATAAATGTACTAATGAACATAGCAAGTATATGATGTGAAAACATGAAAGCATGAAAGTAACAAGTAGGCACATGTGTTTCACCCCAAAACAGTTTGGAAAACAGTAAAAGAGGGGTCTATGTACTCACTTGAGATTGCTCAGAAGTCCTAGGATAACCACCAAGCAAAGCTAGAGATCACGGAATCAAACGGCACCTACTATAGGTAACTACATTAATAAACCGGACCTAAATCGGAAGATCGGGTAGCATTAGGGTTTGTAAACCAAACGAGTGTAGAGACTCGTGTCATATGGTTTAACAAAGCCTACATACTAAATGAAACTTAACCTAAGTGTTTACGACCCATTACGACCCGTTTAGGTAGCTTATGCTACTTTAACGCGTCGTTCGCGTGAAACGCGTTCGGACCGCCTAACTAGTCCTATGACAAGTGTTATATGCCTAAACATGTTACATAATCAGTTATGTGACAAAAGTTTAGGTTACATATGCTTAATTACCAATTATACATGAAAAGGGTATTCTGGTAATTTACCTAAGGCATATAAACTACCTATCATACAACTACTTAAACGATGTGACCATAGGGTATAACCTCGGAAGGTTATTCCCTACCTACTATGGTCACCTAATGTGTTTGGTCGGATCCTAATGATCGACCAAATGGGTCGGGTTCGAAGGTATAGGCGATTTATTAGATCGCCTACCCTACGACCCTAGACAACGTGGTAATCAGTAGGCATAGCCCCAAGGGACTATAACCAACGTGATTACACTCACGTTGCGAAGTTCAAACGAACTTCGCATTGACCATTACTGGTCAACGCTGAAAGTCAAACAAAGTTTGACTTTCTGACTCGAAAAGCAGTAAAATAAGGAAAAGAACGAAAGAATACTTACGAAGGGTCCCCGAATGCTAAACTCGATTCAAAAATCTCAGGTATGAAACAAATGTTTCAACTTAGAGTTTCTCAAATCAAGTTTCTAGTGATTTTAGCAATGGGGGGTATGGGGTATTTATAGGAATACCCGAACCGTTAAGATCGTTTCATGGAAAACGTGCCTTAATCCCATCCGTACATGTGTTGCAAAGTTATGGTGCTTAGGTGCTTAAATTCCATCCATACATGTGTTGCAAAGTTATGGTGCTTAGGTGCTTAAATTCCATCCATACATGTGTTGCAAGGTTATGGTGCCTAAGTTCCATCCTTATCCGCTGACTAAGCAAGTTTAGAATGTGTGGTTGTGAATTAAACAACGGCTAATACATCGAATCTGGTCCCGAATGCGAAAAACTGAGTTTCTGCATGTTTTCTGCCCAGAATAGGCAGTCGCGTAGCGCGACTGGTAAAGCCTATAGGGCTCGCGCTACGCTAGCATGCACCAGCTTCAGAAAAAGTTTCAAAAATGACAGTTTTGGTCCCTGCACGTGTTTAAGGCCTTTTTCGATGCGTTTGAACCCCGTTAACCTCATTTCAAGGCTCTAAAATGATGTTAAAGTATAGGGAACTCAAAACATGTTCAAAAATATGCCGGATGATGGTTCGTTTGGTCGTACGAACGCGATGTTCGCTTAATTACGACGGAATGCGCATAAGCGCGAAAAACGATCCAAATGACGCGACGAATGGATTTTTCTTATAGAGAACACTAAAATATAATGTAGTCATGCTTACATAAATTTTTGGATGTCCAGATGTATTCAGAACGTAAGTTATGCGCGAAAATGCAAACTTGTGCACTTTTTGACACTTTTAGTCCCTGAATGACATAAAAGTTTATTTTAGCACACCGAACCCCTCAAAGCCTATTTCTAAGCTATGTAAAGGATATTTAAGGTATGTTTAACTTATGGTCATGTTCCGGAATGTCTGTTACAGTTCAAATTGGCATACTTTCGCAGTTTGTCAAGTTTAGTCCCTGTAAGCGAATTAGCTTGTTTTTGCCATACCAAAGCCTTCAAAACTTATTTCTAAGTTATGTAAAGGTTATTTAAGGTATGTTAAGCCTATTTCACTATTCCGGAGTGTTTGTTGCATTAAACTGGTTATATTTACGCATCGGTGCGCGTATAACCTTCCAGAAAGCGATTTAGAGTTTGAAATTGAACGAGAATTGATATGTGTAAATGATACACATATTTTTTTACAAATCCCAAGTATGAAATATAATATTTCATTGGTTTGGTATTTGTTTGATGGCCGTGGAGGCACAGGTGTTACAGTCTCCCCTACTTTAGGAAATTTCGTCCCGAAATTTTATCTAGAGGAAACTTGTGAGAGTTTAAAATATGAAGTTGAAAAGATCAAACAATATTGGTTAGGGTTCTGAACTTCTAGTAACCTTAATAACATTATGCTTGCAATGTAAGAGGGATACTTATATACAAGTATATGAAGCGTCATTGGTGCGTCCACCGTACCTCCATTACATCGTTCTCATTTCGTTATTGTTGTCACTATCGGTTCTTACACATAATAAATCTTACTGGGTTTCTGTGCACTAAATTTCATAATTATGTACGCGTCCATAATCAGACAATTCCTTGCATAGTTCACTCAGTCCATTTTATAATGTGCAGGGGAAAACCAAATGAACAATCATGTGATGAGTGTGACTAGACCGCCATAGAGTCCTTTTAATTAAATCAATAAATGATCTAAATAGACTATCAAGGAGTCTGTCCAGCTACATCACTAGATGTCGTTCTTTAACCAAATTGTGAATCAATCTTTTTGATTAGACCACTAAAGGGTCTCTAATGAATCATGGAGCAGTACTATAAAATCCAAGGGTCTTAACTATTACATAGAAGCCCATTAAGGATTTAAGGTAGCACCTTTTGAATATCCTGCTACGAATCTCTCATATGAAGATATGAAAGATCCTGCGAGGATTTGGATAACGAATATCCAGAGTATTAAAAACAAAAAAATGCATAAAAGAAAACATGAGATGAATAAACACATAGTCACATAACCACAAAATTGTTTAACTAGAAGTTTGTTCTGCTAACAGAGTACATGTATTTAAAGCACACTAGGAATCCATCTCGTGGATTTCATTTGGCACTTTAAACATTATCAAGAATCTAACTATAAAGATAGAAAGATTCAAAAAGAAAATTCGATTTCGATTACTAGGAACCGAAGTGTTCGAATTAAGGTACATAAGGAATCCAATTAAGGACTCTGATTTGAACGATAATCATCCACAAGGATCTCATTGTAAAGATAAAAAGATCCCATATGAATTTTAGAAGTTGAAGATGTTTTGAAACCTTGCACTGGATGTGCTTAGGTCAAAACATGATGTAAAATGCTTATGAAGTTGAGATGCTTGATATGTCAAGGCGACATATGAAGCAGAATTTTGAAGGTTAAGTCAATGTATGAGGAAAGTATTTTTGAAAACTATGCATGGGGTTCTTTTAAGAAAAATGTGTTTAACGTTTTTGAAACCTTATATATAATACTTTTGAAATCATAAAGTAGGTGTATTAGATAGATATATTTACAAAAATGTTTTAAAATCATGCGAGATGAATTTTGAAATTATGTATAAGGTTTTTGAAAGATATGAATGATGCTTTTCGAAATCATGCACTTGATCAGAAAATGTATTGTGTTAATATTGTCTTCAGACTATATGAAATATTTTGAAATTAGAAAGGTTGGTTTTGATAACATGGCCAATGTTTTTGAAATAACATAGACAATGCATCTAGAAAAATTGTTTGCAAACTATATGAAATGTTTTGAGATCATGAAGATTGTTTTGAAATATTGGTACTGTGTATGTTGAAAAATCAAAACGTAATGGGTATGAGATTTGAAAATACCCTTAGTTATCTAACCAAGGATTTAAAGGCACCGATGTGCGAAAAGCACGATTACTCATAATGTCACTTAATTTTCTGTACTTTGTTTCTTAGAGTGAAACAAGTACTTAAAATTTTCGAAGGAATCATGAGCGATCATTTGAAAGAGAGAATCACAAGAGTAGTTTGTAAGGATCATAGTTCCTTGATGTAGGTATCATAGGAAAAGTCATACACACATGTAATTATACTTGTATATCAGAATTGTGAACAACAACTTTTATTTATGAACAAGACATATTGTTTCACAATACACAAAAACAAAAGAAACAAAGGCATAAGACAGCAACATCCTTTGTTCAGCTGAATGCTCATCCGTGGGTCGGATTTGCATTAGCAAGCTTTGGGCATCGGTTTCTGTAGTGGGTCAGATCCCCACAATTGTAACAGGCACCAGGTGGGTAGTGTGGTCGTGCAGCTTGACCCTGTTGCTGAGCAAGAGGCTGAGCAACTTGTTGAGCCGGGTTCTGAACTGGGCGATTCGGATTAGCAGGGATGCGGCAGGTGTCAGCAAGATGACCGGATCTTCCGCAGTTGGTGCACTGACGACACTGGAGGTGTGGTTGATGATGGCCGTTACACCTGTTGCACAAAGGTGTATTGCCAAAATAAGGCTTCTTGGCTAGTGGTTGCGCAGGCTGATTTGGTGCAGCTTGGGCCTGTGCAGTAATGGCATAGTTTTGGGAAACCTTACGCTTCCTTGCCCTCTTTGATGAACTAGAATCCTTCCCATTCTTGTTTCGACCTTTCTTGCTATCCTCCTTGTCAGACGACTGTTTCTCACCCTTTTCACCCTTCCTGTGTAATTTATTCTTCCGAATCTGCGACTCAGTCAATGTCGCCGATAACTCGATCGCCTGACGGAGTGTGGCAGGGTTACTACCAGTAAGGATGTCTTGTACCGAGTCAGGTAGGCCGTCGATGTACCTTTCGATAGCTATGTCAAGTGGGGTAACCATTGTCGGGCAAAGCAGACTCAACTCCTCAAACCTATCAGTATATGCCCTGTGCTCACCACTATCTTGCTTCAACTCATCAAATTCCTTCTCCAAAGCTCGCTGCTCATGACGAGGACAGAATTCCCTCATCATCAGAGCCCTAAGTTCAGCCCATGTCTGTGCGAGAGCAACTTCCGCACCTCGGTCTCTCATTACCCCATTCCACCATGTAAGAGCCCTCTTCTGAAACACGCTCGAGGAGAACTCGACCTTGTGATTAACCGGGCACTGCACGTGGCGAAAAGTATTCTCAATGCTTTCGAACCACTGAAGAAGCCCAGTCGCTCCTTCAGAACCACTAAACTTGAGTGGTTTAGCCTGGTTAAAATCCTTGTATTTGCATAGAACATTGTTGTTGTTGTTGGCTTGGTTCCATTGAGCAAAGAGGTTTGGGAATTGAGCAGCCATTTGCTGCGCAATGATTTCTGCCAATTCGGCAGTCTCTATCTGGCTTTCGCGTCGAGGAGGCATTCTGAAAGAGGAAACATGAAAGGAAACGAGAGAGAGAATTAGACGAAAAGAATGAGATGAAACAAATCTGATGAAAGCAAGGATAGTGGTCATTTGTTTGTTACTACAAAGCAACAAACGACACACAGTGACTGATCAAAGTAAATGGGTCAAAAATAATGTATCGCGAAGACATGCTCGCCTATAAGTGAACACTCATCCCAAGAATTCCCAGGTAAGCACAACTGGTCTCGCGTCTGATGAGATGTATACGAAGTGCTTGCCTAGACAGAAAACCCAGAATACAGGCATTCACCCTTCCAGTTTGCACGTGTTCACATTATTTAAAACCCAAAACCTTGACGAAATTTTGAAAATTCAAAGGGTTTCAAAACCATATAATAGAGAGTTCAAAACCTTACAATAGAGGATTCAAAACCTAGTAATTAATCATCCTAGAACAGATGATTAGTTTTCAAAGCGGTTTTGAAATTTATGTTCTTGTTGTGGTCGTCGCCTAAGGATAGGCGACGGTATTGTTTTATGACTAAACGCAAGTAAACTCGCGTTAGGGTCCTAAGAAAGGTTATAGACTAGGTCAAAGTATTACTAATAACCTAATTCCCTATAACCATTGGCTCTGATACCATCTTTTCTGTCACACCCCGACCGCGTAAAACAACAAATCGCGGCGGAAACATCGGGGCGTGTTGCAACAGAATTAATGTTTCACAACCATGGAAATTTAAGTTTCGTTTTATTGATTAAAAGTGTTACAATGTCTTAATCAAACAATGAAAATACAACATAATTAACTAGTCTTGCATCTTTTATTGTCACTAAAGCCCAAGTCTGTCTATGTGTATCTTGATCATCTTATACAACAGCTCCTGAAAAACACATGTGAAAATAGGTACGTCAGCATAAAAATGCCTGTGATATACATAGGTTTTGTGAAAATAAGATTCATGACTTATGTTTGAGAAAATGTTTAGTCATGAACCTTGTTATTTGCTTTGTCTTTTAAATCATTTGAAAAACGATAAGATCAGATGATAAGTATAAATAAATGTAAGGTTAAATGAATAACCAAGTAAAATATGTTTGCATAAGATAAGTTGTTTATAAATCAATGTCTTGTGAAAAGTATGTTATTTGTATGAAATGTTCTATGTCTCAAACTGAAATGATTCAAATAACGTTACGACATGTAATACCATACAAACACTTATATATAGGAAGTACCAGCGGCGTATCCACCATGCTTGTATCATATTACACACGCATCGTTACTTAATCACTTAATCAAACCAAACCAACCAATGTAAGAAGTCTATGTTTAAATCAATTGTCAAATGTATTGAATAATATGTCAAAGTATTCATGTCAAGATGTAAATCATGTCAAAATGTCTATGTCAAATATCCATGTCAAATGTTTATAGTCCAAAAGTAGTCAAGTAATGTATAACCAAAATGATATGTATGGTAAGTAAAATTTAGACTGCTTAAACCATAAGTAAAAATGTACAAAACAAAGTATTGAAGTAAAACTTGGTTTAAATCAAAGTTATGTTTTGTAAGATATATGCATGCTATACTGAATATGAACATTTATGCGGAATTGTGAAAATTCATACATCCAAGCCTTGAGACAGACGGATAACTATGTAAAAGTGAGTTATCAAGAGAATATGTATTCGGATTCGGTCATTCCTTTCATCCCCTTTCCCTGGGATGTCCGGAACGGGATTTGTCAAGTCCTATGGTACCACTACCTACTAACGAACGGCATGATCGGTGTTAATGAATGTATAGTATAGTTTAAACAAACCAAATGTCATACCAAGATGTAAGCATGTTTTATGAAGATAATGTACCTAGTATGCTAGAGTAAACATACAGGGTAGAGCTGTAAAACAATGTGTCCATATGTTACTGGAACATATGCAACAGAGATGCAGTATAAAACAATGTACTAAGTATGCAAAGTCATCATACATAGTAGAAAAGTCATGTAAAACAATGTACTAAGTATGCAAAGTCATCATACAAAGCATAGAACACCATGAAATCATGTACTATAAATGTACTAATGAACATAGCAAGTATATGATGTGAAAACATGAAAGCATGAAAGTAACAAGTAGGCACATGTGTTTCACCCCAAAACAGTTTGGAAAACAGTAAAAGAGGGGTCTATGTACTCACTTGAGATTGCTCAGAAGTCCTAGGATAACCACCAAGCAAAGCTAGAGATCACGGAATCAAACGGCACCTACTATAGGTAACTACATTAATAAACCGGACCTAAATCGGAAGATCGGGTAGCATTAGGGTTTGTAAACCAAACGAGTGTAGAGACTCGTGTCATATGGTTTAACAAAGCCTACATACTAAATGAAACTTAACCTAAGTGTTTACGACCCATTACGACCCGTTTAGGTAGCTTATGCTACTTTAACGCGTCGTTCGCGTGAAACGCGTTCGGACCGCCTAACTAGTCCTATGACAAGTGTTATATGCCTAAACATGTTACATAATCAGTTATGTGACAAAAGTTTAGGTTACATATGCTTAATTACCAATTATACATGAAAAGGGTATTCTGGTAATTTACCTAAGGCATATAAACTACCTATCATACAACTACTTAAACGATGTGACCATAGGGTATAACCTCGGAAGGTTATTCCCTACCTACTATGGTCACCTAATGTGTTTGGTCGGATCCTAATGATCGACCAAATGGGTCGGGTTCGAAGGTATAGGCGATTTATTAGATCGCCTACCCTACGACCCTAGACAACGTGGTAATCAGTAGGCATAGCCCCAAGGGACTATAACCAACGTGATTACACTCACGTTGCGAAGTTCAAACGAACTTCGCATTGACCATTACTGGTCAACGCTGAAAGTCAAACAAAGTTTGACTTTCTGACTCGAAAAGCAGTAAAATAAGGAAAAGAACGAAAGAATACTTACGAAGGGTCCCCGAATGCTAAACTCGATTCAAAAATCTCAGGTATGAAACAAATGTTTCAACTTAGAGTTTCTCAAATCAAGTTTCTAGTGATTTTAGCAATGGGGGGTATGGGGTATTTATAGGAATACCCGAACCGTTAAGATCGTTTCATGGAAAACGTGCCTTAATCCCATCCGTACATGTGTTGCAAAGTTATGGTGCTTAGGTGCTTAAATTCCATCCATACATGTGTTGCAAAGTTATGGTGCTTAGGTGCTTAAATTCCATCCATACATGTGTTGCAAGGTTATGGTGCCTAAGTTCCATCCTTATCCGCTGACTAAGCAAGTTTAGAATGTGTGGTTGTGAATTAAACAACGGCTAATACATCGAATCTGGTCCCGAATGCGAAAAACTGAGTTTCTGCATGTTTTCTGCCCAGAATAGGCAGTCGCGTAGCGCGACTGGTAAAGCCTATAGGGCTCGCGCTACGCTAGCATGCACCAGCTTCAGAAAAAGTTTCAAAAATGACAGTTTTGGTCCCTGCACGTGTTTAAGGCCTTTTTCGATGCGTTTGAACCCCGTTAACCTCATTTCAAGGCTCTAAAATGATGTTAAAGTATAGGGAACTCAAAACATGTTCAAAAATATGCCGGATGATGGTTCGTTTGGTCGTACGAACGCGATGTTCGCTTAATTACGACGGAATGCGCATAAGCGCGAAAAACGATCCAAATGACGCGACGAATGGATTTTTCTTATAGAGAACACTAAAATATAATGTAGTCATGCTTACATAAATTTTTGGATGTCCAGATGTATTCAGAACGTAAGTTATGCGCGAAAATGCAAACTTGTGCACTTTTTGACACTTTTAGTCCCTGAATGACATAAAAGTTTATTTTAGCACACCGAACCCCTCAAAGCCTATTTCTAAGCTATGTAAAGGATATTTAAGGTATGTTTAACTTATGGTCATGTTCCGGAATGTCTGTTACAGTTCAAATTGGCATACTTTCGCAGTTTGTCAAGTTTAGTCCCTGTAAGCGAATTAGCTTGTTTTTGCCATACCAAAGCCTTCAAAACTTATTTCTAAGTTATGTAAAGGTTATTTAAGGTATGTTAAGCCTATGTCACTATTCCGGAGTGTTTGTTGCATTAAACTGGTTATATTTACGCATCGGTGCGCGTATAACCTTCTAGAAAGCGATTTAGAGTTTGAAATTGAACGAGAATTGATATGTGTAAATGATACACATATTTTTTTACAAATCCCAAGTATGAAATATAATATTTCATTGGTTTGGTATTTGTTTGATGGCCGTGGAAGCACAGGTGTTACAACGCGTATGCGAGAAGGCTTTCTTCGGAGGATAAAAAACTGGTTAAGGAGCTGGCAGAGCAAGACATTCCCAACCAAAGTATCCGGCGAACGCTGACAAAAAACAATCCGGCTAGAAAGATTATTCCGAAAGATATACACAACGCTGTTCAGAAGATCAACGCCGAAAAAAATGTCGGTAAGTCTCCGATGCAAAAACTTGAAAGCATTCTTCTCGGAAAAAATTACACTTATTACATGCGCACGAATGAGATATCGAACGAAGTTGAAGATGTCTTCTTTGTTCACGAAAGATCATTCACTATGTGGTGTGCCTTCCCGCATGTGCTAATGATTGACGCCACCTACAAAACGAACATGTACAACCTGCCATTTGTTCAGGTCGTAGGCATGACGTCGACAAACAAATCGTTTACGGCTGCTTGTGCGGTAATTTCCGCTGAGAAGTCAGAGAACTACCTATGGGTGTTGCAGAGGATCAAGTCTATGCTGGTAGGATGTATGGAACCGCGCGTGATTTTAACAGACAGGGATTTTGCGCTAATGAACGCGTGTGAACAAGTTTTTCCAAAAGCGCATAAGTATCTTTGTCGGTTCCATATTCAACAAAATATTAATAAGAACAGCAAGAAGAAATTCTCTGACAAGGAATGGAAAGAATTCGTACGTAGATTTTGGTTATTGTGCGAGTCTACGACCGAGGAAATATACAGGTATAACTTGGAAAACCTTGAAGCACAGCTGAAAGAAGATGACCGTGAACGTAGGTATTTCTTACATAATTATGTTCAAATTTTATATAATAACAAAAACTGACTATTTACGTTTTTTTTTATTTTAGAGGTTTTTGATTATTTGAAGAAATCCTGGTTGGATCCGTACCGTGAAAAGTTTGTATCATGCTGGATTAACAAAACTATCAACTTTCACCAAACTACGACCAACAGGGTTGAGGGCATGCATGCAACACTAAAAAGTCATTTTCCAAGTCATCGCAACACACTGGATAAACTTGTACTGTATGTTGATCATGTTGTTGATAGACAATACACCGAGATTAGTAGTAGCTTTGAAACAAGCCTCCGAAAAGTGATGACGCACCACAAGAAGCAGCCCATGCTTGCATATATTCACAGAAAGGTTTCAATATATGCGATTGAGCTTTTGAGTAGGGAACTAAAACGTAAGGAAGACGGGTTGAGAGCCTACGGTGCAAGCTGTGGTTGCCAACTTTTTACCAGCTGTGGTTTGCCATGTGCCTGTCGTTTGGAAAAGTTGGAAAATAAAGGTAATTAATATCTTTGACCTTTCTCGTTATGATTTTGCCACCTAATTTGTTTTCATCCACAGGTCAGTAACTCCGGATCACACACATAGACGTGTTCTGGAAGAAGCTTAACTTCAAGCCTGCAAAGAAAAACATAGAGGATATCGATGTAGACGCGGAATTTGAAAAATTGAAACAAAAGATCGATCCAACACCCCCTCAAGTGAAAAGGAGCTTCTTTGAAAAGTTTCAGCAAATCCTCAATCCAGGGAACAATAACAAAAAACCTCCTGCTGTTCTGAAGAAAACTCGTGGTCGCCCAACATTGAAAACGCAGGAAGAAAGAAAGGTTGAAGCCGCTAGAAAAAGCGCGTACATTCCGTCGGGAGAAACTTGGGTCGAGGCCTCATACGATCTTCCCCGTCACAGCTCGTACATATCACCGTCACAGCCTCAGACGATCAACCTACACCCTGATTTCCCGATGATCAAGCTCGGTCCTAAGACGGATATAGCGATCCGCAACTACGCATCTCAGATTCCCGAAGTGATCCATCCATACATCGTTAGAATAAAGGACGTGAAACCAGATGGTCATTGTGGGTTTCGATCGGTGGCTGTTGGGTTAGGAGTGAAACAAAATTCATATTTGACGATCCGGAAACAACTTATAAAGGAGTTACGTATGAACGAATCGCTTTGGAGGCAGTTTTTCGATCCGGAAAACATAGGACATTATGATGCGCTGCTTAGACGGATCGATTTCAAGGGGGTGGGACGAGCAGATATCGAAAATTACATGACGATGCCTGAGACGGGGTTTCTTATTGCCCAACGATACGGTGTGATTGTTCACACCTTCGACATGCGTGGGAGCGATACAATTTTCCCTCTGCTGGGCGGGCCAAACGAAGCTGAGCAACCTCACCTGGTGGTTGCGGTTGTGTTCGTCGACCGTGGGCATTTCATACATGTAGAGCTTGGAGGTTGTTATCCAATGCCTCCCCCAAACCTACTCTGGACAGCGAACAGAACAGAGCGCGCAGCAGCCTGGCATACATTATACAGGGATCAGATCAACGCGTACGAAATGCTTACGTATCGTGCCCCTGACCTTAATGTAACCCCATATGTTCACGATGTATGTTAAATGTGTTTAATAATAATCACGTTTGTGTTTGTTCAATATATGCGTTACATCACGTTAAAAACCGAATGTCACCGACACGACCCAAAATGACAATATACATCATAATACTACAATTAATGACAACATACATCATAATACTACAATTAATGAAAAAATACGTCATGTTCATGTACCGTAGGCGGCTGATACACATAACACCTCTCACAGGAGTACTTGTGCTTTCAAACCAAAATGATACGATATAACGGAATAAGACATCACACGTAACCGATTTGATCCGGAACTTGCAGTATAGTCCATATATAATAAAAAATGATGTATAATGGAAAAATCGTAAATTTTAGACTATTATCGACGCGTTTGTGAATTAAAAACAATTTTAAAAAAATAAAAAAAGGCCCTAAACGCCCCGCTTTGACCTAAACTCCCCGCTTTGACCTCAAAGCGCCGCGCTATGGCCATAGCGGGGCGCTTCGATCCCTCGTTTATACCAAAGCAGGGCAGCTTCTCCCCCATTTCAAACTTAAACACAAAAACACACACTAAGGTGCGATTTCACACACTCTGAGCCGGAGATCTTCGTTTTCAAGCATTCAACCGCTAAAAGGTAAGATCGAACACCCTTAATCGTTTTCGTTTAATGTACATGTTGAAATATGTGTTGATTGGGGCGGGTATGGAGGATCTGCTGGTGCTGTTCTTCATCACGAAGAACCAAAGCGCCGCGCCGAGGCCAAAGCGCGGCGCTGTGGTTCATGTTTATTTTTTTTTTATTTGTTTAATATTATTTGTTTAATATTATTTGTTAAATAATATTTGTTTAATATTATTTGTTTAATATTATTTGTTAAATAATATTTGTTTAATATTATTTGTTTAATAATATTTGTTTAATAATATTTGTTTAATATTATTTGTTTAATATTATTTGTTTAATAATATTTGTTTAATAATATTTGTTTAATATTATTTGTTTAATATTATTTGTTTATTATTTAAATTGTTTAGTAATATTATTTGTTTATTATTTTATATTTAATATTATCTTTTCAACGTGCAGGGATGGATTCCTCCGATGACGAGATTGAGCATATGGAGGAGGTGGGAGATGTGGGAGAGGAGGGACAGCCGGCATGTCCGTACCTGCAGTTTCCGCATGGGTCACGGGCGAGGGGGAGATGCGCTAGGTTGCGCACCATAGAGATTGGGGGCCATGTAGGGATAGACTGGGGCCTGCTGGACACCCTGGGAAAGGCCGCGCAGGCGCGTGATATCATTGGACTAGATACTCCTTGGTCGCGCCTATTTGAGTTAGCGATGGAGGACTCGTACCCTGAGCTTACGGTCGAGTTTCTTTCCATGTTTACATACGCGCCGCATCCGGCGGATTACGTGGAGGACCCGGCTTTTCCAATCCACGAGGTTACATTCCGTCTCGCCGGTCAGGAGTTTCAGATGAGTGTGCGGCAGTTTCCTGTCCATACAGGTTTGTACACTGAGCCCGAGCTTGATACTGATTTATATACGCAGGCGGTTACGACGATGGACAGGCAGACGCTTATCAGTTTCTGGAGGGCCATTGCCAGGGTTCCCTTTGGGAAATCCTGGCAAAAGGCCACCACCATTAGAGACCCCTTGTACCGATACCTGCACCATGTTATCGCGGCAACTATCGTGCCGCGGGGGTAACAGCAGGGAGAAGGTCAACCTCAATGACCTTTTCTTTCTATACTGCCTACTGCGCCGCCAGCCCTGCGATCTAGCAGCCTGCCTGGCAGATTACTTTGCCACAGCATACCACCGGCAGCTCCGCGGGTACGTGCACACTGGCTCATACATCACCGCCATTGCACGCTCGCTAGGGATCGTGCCCGAGCATGATCCGGAGCTGTCCGACCCGGTCCCGTCTACCAGGTTGGGCCGCGCGTCAGTATCCGCCATGCAGATCACCCGTACCTTTGATGTTGGTCTGAGGTTTAGGGGCCGTGATGGGCTGATTTGGCATCCGGAGGTGATGCCGGAGGTCATCCCGGTTGTTATTGAGTTGAGGGCTGGAGTGTTAGCCCCTCCTGATGTTCAGGCGGCCGCTCGGCAGGCTCAGCTACAGGCTCTGGGACTCGATCAGTTCCCGGTCCAGCCTCAGGATGAGGCTCAGGCTTAGGCTCAGCCTGTATTAGAGGATCCGGCTCAGGAGGAGCATGTCGAGGAGATCCCGGTACCACCAGTTCAGCCAGTTCCTGAGCCGCCACAGTACCCGCAGCACGTTTACGCTGACCTGCCTCCGGTAGCGCGTGAGGTGGCTCGGGACTTCGACCGGCGCCTCAGACGCCAGGGCGCACGCATTGACTGGATCGTCGAGACGCTCGTTGCTCTACGAGAGCTCGCTGGGTTGCCTCCACTTCCCCTCCCACCGTCCCCACCGCACGAGGATTAGTACCTTAGTTTGTTTGTATAGTGATTTGTTATGTATTATGTACTCAGTTGTACCTTTTTGTTTTGTATGTACAAACTGATATATATTGCAGTTAATCTTCTATTTACATCACGTTGGTTTTGGATTGTTTACGTTTAATTCTTATGGCTTTCTGTACATTTTATTTAACGTGTTCGTTTAATTTAACAAAATAAACTAGGTTAACAGTTTATAAAGACGCACTTATATTATATACGTTCTATAAAAATAATGACGTAAAAAACGTAATTATAAAACAACTATGAATTATATGTAACTAATATTTTATAATAATAATAAAACTCAAATACATTTTTTCCTCCAAAAAACACTACCAAACTAACTCACATCCCACCTATTTCAAAAAAAAAACAACACAAACTGCACACTCAACGCTTTTTGTCTTTTTGCACACTCAAAGCGGGGCGCTTTTGTCAGTCCTTGTCTGTTGACCTTGGTCAAAACGCCCCGCTATGGCCAAAGCGGGGCGCTTTGAGTGTGCAAAAAGACAAAGGCTGTGTGCGAATAGACCAGGCCTTTTAATATCCACCATACAATACATTATTGTACACCATGCATCCTTACTTGTACATCTATTCTTTCAACATAATAAATTGTATTTATCCTCATGGTGATAAGTAATTTATATGCTATAACAATATTATTTCTAAGATTATCCGAGATGTGTGTGTATGATGGATGCATTATTAAATCCCATTTAAAAATAGAGAAAATGGTACATGTCATTTTCCTTCCCCGTTTAGTTCTTATCCATTTTTTGAGATTTACCACCCCATGTTATTCATTATATAGTACACAAAGCAATTAGTGCTTGCCATTTCATTGTGGTATTCAAAAAGTGGTAAGTTTTTTTTTATCATAAAGATGTGATAATGATGTGTAGTGCTTAATGTTTTTTTAAGCTTTATTTTTTAAAACAAGTAAACATGCTCGTTAGCATGGTGATATTTCTCTCACAGATCATTAACTTTTAGTCAAAATATGTATGTACTTTTAGAGTGACATGTTTGAGATAGTTAAGAAATTCAGAACTTTTGAAACTAGAGATGTATACACAGATCTGAACATCGTGTAAGCCACACGAAAGGGACAAATCTGGTCATTTGTATGAAGGGACCGGGACACGCTTGTACTCAGTCCCATGGATGGCGTTAATGTCGAATCCATAGCCAAAACGGCAGGGCGTTACTAACCTTAGATTCGGCGAGATCTGGTTCAGATTCCTCCTCTTGTCGTCATGGTGACGGTTCCTCTTGCCGGGTGTCGGGTCTTGGGCTGCAGCCACATGAAAATCTAGTTAGTGGGCACGGGGGGGGGGGGGGGGGGGGGGGGGTCTTGCCCCAAGGGCAATCGAATGCTCAAGTCAGTATCATGTATGGCAATGATAATTACAGGCTATAATATGGAGCACAAATTTAAGGTGTAAGAAGGGATGGATGAAGAGGGAAGAAGGAGCCCCCAAATGAGGGGAGAAATCACCTGGTCCTTTTGGAAGAAGGAACTTTCTTTATATAGTAAGGTTCCTGGGCCATAACCCTAATGGGCTGGCCTAAGAATGGGCTTATCAGGACTTGGCCCACTGAAACCAACTAAGCATGCTGAGAAAGACCTAATGGGCTGAGGCCCAGTCATCCCTCAAATGGATTGAGTCCAGACGAGGAGCCCCGACAGGGGCCCTCGTCGACAATAGTGTTAATGATGTAATCAGTTACTCCACAAGACCAAGGGAGGTGACCTTCTTTAATGAAGGCATGGAAGCCCTTCTTAAGACAAGCTGCCAAGAACTTATAACAAAGGAAGGTTGCATTGATCCTAAAAGGTTTCCCCAAAAAATGGTCTTAGTGAGAGGCGAGGCAAAGATCATGCATACCTGACTTAGAAAGGAGGATCATGTTGTAGTCACAACTGTCGCAGACCTTTAAACAACAGGAGAAATACATCCAGAGACTCAACAAGCGACTAACCGACCACTACCTCTTGCAACGCCGAACCCGAAACCTAATCAAGCAAAAAGGGCGCACGTTGGATGACCAGGTATATCACTCTATACCTATTGACAGTTCTGAAAATACAAATCGTCATCTTGACCCATCTTTATACCTACTTTCACAGTTAACTCTTTTAATTCAGTAGAAAAGTAGCTCAACAAGCAAGATAAGTGACAAAAAAAACCCAGGCTACACATGTTAAGAGGACAACTATTAGAGCTTATAGATAACCCAAAACTGTCTTTTAATCTACGTTTTTCTTCTTCTCAATCTACAGAACCAAACTACATCGCCAAAAAGGCACATGATGAGTGATCAATCAGTATTCCCCCTTTTCTCGACGGGAAGTTTGCAGAAATACGCAGCTAAAAGCATGACAAAGCCATTTCCATGCAATAAGTTCACATAGGAGCATGAATTTTGTACAACTTATATCTAACTAACACATTTGGTGTTAGCAAGTTAAGTTGAAAATAACTCTTAACTCAAAAACATTTTTGTACATCGCTCACATATAGAATTGGTAATGTGACTAAAATGAATTCATGTAACAAACCTTAGGCTTTCTAATAATATGATATATGTGTAACAACCTCGTATTCTCGTATCGCGGCGGGTACTAATTCTGGTATATATTAAAACATAACATATTAGCTACAAGAAGTTTCTTAGTTTTCACAATTTCACCATAAAACTTTAATATTTTAGTCCCTAAACGAATAACTTCTTTACAATCTATCCCCTTGGATTCTCATTTTTAAACATATTTGTTGTTTTTCCTTTCACACTAACCATATGTTATCTATTCATACTCATATATTTTTATTTATTATTTAATTTAATTCGTATAATACACATTTATATTTATTTTTTATCAATGTTCATTAGTTTTTTTTTAAACTGATCAATATGGAAATTCTCAAAAAACCCTCTTTCCAAATCGGTACCATATACCGAAAAGTACGGGTAACGATACCAGTAATACCGCTTTTTATCGAATAGCAAACTCAATAATTGTTTTAGTCCCTAAACAAATAGCTTCTTTACAATCTATCACACGATTCTCATTTTTAAACATATTTGTATTTGTTTTTTCCTTTCTCACTAACCATATGTTATCTATTCACAGTCACATATTTATTTATTATTTAATTAATTTGCATAATACACAGTTATATTTAATTTTTTTTATCAATGTTTGTTAATTTCTTTAAAATTCTAATACATATGGAAATTTTAACACTAATATCGATACCACACATCCTTACCCTCTACCAAATCTAAGGTCATGTCCACTTAGATCGGGGTGTGGCCTCGCGTCACCACGCCACATCACCAAAAATGGCGCCCTCTAGCGCCCCACCCCACCCCATGCCCGTCATTGAAGGGGCGCTATGGCATCCCCGCCAGCGTGCTAACGGCCATTTTTAACGCCAATCATGTGGGACTCATTCCTTTTCCACCAATCAGATTTCCTTTTTCTTTTTTATATTATTTAAAAGGGGCTTTAAACCATTGCAAGGATCTTAAAGGAAGGGGCTTTAAAGCCCCCCATATGAGGTGGCGTCTACGTGGCGCTGATGTGACGTGATAAAGCCCCTAGGGGCTTTATACCACACCCTACAGCCTTAGAAACTTTAATACCAATATTGGTACCACACGTTCGCTATGATACAAGTATTGTATCGGTATTAAAAAAAAACTCATCCTTACCCTGTACCAAATCTAAGGTCATGGACGCTTAACGCCTAATTAATCAAAATCATCGCTTGCTTCGTTTAATCAATCCCCATCCACACAAGTCAATCGAGACAATAATGTCGAAATACTAGTACGGTACAGTACCGTACCATTCCTTAATGTGCCTATACGATATGGTATTCAATTTTCAGATTTATAAAAATTTGGTTTCGAGTAATACTACATACCCAAAAAGTAAGAACACAAAAAGTTATATGCGAAAAACAATTCACTACAAAGAACAAGGGATGAGTTTAGTACTATACCGATACCAAAAGTATCGATCCTTAAAATCAAAAAATGAGTACCGGTACCAAAAGTTCTTGGTACGATATTCAAAGGTAAATCAACCCAAATTACTGGAACAGTACCAAACTGAAAGTACCGATCCCAAAAAAAGGCAAAAAGTGGGTATCGATTTGGTACCGAAAATGCCCAACTAAGATAGGTATTGGTATGGTACCGGTTCGGTTTCAATATCGGGTACTATTGCTCATCCTTACAAAGAACATTGGAAACTGTACAATTTTATTAAGAACTAAGAACACACAAAAAATAGCTAGTGGGCTATAAACAAAATTTTAGGTGTTACTATATGGTGAGTTCGTCCAATTCCTTAACTTTAAAACATTTTTCTATTTAAAACAAAATAATTAATTAGTTATAAGTTATATGAAATATCTAAAGTATAGAATATATACTATTTTTGCTATAAACCACAAACTAATATGAAATATCTAAAGTATAGAATATATACTATTTTTGGTATAAACTAAACCGGGCGCTACGATTTGGAATTTTTGAAGTTGACCGACTGAAAGTTAGGAAAAAAACTGACCATGAAAAAACCCCAATGACTGGCTTGGACAGTTTTAATTGATAAACTGCAAGCTAACATGCCGAATTGGTAAAATAAAAGAAATAATAGAAAAGGTAGTTAAAAAGAAAACAGGTCAAACACGGATGAATGTTTGCCTAAATTGTCTTACTAATGCAAAAAATCTCTTACATCGTTTTTACTTAAGAAATCATATTATTAGTGAAAAAATATAACTTCTTACTAATATGAAAAACGCTAACTGTTTATAAAACACATCGAGTTTTGGACAAAGTGTCTCAGGTCCATCCGACCCGACCAATTTCAACTTACACCGGTTATTACCTTAATTCAAATGAATGAATACTTATCAATCATCATTGGTTGAGACTATTATGCCATTCTTGCATAAAAAGTGAGACATAAGATCACGCCAATAGTTGTTGATCGAAATATAGGTGTGTGTGCGCGTGCACGAGTTGTGGATGCATGGGTGTGCTTTTTTTTAAATCAAGATTTTTTTAATAATTTAATAAGTTATATGTGTGTGTATATATATACATATATTAAGGCCCTTTAGCTACCTTTTAATGATCTCGTGAAGTCCCCCTGAGGTATTAGCACGTGATTCTTCCAACTCAACAATCTTCTTCATTTCTACAATTTTATCTGCAAATAATAAACATATAGTATGTGTATATTTTGGAATCAATTATTTAGCCACAAACCCAAAACTACTGAAACAAATTGATAGAAACTTCATTATTTTGGGAATACCTCCCGTTCATGATTACGATTTTCCAACTACTCCACTTTCATTTTATCAATAACTGGCACTTCTTTGATTACGTGGAGCTTGTTCAGTAGCGACTTTGCTGCTTCTTTCTCATGAATAATTTGATTGTGCGCCTCTTCCAATTTTCCTTGCATTTATCGGATAACATTCCACAACTTTATGATTTCTTGTCCATTTCCGTCTTCAATATCGACATGTAAGTAACATAAAACGTTTAGAAGATAACTTTTTTTTGTTACTATTAGCATGTTAATCTCTGTTGGACATATAAAAGATGTACCATCAAATGCTTTTTAAAAGTCTAATCTCGATGTTAGCTCTTCACCACGCTTCTCAAGCTTGTCTTTAGCTTCTCTAAGGGCCCATGCTTCAAAAAAATTTAAAACTTTTGCAGATAAATTATGAGTAGGTTACGCTCCAATAATAAAAAGAAAATACAACGCTTTACGAAAATAAGAACCTCATCTGAAGAAGGAAGTGGCTTACGGAAGCCATGCATTGCAAAAAGCAGAAGGAGTTGGGTAGGTGGTGGGTTTTTTTATGATAAAATGAAATTCTGGAACTAATGAGAAAGATGATTGAGAAATGTGTTTAATCTAGAAAAAGAAGAAGACACGTGATGTGAAAAACTTGTTAACAGCAAAAAAAAAAAAAAAAAAAAAAAAAGAGTAGATAAAAAAAGCTCAAAATAATTTAACTATGATTGGTAAAAAATGAAAATCATGTTAACAACAAAGAGGGGGTAAATAAAAAAAACTTAAAATAATTTAACTATGCTAGGTAAAAAACAGATTAATTTTTTTACCATGACACTATTCATCAGCCATGGTTAATAAAAATAAAAATAAAAATAAAAATAAAAATAAAAATAAAATTAGAGTAAATTGCCATTTTGGTCCTTGAGGTTTGGGCAGTTTTGCCACTTTAGTCCAAATCTCAAACCATTTACATCTACATCTGGGTCCCTGTGGTTTCAGTTTTATTGCCATTTTGGTCAAAAAATGAAATCCGGTCTTGTTTGTCTTATAAAACCCTGCTATTTTGTCATTTTCCTCAGGGGCAAAATGGTCATTTTAATACCTAGAACTTGCACATATCAACAACAAATCCAGTGCAGACAAATCAATTACAAAACAACTTCAGCCTTGTAGACAAATCATTTTCAAAAACAACCCCTAAGCTTAATCTCAACAAATCCAGTGCAGGTTGACTGTAACCACTGTGAACTCGTACCTGTACAGATCTGTAACCACTGTGAACTCGAACCTGTAATGGTGGTAACGGATGGATGGGGCGGAGGCGTTGAGGTGATGTAAGGGTGTTGGTGTTCGGAGGTGATGGGGCGGCAGTGTAGAGGTGCTAGGGTTTGAAATCGAGTGGTGGTGGTTACACGGAAGTCGAGGAACTCGTCGGAGATTTAGATCTAGTCGTCAAGCCATGCCATTTTCCCTAGCATAAAGGGATATTGAAGTGTGTCTATGGTGGATTGAAGCTTTGATTTATTTTCAACAGTGATAATCGGTGGGTTTGGGTCCTACAACCACCACCGGAACAAACACCCTTGAACCCATAACCCATGTCCACCACCGGAACAAACACCTTTGAACCACCCCCGTCCACCACAAACCACCGCCGCGCTGCCACCTTTCCAACACCGACGAGCAGTTGCAGGGAAATCAACGTCTCCGACGTCTTCTTTGCTTCTCCGATCTCTCTTTCTCGTTGCCACCACTACAGTGGTGGCCGGCCATTAAATCGAGGCGAATGGGGGTGGTGTGGTGTATTTGAGATGAAAAGGAGAAGAGGAGATTGAGGGATGGTTGTGGGTGTTCGTTGTCGGCAAGACGAGGCGCCGGAGAGACAGAGAGAGATGGGGCGCGGCTGTGGAGGTGTTGTAGATTAGGGTTTCTTCAAGAATGAAGAATGCAGAAGAAAGGAGATGTCGGCTGGTATTTATTTATAAAAATGAAATAACCATTTTCCCCTAAGAAAAAGAACAAAATAGCAGGGTTTTATAAGACAAACAAGACCTGATTTCATTTTTGGACCAAAAAGACAATAAAACTGAAACCACAGGAACCCAGATGTAAAAGGTTTAAGAATTGAACTAAAGTGACAAAACTGCCAAAACCTCTGTGACTAAAATAACAGTTTACTCGTAAAATTAAAAGAGAAAAATGTCCGGATAGTCCCTGTGGTTTCGTCTTTTTCACATATAGTCCCCAAGTTTCTAAAATTACCTGAATAGTCCCAAACTTTTCATTTTTTGTTCCCGGATAGTCCCTGGGTCTAACTTCAGTTTGTTTTCTCTGTTAAGTGGGTGTGAAATTACAAAAATACCCTTAATAATTAATAAAAAAAAACCTAACCTTTTACCCACCCCCACCCCTTTCCCTTTCCCCTTTTCTTCTCTCCGACCGATGACCAAATCACCATCACCAATTTTCCCTTTCTCTCTCTCCCTACTCTTTCTCCCTGGTACCACCATCACCTCCACCGCAGCCATCACCACCGACCACCACCACCATCGTCACAACTACCCCTGCCACAACCACCCCTTCTGCCATCATCACCACCCCCGCTGTAACACCTCGAAAATTCACGTCCTATAATGTGTTGACACGTGTCATAAAGTTTGAACGTGTGAAAGAATGTTATAAAAGGACTAAAGTTGACTAACAGGGAAAGTACGTGATTGTACGTATTCTAAGTGTCAACTGTGAATAAATATACTTCATAATAACCCTACATGATGTTTATAACATCAAACGAATAAATCATGGATCATACGAAGCTAAAAGTGAGAGATTACAAACTACAGGGGTTAAATGTGTCAACATGTTTAAAGATATACCTCTGAGTGACCTTTTGACAAACCCGAATCTTTGTAAATGTTAATTATACTCACTTGAATGCACGATTAAAATTTCATTAAGTTTCGTTATCGTATGAGAAAGTTATGACCAAATTCGTATGCGAGGGGTTAAAGTGCAAACATTGAAAGTTAAGACTTTTCGGGTTAACCGGAAGTGTTCAGGGACTTGGCAAAGTGGGTATAAGTCCTAAAGCCCTTGTGGGTAAAGATAAGGGGGTCAAATTGCAAGAAATAATGCTAGTTGACCTTCCGAAGAGCCAAGAGACAAGTTGTGGAAGCTTGAAAACGTTCTTGGCTGATCAGAAGGACCACGCGGCCCGCGTGGCATATAACAGAAACTGAGGCGGGCCGCCTGGGACGCCCAGATGCAGAAAAACCTGCTACAACCCGTTTTGCACGATTCTGACCGATCTTATTGGTATTTTTCACTCATGGGCGACCCCTAAAATGTTCCTAGACCCTAGAGACACATGTTGGATGGTTGTGGTCGATCATAGAGCTATGTGTCAAGGAATTGTGGTGGGTTGATTCACTATAAAAGGCCTTGATATGCAAACAAGTTCTCACACTTCCTTCTTGCAATCTGATCAATTCTGGAGCTCTCAAGCAGGTCCAACTGATCATAAGTCGTGCATAGGACTCTTGTAAGTCTGCTAGTCCTTCTTTAATTGAGTTTAGCTTGTTTAATTAGCTAAAAGTCAAACCGTCGTAATTACGGTTTGACTTCAAGATTAGTCAATAATGGCTCAGTCAATTCTCGAATCAAAAGTAGATATAAGATGGTATTTATGTGGGTAATAAAACCTCAAAAGGGTTTCCCCTGATCATCACTCTAACCAGGTCAAAAGTCGGGTCAAACCTTTACTTAAAAAGTCAACAGGAAGTCTAAAATGCCATTTATGCATAATTAACATTGTAGATCATATACAACCTGTTGGATCATTGTTATAACTTAGTAATAAGTGAAAGAACATGTCTAAACATGTTCAACCCGACAATTTCCTGTTTAGACCCGGTTCGGAACCGAAAGTCACATAGTTTGACTTTCACTTTGATTTTCAGTTCTGACCCGTTTAGGCATGTTTTAGAAATGCCTCAGAGCTTTAATTGGATTAGGTTACATATTAGAACAACCCTCTGTGATTATACACCTTGGTTCATTAGTTATCTAATTAATATGCATGTTTCCGTTAATTGCTCGTATGTTGACCGTTATTCCCTTATTACCTTAAAACGTGATTTTTGGAAATGTAAAAGAGTAGAAACTTAAATTACTGATATATAAACTTGTATGCAAAGTTTGACATCAGTTTGAATTGTAGATTAAGAGTTATGCTCATTATCGCTAAATGAATGCTTTATGTTAATAAAATGGCGCAATTAGCGTATAGCCTACTTAAACATACTTTTTGATATCAAATATTTTACCCACTGATGTAATATATTATTTTGGGATTTTTCAATATTTTTAATTAATTTTAGGCTGAGCATAACTCATAGTCGTAGGCTTAATTCGGTACATGTCGGTTTTTGCCCTTATGGGCCATAAAATGAGTTTTACATATCTAAACGACTCCAAACCTTTTGCTACTGATCACATATGATAAATAAATTATTTTAAGACTTCTGGAAATATAAAAATATCAGATTTAAGTATCGAACCCGGAAATGGCCTTTAATCGCCTTAATTAGCGTTTTTAGCGCATAGTATGTTTTAAAATCATATTGGACATACCCGGGTTGATACCTACTGATATAAGAGGCAAATTATAATATTTTAACAGTAAGCAAAGGTTGTTAAACTCAGACTTCAGTTTTGAGCTTTTCCGGCTTATGTGAAATTACCAAAATACCCCTACGGGGCATAGTTGGTTAAAAATGATAAATTTCACATACATGCTTTAACCTACTGATATAACTTAGCAAATTGAGTATAATTGCTGATTACATCAGACCTGTAACTCAGGTTGTCACGTAAACTCTTTTATAAACTTTTAAATGACCAAACTACCCCTACGGGGCCTAGTTTGTGTTTAAACACGTTTCGGGCATAATGAAAGACATCTTACTGATGTCGCAACATATTTGAGGCATAATTAACTTAGGAAACCTGTATATAGCTCTCATGAATACCCGTCACGCTTATTACGCGTACGGTTCGGTTTATGTAACCAGTTTACATAAATTAGCCGAAACGGGTCAAACCTTAACGGTTTTATCTCAAAATCCAGAATGTGAATAATAAACCCATATTAAACAAGTCTCTGAACTTGTCGGGTCTAAATCACATTCTATCCGGTCTTCGCTTAATCGTGCGTACGAACCGTATCTTTGAAACTAGCCGGTCTAAGCTTAAGCTTAATTAAAGGCCCGTTAGGATTCTAATAGGTTATTATAAAACCTTTGTTCCAGATTAGGAGAACCAGTAAAAGCTACGTGCATTTTGCTTATTGTGATTTATACATTGCTCAGGTAAATACTTTTAACTTATTTTCCCTATACGGGCTTGGGTTACGGTATATAGCATACCGCTTGATCGGGCATCAAATCTCCACCGTTAAAGTGGGTAGTTGAATAATTTGATCGGCTCGTTTAAACAGTCTTGTTTACTTTACAGCCTTTGGGGGGTTAATGACCATGTCCCGGATATCCTTGGCATCATCTTACGAGATGGCCACGACCTGAGCACGGGGTGTAGGCGTACACCTATCAGTGTATAACTCAATGATGTGGTGTGTCTATTGATCTTTAACCCGGACAAGATCCGGGCTACTGAACGCATAAGTAACATGTAATTCGTTCACAAGATTATAATATTAAATAATTCTCCCAAGTTAATAAAAAGATTAATCTTGCCTCTGTGCATTTTAATCAAATTATAAAATGTTTATGCCATGTGCATCCAAACCAATTTTCAATCATTTTCCAAAATGAGTCAGTTGATTGTATTTACCAGTGTAAACTGACGTATTTTCCCAAAAAGACTAAATGCGGGTACTAAACGTAATTGGCTGGATTGTCTCCTTAGCATCAATAAAGAGTCTCGCAAGCTTAAGATGCCTGAAGTCTGTTGAACTATTGTTTCCATTTTATTATCGATCCTCCTGTGGATAAACTTCCGAATATTGTGACATTTGATATTACAATAGTAAATTCGGTTGTGTTATATCTTTTAAATTGCTTCCGCTGTGCATATTAAATATTGTGTTGTTTGACTATTACGTTGCCAACCACGTCACGATACTCCCCCACCGGGCCCACCGGTGACACGTGGAATTTGGGGTGTGACAGGTTGGTATCAGAGCCAACACTGAGTGAATTAAACACTAGCCTTTTTGTGTTTAATCTCAGTTACACAATTGCACAATTCTAAACTTCTGAGTCTAGACTTAACATAGGAATAATCTTAATCCTAATATGGAAATTTTTGCTTCCAATTTTTATTATTATTGGATACGTCGCCAAGCGAGGAAGCTGAACTAGGGATTCTCCACACCCGGAGCCTTGAAATGATGAGCTTCGTACAGCGACCAAGAAGAGACGTGCAACCAAGGAGAAAGCATTCAGGAATTGAATGAAGAAGAAACTCTTTTGCTGAAAATCGTTTCCTCGATAGTCCTTATAAGGACATATTTATCTTTTTAGTCCCTTCGAGGACAACACTATTCCTTTCAAGTCCCGCTTAGGGCAACTTTATACTTTTATTTTTATATAGTGGAATGATTAAGTTTAAACTTTCATTCTAAACAAGAATATTAAATAAATGGAAAATAACATTTCTTTTTTCAAGATCTACCATTATAATAAAATGGGAAAATCTA
Source organism: Helianthus tuberosus (assembly GCA_030545235.1). Classification (NCBI taxonomy): domain Eukaryota; kingdom Viridiplantae; phylum Streptophyta; class Magnoliopsida; order Asterales; family Asteraceae; genus Helianthus; species Helianthus tuberosus. The sequence continues at coordinate 76,810,801 of CM060451.1, read as the reverse complement.
AAAAGGACAAGACCTAGCTTCGGGGTCATATTAAGACCGGCCAAGATGGCAGTTCCTCAATTTAGATTCAGATCCTTATTAAAATTTCAATTTAAAATTGTTCTGCGTTAATTATAAATTAAGAATCTTAAGTGTGAAACCTAGCCTTCGGGTCAATTATAAGACCGGGCCAAGATGGTAAGACCTGTTAAAAAGATTCAAATCATTAACTAAGAATCTTAAGAGTGAAACCTAGCCTACGGGTCAATTATAAGACCGGGCCAAGATGGTAAGACCTGTTTAAAAGATTCGTATTCCAGTTAACATCTGAAAACATGTTAACACTCCCGGCAGATGTGATTCGTTGGAAATCACACACGTTATTAAGGATTCTTCAAAAGACTCCTAACCCAGTTTAATGATCTCCGAATCCTGGGTTTACATCATCAATTAAGATGATCATATTTTAACCATACGTGGTAATATAGTGCCTACGGGCCTTGCTCATTTCTACATGAGCCAAAATACAGTGGTAGCTATGACTCCCTGTCAGAAAAAAGGTAATGAACTAGGTTCAAACCTCAAGGCTTTGATTCTTTGAAATCCTAGCTTATAATTTATATATGTCCTTGTGACTAAGCCTGTTGTGCTAATATACTTAAAGGCCTTGATTATCTGAAATCATGGCTTATAAATTAAAAATGTCCATGTGACCAGGCCAATGGGTGCCACTAATAAAACTGTTAATGTTTTATAATTAGGATAAATTAAAATAGAAATCCTAAATAAATATGATTAATAAATTAACCAAATATGGTCTCTGCTTACCATGGTTAATGAATTTCCCTAAGGGGCAATTCCGTAATAAACATCCCTTAGAAGGGAAGTGCCTACGGGCTATAGTTGATGTCCTCTGAGACTAAAGACAGTGGTAGCCTATAGCTCCCTGTCAGGAAAAGGTAATGAACTTTGATTCAAACCTTAATGCCGCGATTCTTTGAAATCATGGCTTATAAATTAAACTTGTCTACGCGACTAGGCCATTTGTGCTATTATTAACTTATAAATTAGGATTTATGATAAAAAAAATCCTGAATAAAATAAATATCCTTCCTTCCCTACCAGTATGCATTTTAAAAAAAGAATCTTAAAGGTGAAACCTAGCCTACGCGGCCAAGATGGTGAAACCTACTCAAGGGATCCAGATCCTTGTTAACACTTAAGAACGTGTTAGCACTCTTGAGAAATGTGATCCGAGAAAATCACAACAATCATCCTTATATTGGATTCTTCCAATTCCCTTATCTAGCCTGGTGATTTAGAAATCACGGCTTATATCATCCCATAACACGATCATGTTATAAACATCCGTTAATGATAAGGTGCCTACGGGCTAAACTTGTTGTCCGATAAGACAACGACAGTGATGGTCTTTGACCTCCTGTCTAAAATATTGGACTATGTCCAAACATAATAGTCTATATGATCAATGCGATCATGACTAATATCATCTGATGCGATGATAGTATTATTAAACATCCTTTAGTGATGTTTTGCCTACGGGCTATAATATATTGTCCATTTGAGACATTGACATTGTTATCTTTATGATTCCTTGTCTGAGGTGGTGAGCTATGCTCAAGCCTCAATATGATTAATGCAATCATGACTTATATCATCTAATAGGATGAACCTATTATAAACACCCATTAGAGATGTTTCGCCTATGGGCCATATTATATCGTCCATGTGTGACAAAAACAGTGTGATCTTTACGATTCCCTGTCCAAGGTAGTGAGCTATGCTCGAGCCTAATAGTCTATATGATCAATGCCATCATGACGAAAATCATCAATACGATGATTAAAAATTTTAACATCCTTAATGATGTTTTGCCTAAGGGCTATATTATATTATCCAATTGAGACATGGCAATTGTAATCTTTTGTGATTCTTGCCCAAGGGGGTGAGCTATACTCAAATCCCATAGTTTATACTATCATTGCGATCCTGACTAGTATCATCGGTATGATGATCATAATATTAACATCCCTCGTGATGAAATGCCTACGGGCTATACTTTATTCTAATGTCGGTAAGACAAGGATAGTAGTGATCTTTATGATCCCCTGTTCAAAATGGTGTGATAATACCCAAACCTAATAGCCAATATGATCGATGTGATCATGACTATATCATTAGATACGATGGTTATATATAGACATCCGTTAGTGATGTTGATTGGCTTATTTTTATGCCAAATGAATCGTCTTTCAAGACGATGACAGTAGTAGTCTATGACTCCCTGTCCAAAGGTGAAGAACCACGTTCAAACCTTGAAGCCCTAATCTAATAAGGTTGCGGCTAATAAATTAAGGATTCTTGGTGGTAGACCATCGAGTTATGTTTTAAAGTCATTCATGACAAGCCTATGTGCCATAATTTGTCATTCGTGACAAGCTAACATATTAAATGTTAACATTCCGAGTGACATGCCTCGTGCCATATCTAAATGTCCTTTGCGACAAGGCCTTCGTGCCGTATAATCATTTATGTCCTTCATGACTGGGCTTTATGCCATATTTTTTTTCTACGTCCATCGGGGCAGGCTTCTATGCCATATATGTATATATATAATAAAAGCCTTTGAGCTATTCATGATCGTTCGTGTGCCAAAGACAGTCGTGACATATCATCCCCTGTCAAACAAATATTGGACTCGTTCCAAGCTTTAAATGCCATTGATGGTCCTTTTGCGACCTAGGCTAGATATAATGGAAATACGTTTAAATAACATTCACTATGAATGTTCGGAACAGAATAGCCCATGCGGTTTATGAATGCCGTGGCTAATCTAAGTCAGGTCATCAGGATGATGACTAAAAAAAAAATTTGTTAAATCTTGGTGATTGGTACCAAGATTCGAGTATGGAAAACTCGGATGAGGTCGACGACAGTCGCAATACTATTAATGCGATGAAAGTTGACAAAAACTACAAACGTAAACCTCAATATTAATGGAGTTAATCTCCAGGCTGTGGTTGACACAGCAGTTGGAAGGACCATAGAAAGATCATGAAACGATCCGAAGAGCAAAATGCTCCTCGCTCTAAATTTCATTCAAAACCATGATCAATTGCTCATGAGAAGAGTTTTGTTCACACTTCGTACACGAAGGATGAACCAAAGGAGGAAGATAACTCCCAGAAATCTTAAAAAAAAAAAAGAGCAAGAACAGGCTTAATAAAAAGCAACAAAAAAAATGGTGGAATTGGCCGTCCCCGAAATCGAACCTGGGTCTAGGCCGCACCCTTTCGCGCGCCTAGCCAACTGAGCTAGGTGCCTAGTTTGTGAAATTTCCATGTTTGGTTAAATATAAGCACATGTACAATAACTTCCTTATTTCTTCTATAAGTCACCTACTTATCCTCATTATGGTGACTAAGTATTAGAATCCAAGATTTTATAGCTAAGCCTGGAAAGGCTAAAGGAAGAAATGCCTTAACTCACCTGATGAATGCCAAGAGGCAGTTCACGATGTCATCAAATACATTCCTTATCATTTACCAATGATAATATCTGCTAAGTGTCCTGTTTTTAATACAGGCAATAATAAATCTTCATAAACCATAAGCTTAGCAAACTTCTATATTATTCACAAGGTATAACTTACCAAGGAAACCATAGTAACCGATTCTTCTAGTATCGGCAAGGAATCCTTCCGAAAAATCTAAGAGTACTCTTTCTTTGCATAGAGTACGACAACATATGTTATTTTAATTATCTTCTCATTGTTTTCTGTCGCCTGCGAATGCCAAACTATGTTTGATAAAAGTGCCATATGAGGAATTGGCGTATCATAGGGTGTCCCATAGATTATTTCCATGCCTGATCAGTATGGAGGTTTAATACATGGAACCCCTAAGATATCCCAATGATCATATTGTACTAAAGTCGACTAGTAGTATTCAAAGAAGATATCCATAATAGAATTATCCAAATAAATATTCCCTGGTAACGGAATATGAGGACTCGTAACATAAATGTGTCACTTACTTGACACAAGCAATGGTGGATGAACTAGAGCCTGAGATATGGAAAATCTCTGTAACCTCCTTACATCTTGATTATCTTCTCCTAAGATTACCCTGTTTACCCCTGGGGGGCAGGTAGAGTTGAGTTTCATATCCCATTTAAGGCTGTATTACTATGAAATCTCCAAGACGGCTAGTACCATCATTGGAAGAATCGAAACCCTGATTTACTAAGTTTTAAAATAGAGGGTTCATATAGCCTAACTCGATATTCCGAAAGTGTGATATCGTTAAATAAGAAAGACGGTTCATTTTGCTTATGTATTAGTTACCGCAACCCTAATTGGGCAACAATTAAGAAATTGCCATCAGCTGTTCAAAATCGTCGATTTGTTCAACTAACTTCAAGGATCAACTAATCCTTAAAATTTGTTAGGTAGTGGTTGGAATAACCATCTCACCTTAAGATAAGCTTGTCGATGATAGTTGATATGTAAGCATCAAGGCTACTCCCTTGGAGACCCTGTAAAAGTAGGATGATAAACATCTATTGTAAGGGCAATAGATTGGTAAGTTTAATTACCAGAATCTAAGGGCAAATTATTGGTGGATAGGCTTGAAGAAGTCTGTAGCCACCTATGTAGCTAAATGCTTGACTTGTGCGCAAGTCAAAGTTGAGCATCAGAAACCGTCAGGTTTGCTACAACAGCTTGAACTTCCTACGTGGAAGTGGGAAATGGTAACTATGGGTTTTATTACCAAGTTACCCAAGACCAGGAAAGGAAATGGTACAATATGGGTTATAGTGATAGACTGACTAAGTCAGCTCATTTCTTACCCATCAAGGAGACTTATAGCTCCGATATGTTAGCCCAGTTATACGTTGATAAGATTGTAGCCCTACATGGCATACCTGTAGCTATTATCTCTGACCGGGATACTAGGTACACGTCACATTTTTGGAAAAGTTTCCAACAATCTTTAGGCACACGTTTGAATTTTAGTACGGCTTACCATCCTCAGACTGACGGTCAGAGTGAGCGTACTATTCAAACGTTGGAAGACATGCTACAGGCATGTGCGATCGATTTGGGAGGTAGTTGGGATAAGAACCTACCATTAATCGAATTCTCCTACAACAATAGCTACCATACCAGCATTAAGGTTGCGCCTTTCAAGGCATTATACGGTAGAAAGTGTAGATCGCCCATTTGTTGGGCGGAAGTTGGAGATGTCCAGTTATCAGGACCAGAGATCGTGTTCGAAACGACGGACAAGGTTGTCCAGATTCGTGACCGTCTCAAGGCTGCCCGAGATAGGCAGAAGAGTTGTGCTGATCTGAAGCGTAAAGCTTTTCACTTCGAAGTAGGTGATAAAGTATTGCTTAAAGTATCACCCTGGAAGAGAGTGATGCGGTTTGGTAAGAAAGGCAAGCTAAGCCCGAGATACATAGGACCTTTCGAGGTTAACGAATGTATCGGGTCAGTTGCCTATAAGTTAAACTTACCGGAAGAGCTCAGTGGAATTCACAATGTGTTCTACATCTGCAATCTGAAGAAGTGTTTCGCTGACGAATCACTGGTAATACCCCATACAGATATAGACGAGAGCTTAAAATTTGTTGAAAAACCTTTGTCGATTGAAGATCGACAGGTGAAGAAGCTTCGAAGGAAGCACGTACCTATTGTAAAGGTCAAATGGGATGCCCGTAGAGGCCCCGAATTCACGTGAGAGGTTGAATCCACGATGAAAGAAAAGTACCCTTACTTATTTCAGTAAATCTCGGGTCGAGATTTATTTTAAGGGGGTGAGGATGAAACACCTTGAAAATTCACGTCCTATAATGTGTTGACACGTGTCATAAAGTTTGAACGTGTGAAAGAATGTTATAAAAGGACTAAAGTTGACTAACAGGGAAAGTACGTGATTGTACGTATTCTAAGTGTCAACTGTGAATAAATATACTTCATAATAACCCTACATGATGTTTATAACATCAAACGAATAAATCATGGATCATACGAAGCTAAAAGTGAGAGATTACAAACTACAGGGGTTAAATGTGTCAACATGTTTAAAGATATACCTCTGAGTGACCTTTTGACAAACTCGAAGCTTTGTAAATGTTAATTATACTCACTTGAATGCACGATTAAAATTTCATTAAGTTTCGTTATCGTATGAGAAAGTTATGACCAAATTCGTATGCGAGGGGTTAAAGTGCAAACATTGAAAGTTAAGACTTTTCGGGTTAACCGGAAGTGTTCAGGGACTTGGCAAAGTGGGTATAAGTCCTAAAGCCCTTGTGGGTAAAGATAAGGGGGTCAAATTGCAAGAAATAATGCTAGTTGACCTTCCGAAGAGCCAAGAGACAAGTTGTGGAAGCTTGAAAACGTTCTTGGCTGATCAGAAGGACCACGCGGCCCGCGTGGCATATAACAGAAACTGAGGCGGGCCGCCTGGGACGCCCAGATGCAGAAAAACCTGCTACAGCCCGTTTTGCACGATTCTGACCGATCTTATTGGTATTTTTCACTCATGGGCGACCCCTAAAATGTTCCTAGACCCTAGAGACACATGTTGGATGGTTGTGGTCGATCATAGAGCTATGTGTCAAGGAATTGTGGTGGGTTGATTCACTATAAAAGGCCTTGATATGCAAAAAAGTTCTTTACACTTCCTTCTTGCAATCTGATCAATTCTGGAGCTCTCAAGCAGGTCCAACAGATCATAAGTCGTGCATAGGACTCTTGTAAGTCTGCTAGTCCTTCTTTAATTGAGTTTAGCTTGTTTAATTAGCTAAAAGTCAAACCGTCGTAATTACGGTTTGACTTCAAGATTAGTCAATAATGGCTCAGTCAATTCTCGAATCAAAAGTAGATATAAGATGGTATTTATGTGGGTAATAAAACCTCAAAAGGGTTTCCCCTGATCATCACTCTAACCAGGTCAAAAGTCGGGTCAAACCTTTACTTAAAAAGTCAACAGGAAGTCTAAAATGCCATTTATGCATAATTAACATTGTAGATCATATACAACCTGTTGGATCATTGTTATAACTTAGTAATAAGTGAAAGAACATGTCTAAACATGTTCAACCCGACAATTTCCTGTTTAGACCCGGTTCGGAACCGAAAGTCACATAGTTTGACTTTCACTTTGATTTTCAGTTCTGACCCGTTTAGGCATGTTTTAGAAATGCCTCAGAGCTTTAATTGGATTAGGTTACATATTAGAACAACCCTCTGTGATTATACACCTTGGTTCATTAGTTATCCAATTAATATGCATGTTTCCGTTAATTGCTCGTATGTTGACCGTTATTCCCTTATTACCTTAAAACGTGATTTTTGGAAATGTAAAAGAGTAGAAACTTAAATTACTGATATATAAACTTGTATGCAAAGTTTGACATCAGTTTGAATTGTAGATTAAGAGTTATGCTCATTATCGCTAAATGAATGCTTTATGTTAATAAAATGGCGCAATTAGCGTATAGCCTACTTAAACATACTTTTTGATATCAAATCTTTTACCCACTGATGTAATATATTATTTTGGGATTTTTCAATATTTTTAATTAATTTTAGGCTGAGCATAACTCATAGTCGTAGGCTTAATTCGGTACATGTCGGTTTTTGCCCTTATGGGCCATAAAATGAGTTTTACATATCTAAACGACTCCAAACCTTTTGCTACTGATCACATATGATAAATAAATTATTTTAAGACTTCTGGAAATATAAAAATATCAGATTTAAGTATCGAACCCGGAAATGGCCTTTAATCGCCTTAATTAGCGTTTTTAGCGCATAGTATGTTTTAAAATCATATTGGACATACCCGGGTTGATACCTACTGATATAAGAGGCAAATTATAATATTTTAACAGTAAGCAAAGGTTGTTAAACTCAGACTTCAGTTTTGAGCTTTTCCGGCTTATGTGAAATTACCAAAATACCCCTACGGGGCATAGTTGGTTAAAAATGATAAATTTCACATACATGCTTTAACCTACTGATATAACTTAGCAAATTGAGTATAATTGCTGATTACATCAGACCTGTAACTCAGGTTGTCACGTAAACTCTTTTATAAACTTTTAAATGACCAAACTACCCCTACGGGGCCTAGTTTGTGTTTAAACACGTTTCGGGCATAATGAAAGACATCTTACTGATGTCGCAACATATTTGAGGCATAATTAACTTAGGAAACCTGTATATAGCTCTCATGAATACCCGTCACGCTTATTACGCGTACGGTTCGGTTTATGTAACCAGTTTACATAAATTAGCCGAAACGGGTCAAACCTTAACGGTTTTATCTCAAAATCCAGAATGTGAATAATAAACCCATATTAAACAAGTCTCTGAACTTGTCGGGTCTAAATCACATTCTATCCGGTCTTCGCTTAATCGTGCGTACGAACCGTATCTTTGAAACTAGCCGGTCTAAGCTTAAGCTTAATTAAAGGCCCGTTAGGATTCTAATAGGTTATTATAAAACCTTCGTTCCAGATTAGGAGAACCAGTAAAAGCTACGTGCATTTTGCTTATTGTGATTTATACATTGCTCAGGTAAATACTTTTAACTTATTTTCCCTATACGGGCTTGGGTTACGGTATATAGCATACCGCTTGATCGGGCATCAAATCTCCACCGTTAAAGTGGGTAGTTGAATAATTTGATCGGCTCGTTTAAACAGTCTTGTTTACTTTACAGCCTTTGGGGGGTTAATGACCATGTCCCGGATATCCTTGGCATCATCTTACGAGATGGCCACGACCTGAGCACGGGGTGTAGGCGTACACCTATCAGTGTATAACTCAATGATGTGGTGTGTCTATTGATCTTTAACCCGGACAAGATCCGGGCTACTGAACGCATAAGTAACATGTAATTCGTTCACAAGATTATAATATTAAATAATTCTCCCAAGTTAATAAAAAGATTAATCTTGCCTCTGTGCATTTTAATCAAATTATAAAATGTTTATGCCATGTGCATCCAAACCAATTTTCAATCATTTTCCAAAATGAGTCAGTTGATTGTATTTACCAGTGTAAACTGACGTATTTTCCCAAAAAGACTAAATGCAGGTACTAAACGTAATTGGCTGGATTGTCTCCCTAGCATCAATAAAGAGTCTCGCAAGCTTAAGATGCCTGAAGTCTGTTGAACTATTGTTTCCATTTTATTATCGATCCTCCTGTGGATAAACTTCCGAATATTGTGACATTTGATATTACAATAGTAAATTCGGTTGTGTTATATCTTTTAAATTGTTTCCGCTGTGCATATTAAATATTGTGTTGTTTGACTATTACGTTGCCAACCACGTCACGATACTCCCCCACCGGGCCCACCGGTGACACGTGGAATTTGGGGTGTGACACCCGCAATCTTCATCACCTTTATGTACCAGTTCACACACACCTCTGATTGTAGAGAAAGACTGTTAGAAGGAGAGAGTGAGTGACGGAGATCGAAGACTGAGAGAGGGAGATCCGGCAGCAACGCCGTCGTCTGCGGCGGCTACTCTGATCGTTTTTCGAAAAAGGTAGATCGGAATGTCACCAGAATAACCGGTGTCACTGGTTGTGTTGTATGGTTGATTCGTTGCTTGTTATGATGTCACTGGTGTTTTGATTTGGTTGGTTTTGGATAAACAGGATCATGGAAATTTTTGTGGTTTTGTTTCGGGTTTGAAGCTTGAAGATGGTGGAAGGTGGAGGGTGGTCGTTGACAGTGATTAGCGATGAAGATGCGGTGGTGTTCCTCAAAATCACAGATGCCATCGTTGTGAACGGGTTTAAGTTCAGAGGCAGTTCCTGTCTTTGGGTTGACCACTCTTCAAATATTATGGCTTCTCTTGAGGAATGGCTAGTGCCGGACATATATACCTGTTTTGGTGTGTCATTTCTTTGTTTCCTTTGTTAATCTAATCGCAAATTTCGATTTTGATTGAAACGGATTTGGAATTTGATTTGTTGATGTTTCCAAAGAAATTTGCAGAGGTTTATCCCTTTTTCAATTTTGGATTTGTTGTTAGTAGGGGTTTGGTTTGGTGAATCGGTGTAGGGGATGTTGAGATCGAAAAACGCCATTGTTGGTGGAGTTAGGGTTGCAGGTTTGAAGGTGGAGGGAAGAGTTGATTGCAGGTTCTGTAGGGTTGCAGGTTTGAAGGTGGAGGGAAGAGTTAATTAATTTGTTTTGTTTTTACATTAAGGGTAAATTGGTAATTTTACACCCACTTAACAGAGAAAACAAACTGAAGTTAGACCCAGGGACTATCCGGGAACAAAAAATAAAAAGTTAGAGACTATTCAGGTAATTTTAGAAACTTGAGGACTATAGGTGAAAAAAGACGAAAGCACATGAATTAGAACTATCCGCACATTTTTCTCAAATTAAAATAACCCTAAACAGCTAAAACAACCGTCCTCCTCTTTGTCTACTCCCCTGTTCGCTCCTCCATCTTCTAAACCTAAAAAACATATCTTCTTTCATTCGCAGGGAAGGTAAGGTTCAATCAGCAGGTAAGCTTGGATTAGCCACCATTTCTTCTCTATTACATTTGAATTGTTTTTTCTTATGGTCGTCGGAAACGCGATCCCGGGTGAACCCGGATCGTGTTCGTACTCTCCCCGATCTGTCTTTGTTTTTCGTTAATCTGGATACCTTATCGTTTTTGTTCCTTTTTTTTCAACTTGGCAGCGGACGTCAGAATGTGTTGGATAAGTTGGAGATCAGCATGAGTCAATTTAAGAAGTCAAGGTCAAAAACCCTAAAAGACAAAGGCAAAGCTTTTGATGAAGATATTGTAGAAAGCCAACAAGATCAAGTTGCCATTGCTAAAAGCAGATCTCGCCATGTGTTGGCAATCGATATTGGTGAAGATATTGCTGAAAATATTGATGAAGATATTTGTAGAAAACCAACACGATCAAGCTTTGAAAACTGAGTCTAATAGGTCTGTTTATGCTCTCCAAAAGTTTTTTTTTTTTTCGCTAATTTGGACACCACATCTCATTCCTGTTTTGAACTTGGAAGCAGTTTGCAACATAGTAATGTGTTTGAGGCATGGCTTTGCAATATTGTGAAGGCCAACAATTGCAAGAAGGACTTAGAGCTTCTTGAAAAAGATTGTGCCAAGAATTGCAAGGAGACTTCAGAGTTTATTAAAAGCTACTGTGCTGAGAATTGCAAGGAGGCATGCAAGTTTCTTGAAAAGCTGCTTTTTGGTGAGTACTCTAGTTTTATGTGAACGTTTAGATCTTTGAAGCTTCAAAAGCTACGTCCATATCTGATTTACTGTTTCTTTTCTTTTACTTGATTTTTTTGTTGCAGTATGCAAGATGGATTGAATCTGGCTAATAGTATTTGAAGCTCAAGGTATTGACAAGTTTTTAAGTTTTACCCATGTCCCACACACAACAAACATTATATTAAGTATTTCTTTTTAATAGAAGTTTCTGAAGTTTTGAATTCAAAGTTACTCCCTAAATCATTATCTGCAAAAAGATATAAACAATTAAAATGCAAGAGAGAGCCAATATTACCCCTGATAAAAGTGATTTTGTTTTTAAGCTTCACTACCATCTGTTTGTGCGTGTTTTCTTGTCGCCGAGTTCTAATAATCATGATTTTGTGGCAGTTGTTCAACTGGAAGTGGCACCAAAGGTTAAAGCGGGAACAGTTAAGCGCACTAAACAATCTAAACTTTCGTTTTGGTGGAAAGCCCATCTTTCAAGCATATGCACATCTGCTTTGAAAGGTTTGTACATCTTTTTTTGTCATCAACAACACATATTGATTATGTATGATTAAGATAATTAGCTGTTCACATTTCTAGTTATTTAAGCAACCAAAAAGGGACTTCTTTTTTTATTACCGTATATGTTTTCAAATATGAGCATTGATTTTCTTTTGGTTATGATATCTACTTGTTTGCAAGTTTTTTTTTTTCAAATAATCCTCTTAACGTTTCCATTAACTTAACAAGAAAGTAGATGAGTTATTTTAAACAGGGTAAAAGGGGGGTAAATAAGGCGGCCATTTTTTTTTTGTTCTTGTTCCAGCTGGTTGGAAACTTAATCGACTAAAACTTGACTACTTGAGTTAAACAGAATTAGAATCATTTTATCCGAACTGCTCATGCTACATGTCAACAGAAATGTATACGTGTGTGCTAAGATTACAAAGTTTGGCGGAAGGGAATGCAGCTCGGTTGCACGCTGGTACCAATGAAACTTGTAAATTGTATGCAACATGTTTCCTTTTAAATATGAACCACTGGTCAATTATGTGATTCATTGCTTAAAGTTAGTTACTAACCAATTTGATTACAGTGTTCCAAATTGTCTTCAAGATAATTTAACTGTACAAGTACATGATTCAGCAGGGAACTGTACTGCCAGGCTGTATTATTGATGAATGAAATTCTTACTGTAAGTCTTTAGATTGAGATTCAATTTTTTTAATTTGGTCATTGGACTTTAAAAACATCACCAATTGTTTTATAGTGTTTTTAGTCAAACCCTATATATATATATATGATGTCACATTCAATTCTCTAATCTTTTTTAACCTCTTTTTCTATTATCTGATATTGTTTTATTAATTCGTTTAAAATTAAATAGAACCCAAATCTATAATTTGCGATCTCTAAAGTCAAATGACCAAAATTAGATGTTCAAAAATCAATAACTAATATTTATATCCGGACAAAACACTGCATTGGTTGACTTTATACCAAAAACAAAAGCATATGGCCATTGGAAAAATTCAACTTCGTATTAGTTACAAAAAACCTTTAGTTTTTGCCAATAAGGTTAGTCATGTTAAAATTTATAATCCAATTACCTTTAAGCAAAAGGTCTTGATAGTTTGACTAAGAAAATTCAGTGTTTTTTCAGGGTGGTTCTCCTAATGTACTTTGCGCGTATGATGCTCTTTTGAAGGGTACCATAAAAGCTCAACGTTTTCGTCAAAGAAATCTATCGCTGCCCGGCCAATGGAAATGACTACTTTCGGAGTTTGCATCTTGTTATGGGGTATCCGAGGCTTACACCAAGCTAAGGTTAGATATTGTACAAACGTTATTAATGCTATATTAGTGGTAATAGAACGACCATGTTGGGTAATGGGTCAAAACGGTTTGGGCTCACTCGGAACACTTTTGAGTTTTTGTCTAAAGAACAAAACAAAGTCTTAAAAATGATGTACCAAAAGAGGCAGATTGGGTTAGAAAACTTAGTGAGTTATTGCCTATAAAAAGTGTGTTCGAGTCAAATGACTATACATTCTCGAAGGCGACTATATACTCTGGCCACAGACATAGAATGCCAATATAAACATCCAACTTTCTTAGAAATCGAGCGCACTTAGCATCCACAATTGGAGTAAGAAAATGTTGTATTATCACTCCAGACCTATTCCCCTGTATTCAATGATTCATCTTTTTTACTCTTGATTATAATAATTGGATACAGGGGAATAGGTCTGGAGTAATGATACAACATTTTCTTACTCCAACTGTGGATGATATGTGCGCTCGATTTCTAAGGAAGTTGGAGGTTTATATTGGTATTCTATGTCTGTGGCCATAGTATATAGTCGCCTTCGAGAATGTATAGTCCCTTTGACTCGAACACACTTTTTTTATAGGCAATAACTCAATAAGTTTTCTAATCCAATCTGCCTCTTTTGCTACATCATTTTTAAGACTTTGTTCTGTTCTTTAGACAAAAACTCGAAAGTGTTCCGAGTAGGCCCAAACCGTTTTGACCCATTACCCAACATGGCCGTTCTAGTACCACTAACATAGCATTAATACCTTTTGTACAATATCTAACCTTAGCTTGGTGTAAGCCTCAGATACCCCATAACGAGATACAAACTCCGAAAGTAGCCATTTCCATTGGCCGGGCAGTGATAGATTTCTTTGACGAAAACGTTGAGGTTTTAAGGTACCCTTCAAAAGAGCATCATATGCGCAAAGTACATTAGGGGAACCGCCCTAAAAAAGACACTGAATTTAGTCAAACTATCAAGACCTTTTGGTTAAAGGTAATTGGATCATAAATTTTAACATAACTAACCTTATTGGCAAAAACTAAAGGTTTTCTGTAACTAATACGAAGTTAAATTTTTCCAATGGCTACATGCTTTTGTTTTTGGTATAAAGTCAACCAATGCAGTGTTTTGTCCTGAAATAAATATTTAGTTATTGATTTTTGAACATCTAATTTTGGTCATTTGACTTTAGAGATCGCGACTTAACCACCATAAATTTCATTTCGTGGTAGCAATTACAACCAAATTATAGATTTGGGTTCTGTTTAATTTTAAATGACTTAATAAAACAATATCAGAAAAAGAGGTGAAAAAAGATTAGAGAATTGAAGGTGACATCATATATATATATATAGGGTTTGACTAAAAACACTATAAAACAATTGGTGATGTTTTTAAAGTCCAATGACCAAATTACAAAAATTGAATCTCACTCCAAAGACTTACAGTAATAATTTCATTCATCAATAATACAGCCTGGCCAGTACAGTTCCCTGCTGAATCATGTACTTGTACAATCAAATTATCTTGAAGACTATTTAGAACACTGTAATCAAATTGGTTAGTAACTAACTTTAAGCAATGAATCACATAATTGACTAGTAATTCATATTTAAAAGGAAACATGTTACATACAAGTTTCATTGGTACCAGCGTGCAACCGAGCTGCATTCCCTTCCGCCAAACTTTGTAATCTTAGCACACACGTATACATTTCTGTTGACATGTAGCATGAGTAGTTCGGATAAAATGATTCTAATTCTAGTTAACTCAAGTAGTCAAATTTTAGTCGATTAAGTTTCCAACCAGCTGGAAGAACAAAAAAAATGGCTGCCTTATTTACCCCCTGTTTAAAATAGCTCATCTACTTTCTTGTTAAGTTAATGGAAACCTTAGATGATTATTTGAAAAAAAAAACTTGCAAACAAGTAGATATCATAACCAAAAGAAAATCATATTTGAAAACATATACGGTAATAAAAAAAGTACCCTTTTGGTTTCTTAAGTAACTAGAAATATGAACAGCTAATTATCTTAATCATACATAATCAATATGTGTTGCTGATGGCAAAAAAAGATGTACAAACCTTTCAAAGCAGATACGCATATGCTTGAAAGATCGGCTTTCCACCAAAACGAAAGTTTAGACTGTTTAGTGCGCTTAACTGTTACCGCTTTAACCTTTGGTGCCACTTCCACTTGAACAACTGCCCCAAAATCATTATTATTAGAACTCGGCGACAAGAACACACACAAACAGATGGTAGTGAAGCTTAAAAACTGATGGGGTATGGTATTAGACCCAGCCCAAACGACCGGATATATATGTTACTTATCGTCTTTTATTATAATATTTATTATTATTGCGTACTAACCCGCGAAGCCTAGCGCGTTGTAGTTTACACTACACTAGGTTGTGGTAGAGATAACCCCTAACTGGGCCTGGCCCATTGAGGTTAGGGGAGGCCCATGTCTCCTATATAAAGAGGTGTTCACCTCATTATTAGGGCACAAGACATGGAGCCGCCACACTTTTGTTGCTGGAAATAAGAGATTCTTCTCTTACCGGTCATCTCTACATCCCCATGTTTCTCTCTTCTCCATTGCAGATCTAGGTTCAAGAGGAAGAACAAGATGTGATTCTCCATCCTCTCAGAGAAAGCGGTCCAATCATCCCGGCGGTGATTCCGTGTTTCTTCAAAAACAAAATCACTTTTATCAGGGGTAATATTGGCTCTCTCTTGCATTTTAATTGTTTATATCTTTTTGCAGATAATGATTTAGGGAGTAACTTTGAATTCAAAACTTCAAAAACTTCCATTAAAAAGAAATACTTATTATAATGTTTGTTGTGTGTGGGGCATGGGTAAAACTTAAAAACTTGTCAATACCTTGAGCTTCAAATACTATTAGCCAGATTCAATTTAGAATCTTGCATACTGCAACAAAAAAATCAAGTGAAAGAAAAGAAACAGTAAATCAGATATGGACGTAGCTTTTGAAGCTTCAAAGATCTAAACATTCACATAAAACTAGAGTACTCACCAAAAAGCAGCTTTTAGTAATGCACAGTTGTTTTCAAGAAACTTGCATGCCTCCTTGCAATTCTTGGCACAATCGTTTTCTAGTGATTTATTAAAGGCTTTTAGGTTGACCAATCCTCCCGAAGACACGCTATACTGATCCCAACTGATTGTATGAATACTGCCAAGTTCATAAAAACGTTTAATATAATATGCATCGTTATCAAATGCGCTAGGCGCACTCAAGGCGCGAAAAAAGCGAGACCTGAGAAAAATAAAGCGCACTTAAATAAATTAAAATACTTTCTTTAAAAAAATAAGCAAAACTTGAACGTAATGAAAAAAAAATTTGAATAACATAAAGTTAACTTATAATTTTTGGGAACTATAAAGTTTAAACTTGTTTGTTTTATTTCACAAATAACATAATGTTAAATTATAATTTTTGGGAACTATAAAGTTTAACCTGTTTGTTTCATTTCACAATATCGCATTGAACAAACATCTGGTATTCAATGAACATAAGGTGTCAGGCTGATATCAACTAAAGTGAAGAATAAAACGGGTCTGACCGGTTTCTTTGGACCGGGTTTATTTTCTGATTTATTTTTTAAAGTATTTAGTCTTGATTTGGTCTTTTGTTTGTTCGCATTCCGTTTGAGTCGACCATCGTTTGTTAGGATTCGTGGGCCAGTAGTCGTTCAGCTCCGATTGTTAAGCTTGAACGTTGCAGTTTGTTAGGGTTGTGCATCTTGGTTGTAATTGAACGTTGCAGTTTGTTAGGGTTGTGCATCTTGGTTGTAAGGCTATATAAGCCAGTGTTATGTTTCGATAAAGTATCACAAAATTCTGAGAGAAAACTTGAGTCATCACTTGTCTACAACATAAAGTGCAGAGACTAGACTGATGTTATAAGGCAATTAGAGAGAATTCTTGAAACAATTTTTCTGCATATCCATTTTTATCAAATCAAAACACCCTTAGTAGGATTACAAAGCAACTATAAACCACAAAAGTAGGAACACGTAAACATGAACATGTAAGCATGGTAACTACCTAATATGACCCACTACTCTAAGCTTTAGTAGGAAATGACTAATTTAATAATTGTGTTGAAGCAAGGAACGTATCAATCCACCCCACTCGAATTC
Organism: Helianthus tuberosus; assembly: GCA_030545235.1. Taxonomy (NCBI): domain Eukaryota; kingdom Viridiplantae; phylum Streptophyta; class Magnoliopsida; order Asterales; family Asteraceae; genus Helianthus; species Helianthus tuberosus. Next base: position 76,793,533 of record CM060451.1, on the reverse strand, counting down.
ACCTTGTCCTCAAGGTGAAAGTTGGGACTCTCGAATGAAACGCCCCACGGTGGGTGCCACTCAATTACTCCAAAAGCATGCGGTCAAGTCCTCACAAAGTTCCAAGGCGGTCGCCAATCATTTATGGGAGTTGACTTTGGATCACTTCCAACAAGTGCAATCCAAGCCGCTAAATTCTTCTCGCCTTCACAACCAAGCTTAAAGTTGCCACTGCCTTGATACTTCTGGATTTGCTTTTGAGCAAGCTTAATACACGTCACTAATCCATGAAGCAGCCTTTTTTTTTGGACAATAGTACCATACCAAAATTCACATAGATGTCCAATTTCACATGAGTTAATCCATTCCTGATCTGCATGTTTTGGGTCATGGTAACCTTGGAACAGTACCAACATTGATGGAATTTTTTTGCCATCAGGTTCTTGTATCTTGGGTTGGGAGCTTGGGCGTGGTTGCTGATACTGTTGAATTGCACAAAACGGACCGCAATGGGTCAGTGTTGCTTGTAAAGAGGTTGGTTGCGGCGCGACTAAAAGTTTTGGTGTTGACGGGGTGGGTGAACAAACTTGTTTCGGTGGCTGTGTCCCGACCGGTTGGACAGGGTTGGTGAATTTTGCGGCTATTGGTGCGGGTAATGGTTCGGGAACGGAAGCAGGTGGTGGTGTTGCGGTGGAAGCGGGTGACAGAACAAGTGGTGCGATGGCGGAAGCAGGTGGGGAAAGTGTAGGAGACTGGGCTTCCCATGCGGTTCGGAATGATCGGAACTCGTTGAAGACGGTTTGCAACTGAGACTCAAGTCTTGCAAGGGATTTGATCAACCATTGATAGAACTCGATTTCGGATAGAGTCTCCAAGGGGGATAACGACAGCTCTGATACCACTTATATGGTTCCAACAATTATTTGTTGGCCAAAGAAAATAGAAGGAAACTAGAAAGCAATTAGAGAGAATTCATGTTGAACAAATAGATCAAAAACTGTATTCCTTTGATTTTCTTGGGGCGATTTTGGAGATGCGATTCTCAAACAAAGAAACAAGAGGCAATTCATTTGTGAGTTGTGACTTTGATTTAGTGCCTTAGATCAAAGTTGCCTTTGATAGATTGGCCCGGATTAAAATTCGTGTAAGCCAGGTAGGGTCAAACTGTTAATCAAGGAAAGTGTTCACTACACGATCTATCAAATTATCTGGTATCGCTTTGTCATCTCATCTTGTTTCCTACCCTAATTATATAACAATCTGGATTCGAGTAAAAAGCACAAAACGTCCTTTATGTTTCTTCAAACTTACAGGTTCCAGCATTTATGTTTAAAACTTGCTAAAAACAACCTTTACGTTTATTTTTGTTACGAGTTCAATCCTTTCCGACTAACCAAGTTAATTATCTAAGTTTACCTCCTTCACATGACTAACATGTGAGGGTATGTTTTTCATTTTAATTCCGCTTCTTATAAAACCCCAAAATCCCACAGTACCATTTTAATTCATCTTTATCACCTTCAATTAAAAACCCAAAGCTCTACCAACAACTGTTTATCCATCTCATAGCCTTTCGGAAATATCGAACACAAAGAAAACACTGTCTCATGTGCGCAGGCAAGCTGTCATAGCTTAACTTTAAAGACGGGAAGATATAACTCCCTTAGTAGTCAAATCCCAAACTTTGCTTTGCAGATCAACCTTCACTTTATGGCATATCAAGCTTCCTATGACCTTCACTGCTAACGGTAAACCCTCACATTTCTTCACGACCGCTTTACCAATCATCTCAAATTACATACCATCTAAATCCTTTTGTTCATTGTTTTGTACTAGTAGAAAACCAGCGCGATGCGGCGGCGGCAAGAATTTACAACACGGTACTCTAAAGCTTGAAAATTTCATAGGTTTGTTGGGTTATTAAGAACACCGAATGATCTACTTATTCGATTCACCTTCTATCATTATAGATGTCATCAGAAATTTTGTCACCAAACACGGAACCAAAAGAATACGGTTAGGTTCGGTCCGTTAAGCTCGTTATGTTCGGTCTGTTAAGCCTGTTATGTCCCACACACGTCACAGGACGACTGCATCATCAAACTTTCAAGAGCATTAATCAAAAGAGTAAACAACGTTGCATAGATGGGTATAAGTTGGGTCCGTTAAGCTCGCTGACCTACTTTGACTAAAATCGTAATAACCAGTGGCGGATCTAAGAACTTTTTTTACTGGGTTCCTTTTGGTAGATTCTCACTATTTTTTTCCAAATCATAAGAGGTTCTCACTAATTTTCCCATTTTTTTTCTAAACCGAATGGGTTCCTGGGAACCCACAAAAGTGGTCTAGATCCGCCCCTGGTAATAACATTTAGGCTTGAACAATATAGGTATCTGGGCTTCAACTACCGGAATATTAATATATTTGAGCAAAATACGACCGTTTACACTCTTATGTCTTACAATGCCTTTACAATAAAACATGGCCCGAGGTTTATGACTCATTAATAAAAGGTTTTCATGACCTTAAATGTTTTTTTTTCTCATCATGCAAATCTTGCCACTCACTGCATAGGCTGCAAGTTTTCTTCAACAGACAGTGAACACGGTAAAAGACTAAAGGACTTCCGGCGGGTAGTTACCAAGCCAAAGCAGCAACGCCAGAAGCCATGCCTTCAAAGAGGGTTACACCAGAATATCCCTGCCATTTTTTAATAAAATAATAAGCGGTTGTAAGTGATTTTAGTTTAGATACCCATATGACTAAAACTAGCACAACCCAAAACCAAACTTCATAAGTAAACAGGTCCAAACCGCCACCTCCTAACATGGCAATAAAGCATTACCTCAAAGGCGAAGAATCCACCAGATTTAGCATAAAAGTCGCACCATTGTAAAGATGCAAAAGGTCAAACATGCCATCTTCACCCCCGGCTTGCTCGTTGTTCTTCATCATCATCACATATTATTCTGAGAAACAAAATATAATATGATTAAGACATCAAGCAAATCATGCATAAATACATAAACAAAGGCTCTGTTATCACTTTAATTGCATGATTCAGATCATGTTGTCACAAACATAGAATCAAAAACAATAATCTCTTTATTAATGCACTAGTCGGCACCGAACAAAAACAAGAATCAGTTGGTACAAATTACCAACTCTGAACTCCAAAGTTTACAAGAAACAGAAACTCTCAACCTATGCAGATCATCAATGTGATAATCTGCTTTAAAAGTTGATCAGAAGGATCACCAAATCACACAACTCACAAACAAGAAACCCTAGCACAGAGCGTTTGTAGAAAGTGAATGGAGAGCAATAATTGAACCGAGACAGAAGAAGATTGTGCAGAGATATCTCTAGGGTGAGGGCATTGATACATCCCTACTTTTTAAGTGCACGTCCCCCCAGAGGCAGCGCATAGGGCTATGAGGGATGTATATGGTGTGAAGGCATTAAATGTGTCAGAAAAAGTGAATCTATACGCCTCTCATTGCCCTATGAACGGCGTATAAGATTATGGTAGTTGAAGCATTAAACCATATACGCCTCTCATTGCCCTATGAGCGGCGTACATGTACGATTTTTTTTTCTGAATTTAAGGTATAAATACTGACATGCAGGGAGTTCAGACTTGAAAAGTCTGAAAAGGTGACCCGTATACACGCTTATTGACCTATACGCAACTTATCGTCCGAGAAAATGTAATTTATCCAAGCATACGGGAACTATTTCATTCAAGTGTACAAAACTCACAAAATACTGATGAAAATTCTCAAATAAAAACGTCGGTTGAAACCGTGAAGCATAAAGATGTCGTCTTGGGACATTGGTTATGTTTTTGACGAAGATTCGAACCAGTCATACGTCTCTGAAAGCGTTTGGTTATCCGGCGTTGATCGAGGTGAAGAGGAGGTTGTGTCCGTGCCTCGTCGTGATGACGGGGGTGTGTATCCCGTGTTGCCTGATTTGAACCAGGTGTTCGTAGATGAGGCAGAACCATCTTACATGGCCCAAAGTTATCCGCGACACAAATACGGGACTTACCATTCGTATACGGAAAACCAACACAAGTTAGAGTACGAGGAAGGTGCTAAGGACTTTGAGGAAAATGATAACTAAGTCGAGGAAGGTGCTAAGGACTTTGAGGAAAATGATAATGAAGTCGAGGAATGTGCTAATGACTTTGAGGAAAATGATAACGGAATCGAGGAAGGTGTAAGGACCTTCACAAAAAAATGTCGTAAAACGCTCCGTAAGTGAAAACCTGAACCCCTAAAACCCTAATTTTATGAAAAATCAAGGAAAACAAGTTTTATTACCCGGTCGCGGCCCGCGAAGGAGTTAAGATGGGTCTTCGGGGGGCGCGACAGCTCTGAATTCTCCGGATAATGATCAAGGCCACGTGTTGCACACGTGGCAGGTCTAGGGTGTGACACGGCAGCCCTAGCCGTAGCTAGGGTGGCCTAGTGGGCCGCGAAGGATCTCCCTTCAGGCTGTCGGGGGCCGCGAGAAAGCCAAATTTCAGCTATAAATAGGACGTTGCATGGCCAGTTCAGTCTGCTCGAAATTCTCAGCAAAATCACTATAATTCTGCTCTAAAACTTCGTCCAAAACACCTAAACGCTGCTACGATAACGGGGTAATAACTCGATCACTGTTACGATACAATGTCCGATCGATTAAAACCGATCCGATGGATGTTTAAGTGCTGCCCGAATCTTGGGCTATACTTTGTCATTCGTCGTGAGGGTTTCGATCTCGTGAAATTATCGTAAATGTTGAATTAAGTTACTAACCTAGTTTCGTTTGCATTTTTATTTAACTAGGTTACCGACTTAATCAGTAGGCAGACTTTGTCCGTCTAAACTTGCAATGTGAGTCATTCTGTTTTTATCAAACTACTTTGTAAAACCCTAAATGTTTTCCAGTTATAATTACAGGGATTAAGTCTTTGCAAATCTTTAATTATTGGCAGTAAGTGGGGTATTGTGCACATTACTGCTGTATTATCACTCTTAGGTGGGCGAGCCTAATTAGTGATACACGTCACTGTTGGGTGACAGGACCCAATAGTGATACGACCACAGTCATAGATCCAGTCGAGTGACAACTGGACCAGATAATTATAAGATAGTGGCAATTGTAATCGCTCTTAATACTGTGAATTATGACAATGTGTCGTTTTGTACAAATTGAATGACTCGCCAGTATTTCCCGCTGATCAAATCTTTTTAAAACATGTTTCAGGTGATTTACTGTGAACAAGGAAAAGTGTCGCGTAGCACTCCAGCTTGAATGAAGTGGCTCAGTAGATAAATAAACATGTTTTATGTAAACAAGGGATTTTCAGTAAAATTCCTTTATTGTAAATTACGGGGCTTGTCCCAAAACTTATAATGAAATAATCAAGTGTTTTCAGTTCAAACGATCCTGTTAAATTTTCCGCTGCCAAATTACACACCAATACCACGGGTTTCTGTCCCGCGGCCTCTGAACCGGGAAAAACGGGTCGGGGTCGTGACAGAAGGTGTAATGCACTTTGAGAAATATGATAACGACGATGAGGAATGTGTTGACGACGGCGAAGGTGCTAACGAGTAAGGCGTTGATGACGATGAAGGTGCTAACGACGAAGGTGCTAATGAGGAAGGTGCTAATGACGAGAAAAAAAAACAAAAAAAAGTATGACATAACCGTCAATTACGCGTTATTCGTTATATATAATTTTTATTAGGTACGACAAAACTAGAAAATGTATGACCCGACCCTAACCCGACCCGAAATTTCATACAAACCCGACCCGACCCGAAATTTCATACAAACCCGAAAATTGTGTCATACGTATTAACCCGACCCGACCCTAACCTGAACCCGACCCGAAATTTCATATAAACCCGAACCCGACTCGAAATTTCATAAAAGAAAAGAGTACAAAATAAAAGAAAACTATTGTTTTAAAAAGGGACTGAAACTGTTGACTCAAAATAAAAATGAAATCTATTTTTCCTTTTTTTTTTTAAAGAAAAGGAATTAATATAAATAAATAAATAAATAATCTCAAAAAATGCCAAAAACCGGCCCCAAACCGGTATCTGCACGGATCGAACTCGAGACCTCTCAGTTACGTGCACCCGTCCCTTCCACTGGGACAAGTGTCTAACGCGTTTATAATCCTGATTCTTAATTCTCTTATACATATATACTGATTAAAAAAGAAACAATACAAGTGCAGCGAAGATGAGGAAAGGGAACATGGTTCTAAGTGAGCCATGTATACTGATTAAAACTAGAAAATGTATGACCCGGAATTTCATACAACCCGAAAATTGTGTCATACATATTAACCCGACCCTAAATTTCATACAAACCCGAAAAGATTAAACTCAAAATGTACGATGATCGAACTCCAATGCAGATATTGGAGAACATGTTGCAAGAAGAAAGGTACGTTTATTTCACCAGGGTGAATCCCTCTACAAACGCGGTCGAGGAGGTTTTTTCGTTCATCGGTACTCGTACAACATGTGGCGTGCATTCCCACATGTGTTGATGATTGATGCTACCTACAAAACGAATGAGTATAAGCTTCTGTTTATTCAAGTTGTGGGTGTGACATCGACACATAAGTCGTTTTGTGTGGCTCATGCGTTTGTCACATACCATCCGAATTTGTTATACAAATGACATAAACAATTCAACAGACTTTGACTTGGGCCTTTGACTTTGTTGACCAGAACTGATAAAGCACAGTTACAGCAAGAGCTGCACTTACACACATCTTTTGTAGCGCGTACAGCAGCCACTCTGTTTAAGGTATGATCCTCGAGATAATCGCGATTAAATAGTATTATTTATCGTATTGAGACGCTTTTGCACCACCAATGCCATGACACATTTAAGTTTTTTTTGTGATTATGTCATGATTAGGGGAGGCGGGGCGGTCCGTGATGGATCCCCCGTCAAGCGTTATATAATCACGTACACCGCCGTCGCCGTATATATAACGCGTTAGAATCATCACGCGTTGAAAAGGCTCTGCATGTATTTGGATCTGCATGTATTTGGATAACATGGCATCTCTCACTACAACACGTGTACACTCAATTGGATATAGTCATGAATATGTATTTGATAATTACCATGGTGACCACCCCCACTACATTTCTATCACTAGTGATAGAATATTGGGTGATGACATGGCATGATTTGATTGGATATTGGGAGTGATAGAAATCTATCACTAGTGACCACCCCCTCCCCCCTTAGCATTGTTTTGGACACTCGAGTAAGCTCTGGACCATATATTTCATTGGTTTGTTTGTCTAGATCAACATTGGTGTGAGAACCTTGGGTTTTTTTCAAAAACATCAAAATTTGAAATGTTATGGTCTAAACATCCAAAGAACCAATCAAGCAAGATGAATATAACACTTTTGAGTCTGCACCGCAACCATTCACCTGATGAAAACAAGTGAAACGATAAATCTTGATTGATTGAAGTTATCAGTTTCGGTTTTTGATAGGAAAAATACCTGTTGTTAAGGACTAGAATTTGCAGAAGAAAAGTTTCACTTGCTTATAGTAGAAGACAAGTAGAAATTCCAGAATATAGAATTCATGGACATGAAAGCAACACGCGTTTGGAGAGGAATCGCCCTGTAACATATGCCGAACCAGCTTTAATCACTTATCCAAGGATCCGTCTCATACAGAGAGACTCCAGTCTAAAAAGAATTTATACACTCACACGCGATTAACCAGTGCATGAAAAATACATTATTTGTGTTTAACTGAAAGGTTCCACTAAAGTAAATTAAAATTTCAATAGACAAAAGTTGTGCCAAGATTTGGAGATTCTAGGGGACTGAGAACATGTGAGTTTGTTTATATATGTGTGTGTGTACGTAAAACTGAATTCCTAAAAGAACTTATGAAGCATAAGTCGTTTCATGATTCATACTTTAATGTGCGAATTCCGAGCAATTTACATATAAATGAGTTGATTCGTGTTATGTATTATCTTTAGAGGGTCAAAAGGGTAAAATAAAAGAAAAAATAGCTTAAAAGAAAAGGCGTCGACAAGTTGAAAGTCACCTAAAGTATTATCTTTGATAAATAACACATCTTAAATCATCTTGAAGAAAGGATTATTACTGAACTAAAACAATTTTGGTAATCATATTTGACACCGTATACTATATGTTTTATTTTAATTTTTTTAGAAAGAAAACATTTTGACCCGTTACTCAACTCACAAAACATTACCCGTTCTGACCCATTACTCAACCCACCCGGCCCGCTCAACCCTTTTTATACTAATCCAAACTATCACCACATACGATATGCTCCGTAGTCTTCTTTTTTTTCTTTGCGGTCATAGCGCTTAAATAACTAAAGTTGTTTTAGCCTTTCTAAAATTGTATTCTATTTAATACTTTGTAAAAGAAAGACCAAAAACGACCGCCATTGCATCTTCAGATTTTCTTATCCCTGTAATATTTGTGCACTGCATAGATTAACTTAACTACGCAAAGTCAAAACCAAAATGGATGAAGAGAGAGAGAGATATACCAGAAATTAATCACGCTGACGGGAATCCAGAATCTAAATCCTGCAAGAATTTGAGGAATTAAACATACCGCCAACTGTTTGTTATCACTTATTAATAACAAGTTTTGAAGTGTAAGTAAAGTGGTTACCAAAAAGTAATGTAGGAAGAGCGTCTTTCTGATACTTATTTGGAAGCTCTGAAAGCTTCCCTTGCCACAGATTATTCCATGCAAAAACAACAGCAATAACAGATGGACCAAGTATAATTTGGTTCAATACAACCTGCAAATTAAAATCATAGATTAAATTATTATCATTCTGGATGAATTCATTTAAACAGTAAAAAGGAAAATTTGTTTTAACCTTCATTATAATGTTCTGTGCTGTCTGTTTTGGCATGCAACGATCAAGATACTGGTACCAGACGTAAGAACCAGGCCCATACAGAAGGAACCCATAAGAAGCCATTCGCAGGGCTCGGAGCCAATTATGGTCCAGCAGACTCCATGTGACATCCTGATAATAATACATTACATCCACTTTTAAATCTCAAAAACAAAATAGTCAAATTACAAATTCAAACGTTCATGATAGATTGTTAATTTTTTATGTTGATAACAGAGGGTCAATAAAAACAGATTGTAGAGTCTTTTCCTGGATAATATATTATATGTCATCTTATGATTTGACTAGATAGTCTGCTTTGCGTGTATAAATTTAAACTACAAAAGCATAGCACTTAACACATAACTAACTCGAGTACTCGACTACAAATGTATTACGTGGATTAATTATCTGAAAAAGTTTCTAAATCCAGTTGGAATAAAATTGTTAACAGTTCTTTGGATGATATAAACAAAGGTCGAACCATTATGAGAATAACAAATCAAGCATTTGACTTGAAAAAAAGTAAAAGATTTTGTTTGGTGGGTCCGTAGCTCATTTTATATTTTCATTAAGAAGCTTAAATTAAAAAAATGTAACCAAACTATTTGTCACTATTTCTATAAGTCTGTTTTGACTTTTGATTTTAGGAGTATATTCAAATTATATGATTTTTCCTTTCGCATTTAGAAATATTTGGCTACCGGACTGTTAATGCTATTAGTTAAAGATTATGACGCATATGAAAATTTCCTCTACGCAGACAACAAGCTGAACAAGGTGGGAATGTAGAGCCTTGTCCCATGATAAGATTATCTTTCAATTTTTTAACACAAATTTTTCACAGGTGTAGTGATGTACTACCGTAATAATCATTGTGATAAAAATAACAGCAAAAGCACTGATGATAACGACAATGATAAAGACGGTTTAATACTATTTCAATCATGTAGAAAAGCATTCCAAGTGTATGTCACTATGTCTACTATGCAGTATGCATTACTCTTTATAATTCTTTTTTCAGCAACTTAATTGAAAAATGCTGCAGCACTCTTCTCTAAATTCACTTTTCTTCACTAAGTGAAAAAAACAATAAGATAATCTATTGGACCATAATATTATTATGGTTTATTAGTGTGAGCGGTGTGAGCCCACAGACCCACTTTAGGTATCTAGGGTTTCATACCATCTCTTCACATAAATATCCATATCAGAAATGGAATCTTTTTATACACACACACATATATATATAGAAAAAGTTGAAAATACAAAAGTCGTTAACCTGCGAAGCGTACGCGAGTAAAATCATAACGTGTGTAATTATGAATACAACATGCGTGATTAGGGTTTACTCATGCGTGATTTTGTTGTTTTTTGTTGACCACGTGCATGATTATAGTCACCATGCGTGATTATGGTTTTTCGTTTATGCGTGATTAGGGTTTGACTTTTATAACATGGGTAATTTACTCGCGTAGGCTTCGCACGTTAAAGGACTATTGTACCGTGTACGTTAACCATCCCCTATATATGTGTCAGTGATAAAATGCATTTGTGGTTTGACTATTTTTTTTCTTGTCTGTAAATACCAACTACACCTTGTTTCGAATTTAAGCACAAGTGCACAACATCACGTTAGAAGATTATTTGGCAAGATGAATGAACGAATGAATAAGAGTACAGAAAAACTCGTGTATTGTATGTGTAAGTTGTAATTAAAAAAATAATAGAATCATTAGAGTGTTATTCAACTTCTAATTTAAACTTACTTCTTTACAGATGTGGCTATAATGCTATATAACAATATACTGATTACTAACAGCACAAGACAAAGCTTAATCTAATCATTTGAATGGCTAACTTGAGTCACTATTACACCACCCGATTTGAAACTCCCACATGACACTTGTAACTTAATTTCTGAGTATGTGAAAATCCTACGAGGCCCTTGACCTTTAAGCAAAAGTGTCTCATCTAGATGATTACCGACTCTACTAATTCTATAACCAGTCTTTGCTTCTCTTATTTGATTTCTGACTGATATTCCAAATCTTGATATTCCTCTAACTCAAAACCTGCCTATTCTCTGGTACCTTAAAAATTGCGTTCTTTAAGGGGCATCTTCCCTTGTCTCATCTATTATTATGCAGATTCCAATTTCCCGTTACTGATTGAACTGATCTTATTGAATAGATAGATGGAAAGCTATGCTGTCAAAAGCCCTTCAAGCACGCGCCTAGGCCCCTCAGGCGAGGCGAGGCACAGGGAGAACCTGTGTTTAAAAAAGCGCGCTTAAAGCGAGCTTTAAGCGTGAAGCGCTGGAAACATCGCTTTTTTTGGTCTGAAGCGTTACATTACGTGAAGCGCTGTGAAGCGAGCTTTAAGCGCGAAGCGATGATGGTTTGAAGAGACGCTTCAGCCCAATCAGGTCACATTTGGGCCATTTTTTAAGCCCAACAGTCTTTAAATAGGGTTAAATGAGGCCTTTTTCTTTACCCTAAGTGTGTTTCGACTTTAATTTATATTTTAACTATGTTTTTTATGTGTTAAGTGTGTTTTTTCATCATGTTTTTGTGTTTGTTATTGATTAACAAGTAGAATAGGTCATATTGATGTGTACAATATATACACATATATATATATATATATATATATATTTTATTTTGAGCGCTTCATATACGTGAAGCTCTCGCTTCGCGCTTGAAGCTTCGTTTAAAGCTTTTGGAACCAAAACGCTTCGGAGCGCTTCGCGCTTTTTTAAACCAAGGGGAGAACGCCTTACTGCCATTCGGGTCCTCTGGCAATCTTCGTACGAGATTCTGGCTAGATTTCGGTCAGATTCCGGCAAAATTCAGCAAATTTGAGCAGATAGGTCTGAAATATCCAAAATTGGCTTGGAACCAGCCTAAACCAGCCCTAAACAAGCCTAAAACATGTCTAAAACCCCAAAAATGGTATTTTTATGCTATGTGTCTTGCTTATCTTGGACCCTCGCTTTTTTGCGCCTTGCGAGTTGCGACTACGCCCAAGGCCCACCCTTTGCGTAGAGCTGTCCAAAAAGCTTGCAGCTCGAAGCTTGCTCGATATGGCTCGGTTTGAAAGAAACTGAGCCGAGGCGGCTCAGCTCAGTTAGAAAGTGAGACTAGCTCAGCTCCGCTCGTAACGAGGCTAATTGGCTCGGTTTAGCTCACTTGGTAGCTCGGCTTAGCTCGAATTATTTTACTTATAATATATTTATTTTTATATACATTATAATATATTACAAAAAACTGATTATTATTTACATGCATTTAGGAGTGTAATTTGAAATCTATGGCATATTTGAAGGTTGATTACCATGCTAATGAACTAATATTGTATTTAATTGAAATTTCAAACTTATTTTGTTTAGTTGAACTTGATTTTGGCTTGTAATGTATTAGGTTTAACTTATTTAGGATATCTTTTCTTTTGAACTATTGAATAATATTTTATACTACCAAATTTTGAGGGCCATATATTAATTTTTCTTTCTAAAATCGAGCCAAACCAATCCAACCAAGCCGAGCTTAGATTTTCAGCTCGGTTGTAAATCCGAGCCAGCTCTGTTTATAATCGAGCCGGGCCCGAGCTTGCCCTGGCTCAGCTCGCGAACAGCCCTACTTACCTTTCCTCCTTATATCCTATATCAAACGTATCAATGGCATACAATACAAGTATACGGTCACTAAGTATCAAAACAAAAGTTAACTGGATGAGTGACCTGGTTAGAATGATCAGAAGGGTGTTGACTTTGGAGAGATTTGGAGTTGACCCATCTTTCTCGAACCTGAGCAATGGTGTCACCGGTTAGGGCAAGAGTGGCGGCTGTCACTGCTGGCTTCATAGGGAACCATCCGCCTCTTTCTCCGGCAACCTGTGATGATTCCGATGATGATTTGGGTGAATTCCGTCTGTTTCTTCCGTTATCGGAATCAAAAGGCCGCATTCCCCATATTCCGCCGTTAAAGCCACCGCCCAATGACCCCATGATTCTGAGGTTCTAATTTGTGCAGACAAAGATGGTAGTGGTCAGTGGGTTTTGTAATTTTTTTTTTTTTACATGACTCATTTAAAAAAAAAAACGCGTTAAAACGTAAACTAACTCGAGTCGCACGTAAAAATAAACATACATAAAAATAAACATGTAAAATCAAAGAGGGGTTAAAATGACATTTTATAAAATAAATTAAAAGGTAAAGTTGAGATGGTGTAATTAAAAAAAAAAACAAAAAACAAGAAGAAAAAAAAACCAAAGTCAAATTTTTTGTAGCGATATAGTCAACAAATTATATATACTAGGTTACTGCCATAGGCCGCGTGTTGCAGCGGCAACGTCTACGATGATAGCATTAATGTGTGGTACTTGCACGCGTCATTGCACATTTTTTACTTTGTTAGTTGTTACATACGTTACGTTCGTGACATTAACGTCATTAGACATATTAAAAAAAAGAGTAAGTCTCGGTCGTTGCGGTGTAAGGTTGAAAAAGTAATTTAGACTAGACAAAATTGCAGAAAACAACCTTTATGTATACCCAAAACTGCACTTTATACCTTTCACTATGAAATCCGCCAAAACCAACCTTTACGTTCATGTTTTGCTACAAGTTCAACCTTTACACCTAACCTAGTCAAAAAAGTCAGTTAAATGCAGTCACATGCCTTGCATGTGAGGGCATATCTGTCATTTCCTTTCACCCCTTTTACTATGAATATTATATTTAAAGCTTTTTATTTATTTAATGGTTTGTATTATTATAATCGTTAATTTAATATAATAATTAAGACAATTAACGAAATACAAATTAGTTAAAAAAAATCTAATTGACAAAAGAATAAAGATTAATACCTTCTGGATTCGGTTATTCTTCTTCAGAAAATAACTTCGCAATCATTCCAGCCATTCGAGGTGCTGTATATACATATAACAAATTAATACATATACATATACAGACATCAAATACAAGCCGATAATTAACCGAGTTCAGCTATACATACATCCATACATATATAGATATTCTCACATATAGGTTTTATGATCGAATTTATCGATAATAGTGTATATCGATCTCAAAACACACATATAGATACTGAAATTAGTCAATTGTATGTGTTGATTGAAAGTTGAAACAGAGAACGCCATGTGATGATGAAGATGAAGATAATTTGAAGGTGAAATTCACAAATATACGCAGAGATACAGAAATTAATCAATCGTAAGTGAAACAGAGCATGCGATAGAAATCATATAATGATGAAGATGAAACTAAATTGAAGGTGAAATGGTCGAATTCACAAATATACAGTTATACACACACGTATATGCTCGCGTGTGTGTGATTTCACACATTCAGGTTTTATGATCGGATTCATCATTTCACGAGTATGTTCATCTCAAAACACACAGATAGATGCAAATATCAATCAACCGTATGTACAGAAGCGGTACTTGAAGCGGAACAGGATCCATTTCATACATACATACATAGGTGATGAAATAAATGATAAATATGTAAATGAAGGAAGGAAGGATAGAAACCTCAAAAGCAAGAGATTCTGCATTAGTCAAGTATGGAAGCTCTCCAAGATAATAGTAGTCCCTGTTACTGCAAGAAACCTGAGAAACAGAGCTACACCATAGCGGTTGCTGTTGCAGGAAAATGAATGAAGGAAGGAATTAGGAAGTAGAATGATAAGAGAAACTGAAAATGAAAGAGGGGCTGGGCTGGGCTGGGCTGGCTAACCTCAAAGAAATTCAAAGCTATGAGTGCAAAATAATTAAGGGTCCATATTATGTCAAAACGAATGAATATGAAGTAAAACTTTGCAGCGGTTTCAATGTTTTGATGTCGAAAATGATTTCTGAATCACTAATCAGACACCTTTGATATCAGTTTTGTTTTCGTTTCGTTTGTGTCTGCAACTTATTTGCAAAACAGGGGATTGAATATTCACTTCATTCTTCGTGTGCAGAACTTAAATTTTCACCATTAAATGTTATTATTATTATTATTAATATGGTTATGGTTAATGATGGTGATCGGTGGTTACAGAAGTGGTGTCGTTGTTGTGGTGGTCGAAGATGATGAGGAAGATGATTGGTGATGATGCAGAAAACAACCTTTATATATAATTTATTAATAAACAAAAAAAACAAGGTTGAAATGACAATAATACCCTCACATGCAAAGCATGTGAGGTGATTTAACCAAGAATATTAACAGAGTTTGTGTTAAAGGTTGAACTTGTAGCAAAACATGAACGTAAAGGTTGGTTTTGGCGGATTTCATAGTGAAAGGTATAAAGTGCAGTTTTGGGTATACATAAAGGTTGTTTTCTGCAATTTTGTCTTTAGACTATGCTGTCGAGTCGTAATAGTAATTTAAACATTAACGTGGTTAGACATTGATAAAAAAGTATAATAACGTGTCACACGTTACAGTGTAAAATCGTAAAAGTAATTTAACTAAAATGAAGTGTGAAGTTATGAAGGAGAAAAAGGTTGATGTCAAAGTTGTCAATTTTCAAAAATTAGAAGCAAATGTGTAACCTACTTAAAGATGAGGGTTAGTAGTCTTTAATATCAAAAGTTGAGAGTGTGAAGTGAAAAAAACAAAAGTTTTAAAATGAAGGTTAGACTTGTCATTCGTTAAAAGTCTAGGGGTTCAAATGTCAATTGAAAACCTTACCGACTTTTATTTTAAGATATTACTAATGTTTATCATATTTGTTTACATATATTCAACAATAAATAGTTTACTAAATTAATTAATTTAGTTATAAATATTAATTTACAGGATAAAATCTAAGAGTTTATCCTAAGGAATTAATGCTAATTCCTCATAAACATAATTGTAGTAATTGACAATAGTAATGACAATTCTAATAAAAATATGTATATTAAATAAATAATATAAAGCGAAAAAGAATATGGCCCTAAAGTCAACTGCGTGGGCTCCCTAGCGAATTGTCAAAATGAAACTTGTGTAAAGACTCGGAAAAAGAAAGGGCCATAAATGTAAAATGCACCGACCATTATCTTTAAGATTATATAAATAATAAACAAATTATATATCATGGGTAAGGATATTATAACACTATATATAATACTATATAACACCATATAAACACCGTATAACAATATGTAACACCATATAATACCATATAACACTATGTAATACTATATATCATTATATAACAAATATAACACTATACATCTATCATAGACATGCTATCAGACAACCTATAATGTTATATTTGTTATATAATGATATATAGTGTTACATAGTGTTATATGGTATTATATGGTGTTACATATTGTTATACGGTGTTTATATGGTGTTATATTTTTTTTTGAAAAAAAAATATATATAACATAATAATACACTTCTTACACTTTGAGCACTTTTTACAGGATCCTCTACCTATATATCATAATAATAATAAATTTGATCACTTTTTTGTTTGTTTTTTTACTACTATTGGTTTTATTATTATTGTTATTATATTTTATAATTTACATATAAATAAATAGAAGAGTAAACTGCCATTTTGGTTCCTGTGGTTTGGGCACTTTTGACATTTTAGTCCAAATCTCAAACTTTTTAAATCTGGATCCCTGTGGTTTCACTTTTATTGCCATTTTAGTCCAAAAGTTAAATTTGGTCAGATTCCCCAACTTAAAACCTGATATTTTGTCTTTATCCTCAGGGGTATTTTAGTCATTTTGGTCATTAAAAAAATTATATAAATAAAATCCCAAACACCACTGCACTCTCTCTCAACACCCCCTTTTTCTCTCTCCCCCCTTCTCACCACCACTTTCATTAAAGACTTGTTATTCAGAAGGGGGGTTTGATAGATTTGAGGAAAGAATCGGTTGATTGGATGATAAGGGTTTGTAATTGTTATGGGTTTGTAAACCTAAACCCACAAATTATCCCCCAATCGGCCTCTTGTCTACCCATGATAGCTTTATCTCTTTTTCCTCTCTTTCTCTCTCTAATACAGATCTGGAGTTGAATGTGTGAATTGGTGATGATGTACAGATGATAGCCTTTGAGCTTGTGAATTTAGTGTTTGATTATGAGTTTAGTGATAGGATTTTGTGTTATAAAGTTGTAACCTAAATCTCCTTTCAGATTGTAGATGATAAACTATTAATGTGCATATACCATTGAAGAAACACCGAACTAATGTTAAAGTTAATTAGTTTGGTTTATGCTCCTTTCATAGTGGTTAATCTTCTTTTAACTTTCTGAGCTCCGATCTGATCTGATAATCCTGCAAAACAGAACACCGTTAGCTCGTTAAGAGGGGGATATGGGGGTTTCCATCTTAACCAGACTCTGGCGTGAGAATAAGTATCTGCTTTGAGGAGATAATTGTGTGTTAAGATTGAGAGTAGAGGGAATAGAATGTTTAACCTGTGCTTGGAGGTCTCTATTTATAGCCGGAGAGGTGTAAGAAAGGATGGGCCGATGGGTCTTGGGCCGGAAGGCGACAACTAGAGGATATGCTCTTTGTCTCACTGGTGTCGACCGTTAGTGTCTTCTAGAAGATCTCTGGTGCTGGCGCACCATGATTGGAGCCACGTGTCTCAGTTGTCGACCTTGTTGTCTCTCTGCCATCAGCAGGTAAATGGAGATCATGGGGCAGGTGTCGCCGCCCCCTGATTGGTGCCACATAGGCGTCCTTGTGTACTTTCTGTCTCCTGCACGTCAGACGATCGTGGAGCATGATTGAGCACAGCCTGGAGGACGCTGATTGGCTTGTTCTTCTGCCACTTGTACCTTTGGTACTTTCTGAAGTGGCCTTGCGCTTAGGCTCCCGCGTGACCTTTACTGAGCACGTCAGTAGCCCGCGCAGAGTTGCAGTAGGTGAAGGCTCTTATTCAGAACGTTAAGTATAGAAGTTGACGTCCTTTCTTATTCGGACCTCGCGCGAGGTCAGGCTCTGCCTGAGTATCCCGCGCTGGGTTTAAAGATTGATCACCAAAGTGATTAAGGAGTATCGTCCAAAGCGCGACCAGAATGATCTCCGCGGCATTTTTGGGACCATACCCTTCAAGTCCCCCCAGTCCAGTGCTGCATCACGCGCGAAGTGAGTGGTTGGAGCTCTGGACTTAGAAAAAAAGGAAGTGTTGGGTTAGAAAAATGCTTGTTGGATCTTGGTGAGTCGCGCGCGTATAATTGTCTATCAGTTATTACGGCGCGACTACCAGGGTTGTCTGCTAAAAATCCTCTGCTTTTGAGTGTAAGCGCGCATATTTATTGGAGAACTGTGAATGTTGCGCGGCCTTGGTAACTTCTGCATGAAGTTTGTAGTAAATTTGGGCGGGAAAAACCTCGAAATTTGAATTCTGACAGGTTGGTGGAAAAATGTTGTTGACGGCGACGTTTGAGTTAACTGCTGACACGGCCGTCCTCAAGTTGTCACTGACGGTTCGGCTTTCCGTCAGTCGAGTGAGGCCCACGCCCGCGTGGTAACCGTCACTCCGGGATTAACGACGTACGTGGCAGCTGCTGATTGGGTACGCGCGCGGTGAATCCGACACGTCTACTCATCGCATTAAATGTGATGAGTATATATAGTCGATGAGAGGAGAGATGGGATCACAAATCTTCTTATGTTTCTGTTTTCTCTCTATTCGTCTTTGAATCTTCTTTGAATCTTCAAACCTTCAAAGAAAACACTAGCAGATCTTTAAGTTGCACTTTGAATATTCAAGTTTTTCCAGAAAATATTCAAATTTTCTATCTGAATCTCTATGGCTGAAGAAGAGTCTCATCATGAAGAAGGTCCCCTCCACGTCCTCAAGTGGGATCAGGGGTTATTTGAGCAAATCTCTAGAGGTTTCCGGTTTCCACCGGAATAGGATGCTCAATATCCTGGTCAGAACCAGACAGCTGCCGACGCACCACCGGGGTATATTACCCTTTTTGAAGATTTCTTCTCACAGGGCAACTTCCGGTTGCCGGCGACGGAGTTCATGGCCCATATTCTTCAGTATTATGGGTTTCATATCTCACAGATGAGTCCACCCGGCATGGTGAGGGTGAGACACTTTGAGTTTTTATGCCGATCCCATGATATAGAGCCCACATTGGATAAATTTAGGGTATTCTATCAGTTGATTAGGAACATGGGATTCTACTCCTTTGGAAACCGGGGGTCTGCCAAGAAGATCCTTCTGAATCATCCGAAGAGTTTCTTGACTGGAAACAGAAGTTCTTCTTTATTAGAGAGGAGGTTATGCTGATTGCAATGATCTTCCGCGCGCTAGACATGATCGAGAAGGAGGAACTGGCGATTCCGAAGAAAGAAGACTGGTACTTGAAGCTCACTGCCACACCTAATAGAGTTTTTGGTGAAAACGTTTTGGTCGCGGCGCAGATGAGTGACCAATGGCCGGAAGATAGCACTGAGGTGCCCGTGTTGAAGTTTCAAGATAGAGGTTAGTTACTTCTTTGATTACTTCCACTTTTTTTAATTTAGTTGCGCTTAATTGTTGATTTTGAATGTAGAAGCGCGCCTTTATCAAGATGCTTTCCCCAGCTTCGGTGGGTCCATGGGCGTGCGCCCGCTGGAACCTGGTGAGCAATACTGGTATGAACGGATCAAAGGTTGTTTCCTGTATCCTCCTGCTGGAGCTTTTGGCAATCCTCCCACTGCAACCGAAGGTGCGCATATACCTAACCCCAGGCCCTTGCGAGCTGTGACTTCTGCTGGGTCTTCAAATGGGGAGCTAAGTTCCTAGTCTAACATCTTTGCAGGTGTGTTGCGCGACCTTAGGATTGACCCGGAGGAGAAGAAGAAAAAGCTAAGTAAGAAGAAGAAAGTTATTACATCGATGCTGAGGTGACCAGTAAGAAGGGTGGGAGTAGCCGTGCCACTGCCGATGCTTCTTATAAAGGTACTCTACGATTTCGTCAGAGTAACTTGGATGATTACGTTATTGCCAGTGACTCACTTGAGGGTTTGTCGCGTATAGGCGAGAAGAAGATCGGTGCCGCTGGTTCAAAGAGCTCGGGGAGCGCGGGTTCACGGAACCCAGATGCTGGTACTACCCCTTCCTCCATCGCGCTGGATGAAGAAGAAGAGGAAGAACCTGCTGTCAAGTTGATAGGCTGAAAGAGAAGCAAAGAAGAGACTACTGCTGGCGTGCCGGTGGCGCAGAAGACTGGGGAAGCCCCAGTAATAGGCAAACATAGCAGTCTCCGCTCTCTCTACAAATTCTCTCCAGGTTAGTTTTGTGACTTCATGTTTTCTTTAATGAAATTTCTTTTTAACACTTGGTTTCTGCAGAGGCCAAGAAGAAGACCTCTGAAAAGAAGGGTGTTGAGTTTAAAGACCCCCAAGAACCGGCGCAGAAGAGAACCAGGGTTGTGATCAAGCCCCTTAAGTCTGCTGGGTTGGAGGCTGAGAGAGAGAAAAAGAAGGCTGCTGAGAAGGAGAAAGAAAAAGAGAAAAAGAAGGTTGCGGAAAAGCCCGAGGGAAATAAAACCAAGGAGACCCGGGCCGCTGCTACTATTGCGCATGAGAAGGCGTAGGGTCCGGAGGTCGTCCATATTACGGGGCTTGACCAGCCCCTTCATGAGAAAAAGAAGGAAACTACTCGAGGGAAGGGACCCGAGGTTGTGAAGCCAACCAAGACTGCACAGGTTGATGCCCCCACCCAAACTATTCAAGTCACTTCTATTGCTAGGGGATCAGCTCGCATAAAGAGACTACTACTACTACAGGTGGCGCAGGCGCGGCTGGTGATGTTGGAGGTCCATGCCACAAACTCCAATCGGTCCTAAGGATACCTTAGGCGACATTTATTACAAAACTTACACCGAGGAGGCTCGCGGTGATGCTCCCCACCGAGCTCCATGGGGTTTGAAGCAGAAGGATACCTTCCTGGAGTTCGCTCCTTGCCGTGATTGGTTCTTGAATTCCTTCCCTCCTGGGGAAGTTAACCGGCAGAGGGCGCGGACCCATGATGCCTTGTACCATGCCTATGTTGTTGGAGAGGCCAACACCAGCGCCGCTAACCACCAAATCGTGCGCGAGTGGCGTACGATGGTTAAAGAGCGGGGTGATTGGGAAAAAAATACCGTGAGCGTGTGCTAAGGCAGGTCAAGGATTTTGAGAAGCTGAAGGCTACATTTGCTGAAGAGAATGCCAAGTTCGAATCAGACTAGAAATCTGTAGAGTGGGGCCGCGAGGGCCTAAGGAGCAAATTGCAAGCTGCTGAGGATCTTTTGTCCAAGGAGCGCACGGAGTGGAAAAAGATATGTGAAAAAGATAATCAACGCATGTATGCCGCGCGCTCTAAGATCACGGACCTTGAGGCTCAAGTTGCTGATCTAAAAGGGAAGATTGAGGAAGGGCAGGCCGATAGAGAACGTGTTGAGGTTCGATCAGTGTTAACCCTTCTTCCCTTTATGCTTTTTGCTTGTGAATTTTTCTAAGTCGTTGTCTTATCCCCTGCAGGGCGAGTTAAAGGCGCAGGTGCTTAGCAAAGACAAGGACTTGGCTGCTAAAGATGTAGAAATTGCTGAGTTGAAGCGCCGATTGCATGAGCAGACGGACAAGAATGAATCGTTAGAGATTGATCTTGAGGCGGAGAGGGTAAAGGCTGCTACCGCCCAAGAGGCGCGAGATGTTAGCACCTCTGCTCTTAATGTAGCCCAAAACAATTAAGCTGAAGCTCGGTCAATCATAGATACGCTGGTCTCCGAAGCTGAATGGCTGCGTGGTAGAGGGATAGTTCTGGTAAGGTTTGCCTTTCTAAACTTAGGATTTATTTCTTGTTATCTTGTCTCTTATCCATTGCCTTTCTTGTAGATGGCCAACTCTATCCTGAATGCTTCTGAGCTGGATGCGGCTGTTTCCGCTCTCATAGATGCCTCACACGCGGTTGGTCATCGTGGAGGTTATCTGGAGTATGCGCAACATGTTGAAGAGGCATTAGGATAGGAGTTTGATGTCAGTCATTGCTTAGTGACCGATCAGGATGATGCTGCATTAGCCCGCGCTGAAGGGGTCTATGACCATTTATCACTGTCTGTGATGGATTTGGTCGCAGAAGCGCTGAAGCATGACGACTGGTGCCAGCGGCTAAAGACTATTCTAGATCCTCCACAGACTGTGGAGTTATCTGATGAGGAAGAAACAGCCGGTGGTGATGGTGATGGCGATGGTGATGGGAATGATGACGATGATGGTGGTGATGGTTATGAGTAGATAATGTTGATAGGCTTTGTGCCTTGTAATTTTCTTTTCAGATGTTGAATGTAACTTATCGCGCAGTTGCGCTTTTTTGAGTCGAACCAATGATGCTTTGTTATTTTCCGTGTGATCATCACGCGGCGGGCTTTTTAGAATATAGCATTATGTTTGTCTTTAATTTGTTGAGTTACAATTATTGCATTGTTGTTAGAAACTTTGGTTAAGTTAGCGCGAATAAATGTAAGTGTGGCTCGTGTATGAGTATAAATGCCCGGTCTCGCGCTATGTTCACGGAGGACCTTGGAGGCATAACTCAAGAGCTCGTAATTTACTGGAGTGTTTTCGTGCTAATCAAAAGTTTTACATGCATTTGTAACGTAGAAGTCATGATGCTAAAAAAAAGGCATTTCGCGGAGGACCTTGGAGGCATAACTCAAGAGCTCGTAATTTACTGGAGTGTTTTCGTGCTAATCAAAAGTTTAACATGCATTTGTAACGTAGAAGTCATGATGCTAAAAAAAGGCATAGTCAGAAGCCATTTCGTACGAAATGAACATTGTCCATTTCGCACGAAATGGATTATAGTCATTCCGTGCGAAATGCAACTCCTATATATACCTAAGCTTTCAAATCATTTGTAACAGTTCCAGATTCCAGAGCCGAAGTGCTGTTGAAGTGTCGTTTGATCTGTAAAGCTTTCAAATCAATATACAAGACAATTAAAGTGTATCTGTGTGTAAATCAAGCTGATTCTAAGTCGATACGTTTGTTTCCGCCTCTCGTATTGATTAGAACTCTTCTGAACGACTCGTTTTGGTCGTGCAAACGATCCTACATGTGGTATCAGAGCCCAGGAGGAAGAGTTCTTACCGATTCAGCTTGATTTCATCAAAATTCTGTCTTCTACACCTTTTTTCAAAATTAACAAGATTTTACGGATAAAATGGATTGAATTTCACATATAACAAGCGAAACATTGTTTTAAACAATCCTTGAAAGTATTAGACATAAAATCGACCTAAAACCTGATCAATTTGACAAAAATTCGGCCGATTGGATGACATCAGCATGATTTCGCACGAAATGGATTTCCATTTCGCTTGAAGTTGCCATTCCGTTTGAAAGAGACATCATTTCGCTTGAAAGAACTTCCATTTCGCACGAAATAGTCCATTTCGTGTGAATCAGATTCTCATTTCGCACGAATTGCACCTTGAGACCTTCATTTCGCACGGATTGGACCCATTCCGCTTGAACAGTGCCATTTCGCTTGAAAAGGTCATTTCGCATCAAAGTTCATTTCGTTTGAGATTCCATTTCGATTGAATTTTGTGAACTTGTGAAACTTTTTTCCGAGACATGGAAGAAGAGTTTTATAATGCGTTTGCTACTGCTCCAGTCACAGTTGCAGAAACAATTGAAATTGAAAATGAAACGGGAACGTCTCAAAAGCCTCCAAAGCTTATGTGCATCGAAGATTTTAAAGGATGGCAAAATCGTTTTGAAAACTGGGTGCAAGCTTATAAGTTTGATGCATGGTGTTCGTTAGATGTAGATTACCTTAAACCGAAAGATGAACATGGGATTGAAAAAGCGTTAAGTGACTATTCAGCTGTTGAGAAATTGAAATACACAAGTGAAAAAATGATGATTAGTATTCTTCAACAAGCAGTAAAAGAAGATATCTTTGTTTTGCTTCAACATGAAGATACTGCTAGATCAATTTGGTTAGCGTTGATTAACAAGTTTAAGGGAAGTGCTGATATGATAAAAAACAAACGTGCATTACTAAAGAAATCATTTGATATGTTTACAGCGTTTGAAGGTGAATCAACAAAAACGACTATCGATAGATATTGTCATCTTGTCCGGTAAATGAGAAGGTTGGAAATCAAGAAAGAAGATGATGAATGGGTTGATAAGCTATCTGATGCGCATAAATGGGGAACATATTTGTTGATTTTGAAACATATGAGAAAATCTGAAAGTATGAATTTGAGTAAGTTCATTCAGAAGATTGAAGAACATGAATTGGATATTCAGAAAACTGCTATCATGAATAATCCAAATGCTCAACAGGATGTTAGTCTATACTACAGAGGAAGCAAATTTGAGACTACTCCGAGTCAGAAGATTAAGACTGCTTTCAGTGCTGATGGTTCTTCTGGAACAAATGTTAGCACTACAACTCAAAGTGGTGGATATTCGTCATCGTATTCAAGTTTTGATCCGAATTTCACAACACCAAGTTCTCAACGACAAAGTTCAACAAATCTGCAATGCAATGTTACATTGAATATACAAAATGGTCAAAATCTCTCTCCAGAAGTGGCTAAGCAACACATGGCATCACTTGTTACTATGTTAGAGTCTTATGAAAGTTTAGTTGCTGGAAGAATCGGAAATCCAATGCTTACTAAAGAGGATTATGACCAGATTGATTCTAAGGAACTTGAGTTGATGGACATCAAGTGGTGTTTAGCCAGTGCTGTAAGAAGAGTAGAAAAATTCAAACAAATCACCGGAAGAGATGATTTTCGTGATGTTGCTACATCCCCGTTAGGGTTTGACAAATCAAAGGTTACTTGCTTTCGTTGCAGAGAAAAGGGGCATTTTAAACGAGAGTGTACAAATAAAGAAGCAACCGAAAGACAAGATCCGTTTAGAAACAACGATTATCATCGAAAATCAATTTATCATCAGATTGTTCAACAACCGTCATCATCCTGTGCTATTGAAGATGGGCAGAAGAAAGCTTGTCTGGTAGATCAAGATAATGAAAGATTACCAGAGGAATTTAGCTGGGATAAATACATTCCGGATAAAAATTACTTAAAGAATCAAGCCGTTATTGCTCAAATTCTTGAAGATT
The DNA here is from genome assembly GCA_030545235.1 of Helianthus tuberosus. Lineage (NCBI taxonomy): Eukaryota > Viridiplantae > Streptophyta > Magnoliopsida > Asterales > Asteraceae > Helianthus > Helianthus tuberosus. The sequence continues at coordinate 76,768,500 of CM060451.1, read as the reverse complement.
CAACTTCTGCAGGAAATCAATCAAATCTAAGAATTGTCTGAGAAAAATACCAATTTTTAACGAATTAGGAAGTGATGCAGACACCGATGACGAAGAAGAATATATTAATAAAGCTAGACGACAATTGTATTCTTACAGCTTTAATTTATTTTTTGCAGATAAGATCGAGATGTTGAATAAGAAAAAGGATGCTAGACTGAAGAAAGAAATGAAACCAAGAAAGATGGTTGAAAAAGAAATTGAAGCAAGAAGGGTTGCTGAAGAAAAAGAAAAAGTGGAAGCTGAAAAAGCAAAAGTTGAAGAAAATTCGACAGAGAAAGTCGAAGATGAAGAATGTGAAATAAAAATAGAATTTGATGAAGAACCAGTAAATGAAAAGGTGATTGAAAAAATAGTCGAAGTTGAAAAAATCGTTGAAGTTGAAAAGATTGTCGAAGTTGAAAAGATTGTCAAGGTCACAAAACCTTGTCTGAAATGTTTGGAACCATGCAAACAGTGTGAAGAAAAAGACAAGAAGTATAGAGAACTAGAAGAGTTGAAAGAAAAATTGTTGTTTGATGTGAAGTATGTGAAAGAATCGTATGATGTGCTAAACAGAACAATTGATAATTTGAACAAGACAAACCTAGAAATGGGAGCTGCTCAAACGATGATGAGTTCAACATTAATGACTAAGCAGAGGGAATTCAATGAGTATATTGAAGACTGTGCAAAGCTGAAGCAGGATTTGGAACTCGAAAAGTTTGAAAATGAAAGAATCAAACGATTGCTGTTGAGTTATACAACTTGTGATTATTTGATTGACAGAGTTTATCCTACTGTTGCAGGTCTTGAAGCTTTTCAAGATAAAAAGACGGAAGAGGATACTGGTAAGAAACAAAGTGTCAAGTATAACAAGTGTTCACCTCCGATCTGGGAAAGTTATTCTCCCAGAAAACCAAATGAGGAACGATTAAAAAAGGCAGTCAACATAAAGTTAAAGTCTGAAACCATTGATGAGTTACCAGACAACATTGACGTCACATTCACAACGTCTGACACTGATCATGAGTCTGAGTTATTAAAGAAAGTGGTCGATCAGGTGTTGGATATGGATGAAGAGTCAAAGTCGGAGTCTAAATCTGAAAGTTTGAGTTCATCAGACAAGAGTCCAAGTTCACCGGTCAAACAGGTTTACAATAAAGAATTTCTGTTATCAAAATCTAATTTGAATGACGAACCAATCAAAGTGGCATATACTTTGAATGATTCTGACAAATTATTTTCTGATGAAGAATTTCCAATAAGAAGTGTCAAAACTGAATTGATCAACAGGGTTTTCAAATTAACGGAAATTAATATTTTTGAAATAAAAGATTTAAATCTTGCTAAAAAACCTAAAAAATACACTTCAAGAGTTCAACACAGATTGAACAAGAGAAAGGGTTACAGTTCTAGTTATGGTTTTCAACAGAAACCAAACCAAAACAGTAATTTCAAAAAGAAAGGATAAGGTTTTATTCCACCGGAAAATTATAAAAATGAGAAAAATTATAAACCAAAAACTAAATTTGTTTCAGGTACAAGTTCAGAGGAAGAGAAGGAGAAACTGTTCAGGAAACAGTCAAATCAAGAGTTTCTCGCAGAAAAGAAAAAGAATGTTTTGAAGAAATCTGAACCAAGAGTTGACAGAAGAACCTGTTTCAAATGTCAAGAGATTGGACACGTTGCTTGGAATTGTCCAAAGCAAGCCAACACAAAACAGGGAGTCACTTCTAACTCAAATTTGAAAAAGAAATGTGTTGATAAAACAGAACAACCAGTTGAAAATTTCAAAGTGTTCAAAAATTCGACTTTCAAAATGGGTGAAAGTTCAAAACGTTTTTACAAAAGAAGAGTCAATTTGAACAAACAAAAATGGGTTGTTAAATCTGAAACTAGTTCTGACAATGAATCTGACTCGTCAAAGTCAGAGGAGTCATTTGTTGAGAAAAATAAGAATTCCGTTCCAGAAATGAACGATGAAAACTTTCCGCCATTGACAAAAGATAATTTGAAATCAAAAGTTGGAAAGATTGAGATTTCAGATCAATTCTTCCCTGGTAAAGAAGATTTTGATGCTGAAAAAGCGTTTAATGGAAAAGTGAAATATATCTTTGGGAAGATGGTTGACGGGAAGGTGAAAAGTGTAAAAGATTTTTATAAATCGAAAAGATGGTGGAGTGAAGATGACTCACAATCACCCAAGATTAGTCAGGCTTGGGTGACAGCATTATCTACTTAAAATCCTGACTTGCCGGAGCTCCCAAGTTGGTAATCGTGGAGCAGGAATCGACATCTTTCTTGAGAAATTCACATCTGTGAAATTTTGATCTTCAAGTGGTATTATCATTTTTGAAAAATTGTCATATTTCGATCTACAAGTGGTATTGTGATAAGTACCTACAAGTGGTTAATCAAGGTCATTAAGTTGAACTTGAGTTAATTTTCATTTAAGTGGTTGAAAAAGGAACAAAGTGATGAACAAATCCCCGATCTTACAAGTGGTTTCAACAAAACTAATTTTCTGGAAAAACCATTTGATTAAAACAAACTTAAGTGTTTTGAAATCACAATGGGAAAATAGTTTGTTGTCAGGAGGAGTTCTGATTGTTTATGCCAAGTGGATGACGATTTGAAGCAATTCACATCAGTTTGTCACTTTACCTTGTATAGTTTATTGATTTTATTTTCAAATTTTCCCGTAAAATCAAAAATTGAAACTTATTTTGGATTTTAGGGGGAGTTTTGGTGTGAAAAAAAGGAAATGATAGTACATCAGTGGACTATCACAGCATGCTAAAGAATTGGAAAGTCAAAATGTGATAAACGGTCTCACTGAAGATATGACGATAGGCTCAGCTAGACTAGTAGATTTGCGATAACGATACAAACTTAAATGAAAAAGCCTAGTTCTAGTGGGAAACGCGGTTGAAATCATAGTACTTAGTTTTATCCTTCGTGACTGTGTACCTACTCAGTAATCGCTGAATGCTAAAAAAGCATAAAAACCGATCAGTTTGTGAACTTTCACAACTTATTGAAAAAGTCACTGTAATTGTGCATTTTTTTGCAAAGATTTATACTTGTTTGATTTCTTTATTTTGTCTAAGCATTGGACATCTGTTGGGATTGAACCCTACCAAAGGAACAGATAATTAAAGCCAAAACTGGATCAGAGCAGTGGATCCAGAATAAGCAGATGTTATGCATACAAGTATCTCCCCTTGAAAGTGGTTTCAACATCTGCTGACCTCCTATATACTGATCGTACAAACTGCTGACCTACAAACTGCTGATCAAGTAGAAGCCTGATGGAAGACTAAAGCTCTGCTGTTCAATCTACTGCCTTGAGTCAAGCTCTGCTGATCATGACAAGTACTGCTGGGTTCACATCAGTGGAAGGATGCAACAGTTGTTTAGATGTCTTTATGTAATGAAATGTAATAACAGTAGTTTAGCATAGCAGAGGTTGTATAGATCAGAGGTTAGAGTTCGTTAGGAGGTTAGATGTCACTTTCATGGTGACGTCAGCTTAGATGCTTCAGTGGTTTGCTCGTGCCTATAAATAGAACATTGCTCTGTACTGTTCTATTAGCTCTTTGCAAAATCTTCTTCCTGCACGAACAAACACTGTGAGCTCAGGCCGAGGGGGAGTTTGTGTAACACCCTCAAAATTTACTTGAATATAAGTATAATTTTATACAAAAGATAATAGTTTAACATAAGTTTCAGAAGTATCATAAACCTTAGTCAACTAATGACTAGGTTGGAACATTCAAAAGTTGTTTGAGAAATTGTTTACAACCCATAATCAAAGTTTAAGTAAGATTAAAACATAGCGGAAGCTTCAAAAGTCGTGTTCGGTTCTTCAAAAGTTGCTTGATCGTCATCCATAATTTTAGTACCTAAGACTGCAATGTTTACATAAACATTTATGTTAGAATGGTCAGAATATTACTTGTTCAAAACTACGATCGAAATGAAATTTAAATTTTTCAATTTCACAAAATTTATAAAAGTTTAGACCCTACCGTAACTTACGGTTCCACCGTAAGTTACGGTGGTCAATGTTCATAAGTGTCCACCGTAAAGCAGTAGACTCACACCGTAAACATATAACCTCTACCGTAAATTACGGTACTACCGTAATTTACGGTAGTACCTGGAATTTCATGTTTTGTTTAGTTTGTTCATTACACCAAGACCCCAACTCCCGGATTTCAGTTTTCTATGATACCGATACATTAAAACCTCGTATTTCTAATATGTTAAATATATTCATAATCAACAATCAATCTATCATAATCCGGAACATTAACCATGCCTTACTTGATTATCCGACCCGTTTGGCTCGTCTACGGAATTCCTTCCTTTTTGACGACTACCAACGAGTTCTAACCAACTTTTGACCAAATATTCAATATAGCGATATCATCGTTTTAATTCATAGCAACCTTTATTCTAAAATTCAACTATGCATATTACAATGATCTAAATTTACTTAATGTAACGGGTCAAGTTACATACCTTCAAAGTAGCCCTTTTTGACGTGGTTCGCCACCCGCTTGTCCACTTGACGCTCCTGCGCCCGTTCCTATAGAGTTCATTCATCATATGTTTAGAACTCTCTTCAAATCATAATTCGCATAATACACCGAACATCATGATTATGCGTTTAAACTCGAAATTTCAGTTTTTAAGCCTTCATAGAGGCATTTCAACAAACACTTCATAAGCAGATTTTTACATGATTAATCATCACATCTTTAGTTTATCATTTAACCCTATTTTCATATAAATCAATCAATTTACATGATTGTTAGCTTCTAATTGCTGAAATCACTTTAAAACTGCCAAATTACTCTAGATTAACAATCTACCTCCTAGTGTTCATCCAAATACACATGACCCACTAATCACCTACCATGGTGTTTATGGTTTCACCCAAAATTTCTTATGATTTCAACTTCTATTGATCTAGGGTTTGTCCTTAGACACTATAGTTGTTCCTCAATCATCATAACATACACATGCAACCCTAATTTCAGATTTTTCCCAATTCATGAAAATTTCAAGTTGAGAGTTTTCCTTAAATTTTACATACCTTGTAATCCCCTTGGGATGAGGATCACGATTCTATGTTCTGATTTTCGTTTGGACCAGATTTGCACATCCAATTTGAGATTTCAAATAGATTTTTGAGATATGGAAGATGGGGGTGTCGCCCCTGTTTCTTCTGATCGACCAGACATACCAATTTTGGTGTGTTTGGTTTGGTTTTGTTATAATTAGTAACTATCTTTCAATTTTGACAAGTTTAAACCCTTAACTATGATTTTCCTTTAAGTTTAAGTGTTTTAGCCATATTATGAATTATTTCAAGACTTGAATTTAACTAGGTTAAGTTCCTAGTTGGTAAATTCTTGTTTGTTATTTCCTTAGAATTTTAATATAAGGATTTATATTTTTCGGGGTGTTACAGTTTGTATTCATACATTGCATTGTAATCGTTATTGAAATAAATTCAATCTTTCGGTTCTTTGTGAAAAATGTTTGATTAAAGCAATTCTCTCGTTTGATTATGTGCAAAGTTTGTTTCCATCTTAATTCCGCTGCACAACTCATCCATCTTCATCTTATTCAAACGTAAAACACAATCAACACCAAACTCAGATCCTAACAATTGGTATCAGAGCCTGGACAGTCAAATTTGATTTAACCATCATTTTGACGTAAATAGTTCAGCTCATAAAAGTTGATACTGATAGTTTGTTCGTTTGTGTTGAAAAACAGAGCAAGGTTTAATCACCATCAAAGTTGATTAATCAGTCCCTGTAAAACAACCAGGATGACGTCACAATCACAAGATGATAAGAATAACATTGGCTCGCTTTTTAAACCACCCATGCTTAAACGTAATGAATACAACATCTGGGAGAGAAGGATGGGTCACATCCTTGCTCAACAGAACACTGGATGTTGGAGGTCTGTTGTTTTTGGTCCCCATGTTCCTATGGTGCCAAGTGCAAAGGATGCAAAGAAGTTCGTTCCTAAACCAACTGAAAACTATACTGAAACCGATTTTCAAAAGTTCAAACTTGATGCCAAAGCATTTAGCATCATAGCATCTGCGTTACCCAATGAGATCTATGCTGGACTGTTACACTGTAACAGTGTCAAAGAGCTATGGGATGCACTGAAGGAACAGTTTGGGGGAACAGAAGAAGTCATTGAAAACAATAGGGAAATTCTGAATCAGCAGTATGAAACATTTTGTCACATCAAGGGTGAATCATAGCAGGTTCCTTAGGTCACTACCAGAAAAATGGGATACCATATCTTTTGTCACTAGAAACTCTGCTGAGTTCAAGGATCTGACCCTGACCCAACTTCATGGTAGACTCCTGACCTATGAAAGGGAGTTGAACCAGAAAAAGAAGTTGCAAGAGTCTGGCAAAGTTGCTGATGATTATTCATTTGGTAGCATAACTCTTTTTGGTCAGGAAGAATCTGGTAGCAGTGGTAAGGATCATGGTTATGATCACTTCATTGATATAACTGCTGGTGGAAATTTTAACAACCCTGATCCTCACTCTGTAAATTATGCTTTTACTGCAAATTGTGAATACCAGATGTCAGATAATTTGTGCTTTGAATTCATTGATTTGCAATACTTTGATCCCACTGACTTAGAAGAGATGGACATTTTGCATCAATTGGCTTTGCTTAGTGTAAGAACAAGCAAATTCTACAAAAGAACAGGGAGAAAATTCCCAGGGTTACATGGGAATTTAAGGGTGGGGTTGGATAAATCAAAAATTAAGTGCTACAAGTGCAATAGGCTAGGGCACTTTGCTAGGGAATGCAGAAGTCAAAACACTGGTCCAATAATCACTCATCCCAGCTCAAACCCTAGACCACAAAATCAAAGCACTGTGCACTATACCCAATATACCCCTGCAGCCCATGTTAACACTGCTCACTATGCTGCTACCCCTGTGCCTGTGCATTATGTCCAAACCACTGTTCCACAAATTCAGTATGTTCAAACCCCTGTCCCTCAGGCATAAGTGCAACCTGTTGCACCTCAAGCAGCTGCTCCAGCAGTGGTACAACCAGATCAGTAAAGCTTTTTCACTCAAGGCTTTGTTGACTGGAGCAGCATGCCTGATGAGCTTGGTGATGAAAATTTTGCACTCTATGCTTTTAATGAACATTCTAATGATGAATTTTGTTTGATGGCATTAGAGTCAATACCAGAGGGAGTAGAAACTGAAGGAGAACAGCTAAGTGCTGAAACAGTGGATGAGGTGACTGAAGCAGTGGTTACTGCAGTTGCTGGTGAACTGCTGCTGGGAGAAAATTCAGAAACCCTGATTGAACCACTGACAGACCCCTGGTCCAAAGAAGACAAGGAAGAAGAGGAAGAAAAGAGAGCAGGTGAGAAAGAAGTAAGAGCTGATGATGAAGAAAATCATCAATGTGACTGTGCCATGATGGCTGCTGCCAAGGTATCACATCAAGTTCTTGAAAAACTATGTTCAGACAAGTGCATTATTGCATTTGCTAACATCAAAGAGGTAAATGAAAACCTTAGGGATAAAATCTTAACTGATGAAGTCATATTTGAAAAGTCATTAAAATAGTTTAGAAACAAATTGGCTGAAAAAGATAAAGAGATCAACAGTCTCAAAGAAGAGAAAAGCATAACCAAAACTCAACTCCAAACTATGGTAGAAAAATACCAAGTTTGCAAAAAGGAGTTAGAGTCCACCCAAATCACATGTGAGAGATGGGTGGAATCTTGTAAAGGGTATGAGGTTATGCTTGAGAAACAGCTTGAAAGCAATGTCAAGTTTGGTGTAGGATATAGAAAATATGATGATCTTGTAAACACTGCTGGAAAATAAGCTGGTTCATCTAAAATTAAACCAACAAACAAGAATGGCCAAGAAGTGAAAATCACTTATAAACTTGGTAACAAAATCACACTTGAGAGACCAGTGGGATCCTCTACTTTTGAGGAAATTGAGAAATACCATTTAAACCCACATGGTCTGATGAGTGTGACATTCTTGAAAATTTTAAACCCATGGATTTCACAACCACTGATGGTGTTAAAGCTCCAAAAGCAAAAGTCATTCCTCTCAAGGACATCCCAGCAGAGGTTAAAAACTCTGTTGCAAAGGAGTCTGAAAAGAGAAAGAAGAGAGAAAAGATAAATAACTTGTTTTGTGTATTTTGTGAAAAAAGGAATCATCTAACAAAAGATTGTTTCCATTTATAAGCATATGATTTGAATAAAACAAGTGTCATTGTTCCTGCTGAAAGCTGCACCATCTGTGGTGAAACAAAACACAAAACTCAAGCATGTGTGTATCTCAAAAACTTTGATGTGAAAAAGAATGAGTACACTGCTAAAACATCCTTGAGTCCATCAACATCATCTGTCAAATTCACTAGAAACCAACCACAGTTTGTGCCAGTCCAAATAGCTATTACAAAACAGCTGAATCAAACATCTGTCCAAAGAGATGTTCAAGTGACTGATGCACCCCTTGCCAGCCAATTCAGAAAAGGCAAGGGATAATCATCTTACCAAAGGATTTCATACGTTTATGAGACCTACAAAAGGCCCTCTAAACCTAGAGTGAACAAGCATCCTTTTGGGTATCAACAGGTGATTGGTCAAAACCCACAACAGTGGTTAGAAAGAAACAGTCCTAAAATTGTCCAAACCCATGACCTAACCACTGTCCATCAATCTGCATCCATCCCAGACACTGTTGAGACCCTATCCAAAGCCTTATTGGCTTTGGAGACCCTAATGAACTAATCTTTTTACTTCATGTGCAGGGAGCTTCTGCATGCTTAGATAGTCTTTAGTATGTAGATAGTGGAGGCTCCAGGCACATGACAGGATGTAAAGCCCTTCTCAAAGATTTCAAAACTCATGGAGGGGGTGATATATCCTTTGGGAATAATAGTAAAGGAAAAGTTACGGGGTCTGGTACAGTACAGTCTGGAAATGTAAAATTTGAAAATGTCAATCTGATAGACAATCTGAAATTCAACCTCCTGAGTGTTTCACAAATGAGTGATAAGGGGTATGGGTCATTCTTCACAAAGGAGTGTTGTAGGATTGTTGGACCAAAAATGGTTGAAAATATTGAAGCAATAATAAAAACTGGAAAAACAAAACTTGTTGCTCAAAGAAGTGGTAATGTTTATGTTGTTGATATGTCAAAAGAGTGTCCCAGAGTTGATGCCTGTCTGTTCTCAGCTGCCTCTAACAAAGAGACAGAACTTTGGCACAGGAGACTGGGGCACACAAATCTCAAGACAATCACTGAAATTTCAAAAAATGGCCTTGTAAGAGGCTTGCCACAAAAATTGTTTTCATGTCCTGAGCATTGTGTTTCCTGTTTAAAAGGAAAACAACATAAAAGCTCCTTTAAGTCCATTGAACAGTCCAAAACAACTCAGTGTTTGCAAATGCTGCACATGGATTTGTTTGGCCCAGTTCAAGTCATGAGTCTCAAAAAGAAGAGATATTGTTTGGTTATTATTGATGACTTCTCTAGGTTTACATGGACTTTCTTTTTACACTCAAAAGATGAGACTGCAGGCATTTTGCAAGACTTTGTGACACAGGTTGAAAAGCAATTTTCCTTCCAGTAAAAGTCTTCAGGAGTGAGAATGGCACAGAATTTAAAAATAAGGAGTTGGATGCCTTTTGTGTGAAGAAAGGGATTGTAAGGCAGTACAGCATCCCTAGAACACCAGAGCAAAATGGCGTAGTTGAGAGAAAGAATAGAACTTTGATTGAGGCTGCCAGAACCATGCTTGTAGATTCAGGTTTGCCATTAACTTTTTGGGCAGAAGCAGTAAACACTGCCTGCTATGTCCAAAACAGAGTTTTAATAAACCCCAGGCACAAAAAGACTGCTTATGAAATTCTGTATAAAATCAAACCACTGATCTCATACTTCAAAGTATTTGGCTGCCCATGCTTTATTTTGAATTTAAAAGATTCCATCTCAAAATTTGCAGCCAAAGTAGATTGTGGTTATCACTTGGGATACTCAACCACTGCCAAGGCCTACAAAGTGTTTAATATACGTACCAAAGCAGTGGAGGAGACCTTAAATGTAAAGTTCAATGAACTTTCATCAATGAAAATCCCAGCAAATCCTGCTGATTTGTTTGATCTTGATAAATTTACTTTTGAAAATACTGCTGTCAAGACTAACAGTGCAGGTCCATCAGAGAATTCAACACCAGACTATGGGTATGAGATCATCATTCCTCAACAAAAGTCTGTTTCAATGGGAAAATCATCAGTTGTACAAAACAGCTGTCAAAGCTCAACCACTGCTACATCAACAGTTGTTGACCAAAGTAGCCCCTTAACCACTGCTTCCACATCATCAAGCACTGTTGATAAAAATCCTCAAACAGTGGATCAAAGTCAGCATGTATCCACACCATTGCCTCCTATTCCACCACCTTTTGAAGCCACTGCTGGATCATCAAAGTCACCAGCAGTGGTTAGCTCAGATGATACACATCTGCAGCCTTCACCAACAAATGCTATCATACCATACCAAGGAGATTTAATCTTCTTGAGATCTCATCCACCTGATCAAATCATTGGCAACATCAATGAAGGGGTGCTCACAAGAAGCCAAACCCAAAACATTTGTCTTTTTGCTGGTTTTCTATCACTCCATCAGCCAGTCAAGTACCAAGAGGCACTGAAAGACAACAGCTGGGTAGAAGCCATGCAAGAAGAGCTCCAACAGTTTAAAAGACAACTAGTATGGGAGCTTGTACCACTGGCAAAAGATGTAAGTCCCATCGGCACAAAGTGGGTCTTCAAAAACAAAACTGATGAAAGGGGCATTGTTGTCAAGAATAAAGCCAGGATTGTGGTTCAAGGTTACAGACAGGAAGAGGGGATTGATTATGATGAAACATTCGCCCCTGTAGCAAGATTGGAAGCTATAAGACTGTTCCTGGCCTTTGCTGTCAACCACAACATGAAGGTGTTTCAAATGGATATCAAAAGTGCTTTCCTCTATGGTACAATTCAAGAAGAGGTGTATGTCTGTCAACCTCCAGGTTTTGAGGATCCATTTTATCCAGATCATGTCTACAGGCTGAACAAAGCCCTGTATGGCCTGAAACAAGCACCTAGAGCCTGGTATGAAACTCTTTCCACCTTTCTACTCTCAAATGGTTTCAAAGGAAGTACCATTGATAAAACACTGTTTCTAAAATGGAGAGGAAAGGATTTAATGATTGTCCAAATTTATGTGGATGACATTATTTTTGGAAGCACATGTAATAAAATGCGTGAAGAGTTTAGGGAACTCATGACAGCTGAATTTGAAATGAGTGCAATGGGTGAGCTGCAATGCTTTCTTGGTCTCCAAGTTCAGCAAATGCAAAATGGAACTTTTATTCATCAAAGCAAATATGCTAAAGAACTTTTAAACAAATTTGATATGAATGATTGTAAACCATGCAGCACACCCATGGCAACAAATAAGCTTGTCATGTCTGATGAAAAGGATGAGCTGATTGACCAAACACTTTATAGAAGCATGATTGGGTCTTTACTGTACCTAACTGCATCTAGACCAGACATCATGTTTGCAACATGTGTCTGTGCAAGAAGTCAATCAGCTCCCAGAAAATCAAACCTCATTGCTGTAAAAAGGATCTTCAGATACATAAAAGGTGCTCCCACACTTGGTATCTAGTATCCAGCTAATGGGAATGTCAAGCTTTCAGGCTTTTCAGACAGTGACTTTGCCGGATGCAACACCACAAGGAAGTCCACATCAAGAGGGTGCCAGTTTCTAGGTGATTGCTTAGTCTCTTGGCAAAGCAAAACGCAAGCAACAGTTTCGACATCCACTGCTGAAGCTGAATACATTGCTGCTGCAAGCGGTACAACCCAACTCCTGTGGCTTCAAAACCAGTTATTGGATTTTGGTATCACTGCCTTAAAGACACCACTCATGTTGGATAGCCAGGCAGCAGAAAATATCATCAAAAATCCAGTTTCTCACTCAACCACCAAACACATCGACATCAGACATCACTTTGTGAGGGATTGCTATGAAAAAGGTTTGATTTCTCCGCATCATGTTCCAACTAAAGACCAGCTGGCAGATGTGCTTACAAAAGCATTAGATACATCCACCTTTGAAAGCTGGGTCTCTAGGATTGGCATGCTAAACATGGAATAACAAGCAAAATCTTGTCTTTCTATGAATAAAAGCATTAAAATGTTTTCAGAAAATCAAAAATCCATCCTTAAAAATAGCTAAAAATGAAGTTTTCATTAAAATCCTTAAAAGTCTGTCATAACCACTGATTGTTCAAAAGTCTGCTCTACTTCAAAATCTGTCCACTGCTGAAAGTCAACCCTGTTCTCTCATTTTCCTGATAAGCACTGATGCTCAAAATTAGTGTTTTATCCACTGATGTGACATCCACTGATGTGACATCCACTGATAGTGAATGTCACACCCCAACCGATGGCGGAATCATCGGGGCATGGCACTGAGCGAAACAGATTGTCCAGAAGTTTCCATAACAACTATCATTACCATTCAATTTAAATTAACATGTCCCATACCATGTCTCAAATAGTAAACAAATTATTACAGATAAAATCTAGGCAAATATTCTGTTCCGACAACTCAGATTTCAAACATAAATAGTTTATTTATTGGTTTCTAGGACCTCCTTTCCTAGCTTCAATTTCATCATAGCACAGCGAGCATCCTAGACCTTTCCTAGCCTCGATTTCACAGTGAGCTAGGCATACAAACAACCTAAACACCTGTCACATACGTTAAAATAAAGTCAATACATAAAATGTAAAGGTGAGCATACAAGTTTGATAATAGCATATAGAGTTCGAATTCGTTTACGCATAACCAGCACGTACACATAGTGAAATGAAGCACGTTAGTTATCGACATAGATCCATCGATACCAATGACTGCGGGTTGACTGCCCGAGGCAGTTCGCAATACATGATTACCACCGTAATCCATGCAAGTAAAAGATCCTTAACAACCCCCGTGTGAACGGGTGCTGAGTCCAAACTATAGTACTATCGTTGCTAAGGCAGGTAGACAGCATTCCATGTGTAAACATAACAAGCAAGCATTCATAAGCCACGTATAACATGCGTTAATCGGTTAGCGTTCAAATAGTTTGAGTAGTGTGATAGTTGTAGTTTGAATATTCGTAACGTATGTAACACCCAAAAGTGCATAAAGCAAAAAGGGATCGAGTATACTCACAGCGATTATGGATTGAAGGGAGCGCTTAGCGAGTTCGGTTAGCCTGAATAGATCCGATAGCATAACGATAAGAAAAAAAACGAAACAAGTGAAGATGGGTCGGATGGTGGTTCGATCGGATGGTAATCCGATCGGACAGTAATCCGTGCGGATGGTAATCCGTTCGGGTGGTCGTTCGTGCGGATGGCAATCCTTTCGGATGACAATTCGAGTGGATTGTTTCTCCCTAGGCTAAGGATGTGTTTGTGTATGACGGCTTGTCCTTTGAAGTTTTCGTTGTAGCATTTAGAAAACATTTAAGTATCTCTATCCTTCAAGTCGTTTGATCGGATGCTGGGTCGTGCGGATGACAATCCGTTCGGATGGTCATTCGTGCGGATGGAAATCCGGTCGGACGGTGACTCGATGGCGAGATTTCTTGCTGAAGACAAGTTCTCAGTTGAAGTGTCACTCGATCGGATGGCCATTCGATCGGGTGGCATTTCTGGTGATGAACATGTTGAAAATTGTTTAAGGCTTTAAAGTCTTAGTATCTCATGATCCGAAGAGTAATCCGGGCGGATGGTAATCCGTTCGGATTGTAATTCGTTCAATACTCAAACTCTAGATGAGATAGTTTAGAAGGGTGGGTCCCAAGTGTCATCCGTTCAGGTGGTAATCCGTTCGGATGACCTATTCGATCGGATGACAATCCGATCGGACGGCAATCCGTTCCGATTGTTCCCCTCGTCCTACACTTGGTCGTTTGATTGTTTGTCGATGTTTTCGAGACGTCTTGAAATCTTGTTAGCCAACTAGAACCCTGCCTTGACCCAAGTAACCAAACCGACCAGGAATCACCCTAGTTAGGTTAGTAACCGGCTCGAGACGGTTGTTCTTGTCTAACTTGAAGTCGGTTGTCTCGTAGGTGGAATCCAGATCTGAACCAGTACAATGCTATGGTTGAGTAGGAGACTAGATCTGATCCTGATTCTACCGGCTTTGAGTGTTTTGAGTGTAAAAGAAGGAGAAAACTTGTGTTTATTTCTTTCAACTCTTTTATTCGTTTGAAAAAGTTCAGATTTATGCGAGGTCGTTGTGAAACCTTGTGGAAACCGTTCAGATCTGAGTTATTCTTGGTGGAATGAGGTCAAACTTGAAGTTCATGGGAACTTTGTGATGACGTCATCCTAGAATACCTCAAATCTTGATGATTTCACGGTTAAAAGTTAATATTTAAAAGATAGAAAGGTGTAGAAGCGCGTATAGATCAAGAAAGTACAAGATTTAGGGCGAGATCTTACCTGGATTGAGAGAAATCGAAGAAAAGGTGAAGAACACGAGCTGTTCGGACAGAAGGTTTCCAAAAGTGGAAAGAATGACAATGACAGGGGTATTTATAGGATTCCAAAAGGGGAAAGTGTGATCCGGTCGGCAGATAGGAGGTCAGCAGATATAAAACCACTTTTAAGTGGAGAGATTTGCATGAACTAACTGTAATCATCTGCTTATTCTGGATCCACTGCACTGATCCAGTTTTGGCTTTAATTATCTGTTCCTCTGATAGGGTTCAATCCCAACAATCTCCCCCTAGAACAGATAATGCCAAAACTCTTCATTATTTGTGGAATTCTTTATTGCCTCAACAACAGCTCCCTTATCTGACCTTTAAATTGTAATTCAAAGTCTAGGGCATCTGTATCTTCATCATCCCTGCTAAGCGGAAGATCAAGGAGATCCTGCAAATCTTCAAGACTCAGGCCAAGAGCTTGTTCCCTTGATATTTTCTCCACTTCTCCACCAGACCTGAGCAAAGTCAATACGCAGGTCTGTTTGTCAGTTTCCCACTTTTGTATTTTTGAGCCTGGTGGGTTTCTTGGGAGATGTTTATTTGCTGAAGTATTTGGAGAGGCTGGCCTATTCATGACTGGCTGAGCAGTACTTGCAGTTTGATCCAAACCAAGAGTTTCCAAGATCATTTTCTTTATACCCTCTTTTCCAAGGTCTTCACCTTCCATTAACTCTTTGATGGTTTCAGCAATCAGCTGTTTCTGTGGCCTTCTTTTATAGATGGCAGCACCAACTGGAGCTGTGGATCTCCTGATTTGCAGCTTTGATGGTCTTTTTGAAACCGCTGCTTCAGGATAGTCAGGATTTTGAGGAACTGTGGGATCTTTCTTTCTTAATTGTTCCAACTTTTTGTAAGTAGCCCTGACCACATCTTCTTTCCATCTAGCAACTTGTCTTTTTTTTCCATAATCAGCTGCTACCAGTTCCTCTTTCATTCTCCTCAGCTCTTCCTGTTTGTCAGGTACATTCTTTCTAAACTTTGCCCAGTTAGGAGGAGTGTGAGTGACTTTCCTTTTTATCATGTCTTGAATTCGTGCTGCTTCGTTTTCAAGTTCCGGAATAGTCCACTCTTTGTACATGTATCTCTCTCCTTTGTACTTCTTGTGTGCCATGATGCTTTCAATGTAGTCTTTCTTCAGAGTTTCAGCTGCTCTTTCAGAAATTTGTTGACTAACATTTTTTGCAAATTGCTCTAGGGATCTGACTTGTGTGAGCAAATATTGACTTCTCTGTGCAATTTCTTTATCAGATTTCCCTTGTGTGTTTTTCTTTGAGATATCCTCTGCTTGCTTGGCCTTGATTTCCAAATATTCATCAACATTTTTAGGCCAGGGATATCCTTTTATTGATGGCAAACTCCGTTTGGCAGGGTCATCCTCAAAGTAAAAAGATTTTATTTCTTCTCCAACAGCTGCTAATTCAAGAGGAAATTGAACACCTGCAGGAGGTAAGGGCTTGTACATTTTAACTGAAGAGAGAGGAACAGGTTTTGGAATTGTGACAAGTGCTAAAGATTTTGAAGATGTTTGTGGTGGTGAATTGTCATCATCTTTGAGAATTAGTCTTCTCCTTTTTGTAGGAGGGACTGATGATGTTTTGGATGGAACAGTGGTGGTAGATGTAGTGGCAGTGGATTGTGATTGACTAACAGCTGTTGAAACAACTGGTGTTTCAACCACTGTTGTCATTACAACAGATGTTATAACATCTGCTGTCTTCTGCTGTATGTCAGCAGGTGTTGTTTTTGGTGGTGATGATGGTAAAGCAGTGGATGTTGTGTGTGTTGAAGTGATGTGTGTTGATGGAACAACTGTTTGGCAAGCAGTAGTTTTTGTAACTCCTGTTGCATCAGCTGTTTTGTATGGTGGTTTTTGAGCAGACTTTGAATGTCTGGTTGGAATGGATTTGGGTTGCCTCACTTTTCCAGTAGGCTTCTTCTTTTCCTCAACAGGATTTTCATGATCCTTTGACCCAGAAGTACCCTGATCTGGATGATCCATTCTGTCCACCCTGGCTTTCCTTTTGGCCTCTCTATCCCTTTTTACACTTGCAACTGCTTCTGCTAGTGCATTTGTTGTCACATCAATTTTCTTGCTGCCATCTGGCAAAGGGATCTTTTTGGTCATGTTTGAATTTTCTGGTTCAAGATAGAGACCATCCTCTATACCCTTCTTTTTCCACTCCTTAATTTTCTCCCCCTTTTTGGCATTATCTTCGGGGATTTGATAAATGTAGCGGACTTTTGGAGGAGCATTGCCAGTGGTGTGCAAGATCTGAGTTTTGAGAGCCTTTAAATCAGCCTGAGTGTTCTTGAACCTTGACTCCATTGCATTTCTCAGCTGTTGTACATGTTTTTCATGTTGCTGATCTGCTAATTGTGCTTGTTGTTGGAGAAAAGATTGAAATATATTCCAGAGCTCATTTGTAGCAGGTGCCCTTTGTGGAGCAGGTGCTTGAGGTGGAACAGCAGTTGATTGTACCTTCTGAACTTGTAACACCTGTTGTAGCATATCTTTGAGTTCTGCAACAGAGTTATCAAGCTTTGCAATACGATCCGTCAATTTCTGGTACTTTAAACCATCACCCAAGTTAATGGGATCATCTGATTTCCCACTAGTAGTGGTTTTATCAGTGGTAGATGTAAGGAGTATACTCCAAACATTAACCACTGATGCCCCTTTTTCTTGGTACTGGGGTCTTCTTCCTTCAACACTTGACAACCTTTTGATGTTGCCAGTAGGATAAATAAATCCACTGGTGGTTGGTAGAGGTGCTATAAAAGGAATTGCCTCCAAGGAAGTCTTATTAATGTAACCACTGTCCAACTGTAAACCTGTAGGTACAACAGTTGTAGTGGCTGCTTCACTTGGATTACCACCAAGAGTTACTTGTTACTCATGGGGTGTAACCTCCTCAGGTTGTGTTGGTGGGTTAGCAAAGATTGATACATCAGACCCAGTCAGTTGTTGAGGTATATTCTCATTAGTAGGTGATTGAGAAGGACTGGTTAATGCCTGGTTCAAATCAATTGCATCCAACAGTGGTTTTATTGGTGAGGGAATTGTGGATGTGATGATTGGTGTAGAAATAGGATGTGTCCCGGACATTGGACTGTGGATGATAGAAACGAGTGTTTCCAGAGCATCATGATGTGGAGACCCTATTTGTACAACCTGTTCTTTTTTTGAAGAAACAGGAGGAGTTTCGGTTATGGGTTGAGATATTTGTACCAACTGCTGTGAGGAAGTAGCAGCAGTGGTTTCTTGTGACTTTTGTGTTGTCACTGGCAGGTGCTCTTGTATCTCATCCTCCAGGGATGCCTTTTTTATGGTTTTGGGGGGTTTTTGTGTTTTTCTTTTTGTTGGCTTTTTGGTGATTTTAGGTGTGGGTTTCAAAACAGTTGTGCTGCTGCTTTGATCACCTTGAGCAGTGGGCTCAGCAGCAGATACCTGAGGAGCAGTTGTAACTGCTAAAATCTGCTCAGGCACCTCTGCTTGTGTTTTGCAAGGTGCTAACATTCTTGAAAAAGTTTCAGTTGTTAAACTGTTTATTTGAGTAGAATCACCTTGGTTTATTACAGCTAAATCATCCTTACTGAATTTCTTTGAAAAATAGTAACTTAAAAACCTTGGAAACAATAAGAATGATTTTGTTTCAACATTATTAACCAAATCTTTAAAAATTTCCCGAGAATAGTTAAAATTTTCTCCTTGAAGAATTGCATATCCCAGATTTTGAATCTTTAAAGGGATTTCATTGAAAGAAGTGGTTTTGTTTGAAACACATAGTAGGAGGGTATGAAATAGAAATCTGGTTGCAGACGGAAAATAACCTTTTTCTAAGGTAACTTTCTTCATCATTGTGGCTTCATACCCTCTCTCAATGAAGTCAGTTTGTAACTCGTTTTTAGTGAAAGAAATTTTACCTTCCTGATCACCGAGTTGAAAGACCTCTGAAATGGATTGTGGCGTGATTTGGACAACTTTACCCTTTATCGAAGAGTTTATGGTGGTTGCAGTGTCTCCTTGTTTTTCAAGAGTTGCATTTTTCCAGAACTCCCTTTGGGTCGCCAAATAGATTGGTGCATCGGCAGTGAACAAAGTTTTGTACTTTGATTTTGCCATGAGATCAATGATGGAATCGAAAACTTTGGTGGTTCCTGGTTTTGTGAGAAGACCCAGGAGATTGTGAGATGGTTTATGTGGAATTTCAGTGGAGATTGCCTTTTGAGAGGCTGTTTTCGATGATGATTTGGATGAGGGTTTTGAGGATGACTTCGATTTTGTCATTCTGAAGATGAATGATCGAAGAAAGTTGTGAAAGATGAGAAGAAAAACTGCTTTGAGAAGAGAATTTTTAAGAATTCAATTCGACAGTAAAACCCTGTTTTGGTGGTGAGTGGGGGATTTTATAGGGAAGAAAGTGAATGCTGAGGTGGCAGCCGTTACAAAAGGTCTGACCAATATGTACTGCCCACGTGACAACCCCTGTTGAAAGTGAAGGACAGTACTTGTGTGATAGGGACAGATGAAGGCAGTGGTATGAAAGCAGTGGATGATTTTCACTATCAGTGAATAGCATATCAGTGGATAAGACACTGCTTTTGAACAACAGAGTTTATCAAAGTAATGAGAGAGCAGGGGTTGACTTTCAGCAGTGGACAGACTTTTGAAGGAAGCAGACTTTTGAACAATCAGTGGTTAATGGCAGACTTTTAAGGATTTTAATGAAAAATTTTCATTTTTAGCTATTTTTAAGGATGGAGTTTTGATTTTCTGAAAACATTTTGTTGCTTTTATTCATAGAAAAACAAGGTGTTGCTTGTTATTCCATGTTCAGCATTCCAATTCTAGAGACCAAGCTTTCAAAAGTGGCTGTATCAAGTGCTTTTGTGAGCACATCAGCCAGCTGGTCTTTAGTTGGGACATGATGCAGAGAAATCAAACCTTTTTCATAGCAATCCCTCACAAAGTGATGTCTAATGTCGATGTGTTTGGTGGTTGAATGGGAAACTGGATTTTTGATGATATTTTCTGCTGCCTGACTGTCCAACATGAGTGGTGTCTTCAAGGCAGTGATACCAAAATCCAGTAACTGATTTTGAAGCCACAGGAGTTGGGCTGTACAGCTTGCAGCAACAATGTATTCAGCTTCAGCAGTGGATGTTGAAACAGCTGCTTGCTTTTTGCTTTGCCATGAGACTAAGCAATCACCTAGAAACTGGCACCCTCCTGATGTGGACTTCCTTGTGGTGTGACATCCAGCAAAGTCACTGTCTGAGAAACCTGAAAGCTTGATGTTCCCATTAGCTGGATACCAGATACCAAGTGTGGGAGCACCTTTTATGTATCTGAAGATCCTTTTTACAGCAATGAGATTTGATTTTCTGGGAGCTGATTGACTTCTTGCACAGACACATGTTGCAAACATGATGTCTGGTCTAGATGCAGTTAGGTACAATAAAGACCCAATCATGCTTCTATAAAGTGTTTGGTCAATCAGCTCGTCCTTTTCATCAGACATGACCAGCTTATTTGTTGCCATGGGTGTGCTGCATGGTTTACAATCATTCATATCAAATTTGGTTAAAAGTTCTTTAGCATATTTGCTTTGATGAATGAAAGTTCCATTTTGCAATTGCTGTACTTGGAGACCAAGAAAGCATTGCAGCTCACCCATAGCACTCATTTCAAACTCAGCTGTCATGAGTTCTCTAAACTCTTCACACATTGAGTTACATGTGCTTCCAAAAATAATGTCATCCACATAAATCTGGACAATCATTAAATCCTTCCCTCTCCATTTTAAAAACAGTGTTTTTTCAATGGTACCTCTTTTGAAACCATTTGAGAGTAGGAAGTTGGAAAGAGTTTCATACCAGGCCCTTGGTGCTTGTTTCAAGCCATACAAGGCTTTGTTTAGCCTGTAGACATGATCTGGATAAAATGGATCCTCAAAACCTGGAGGTTGACAAACATACACCTCTTCTTGAATTGTACCATAGAGGAAAGCACTTTTGAAATCCATTTGAAACACGTTCATATTGTGGTTGACAGCAAAGGCCAGGAACAGTCTAATGGCTTCCAATCTTGCAACAGGGGCAAATGTTTCATCATAATCAATCCCCTCTTCCTGTCTATAACCTTGAACCACAAGCCTGGCTTTATTCTTGACAACAATACCCCTTTCATCAGTTTTGTTCTTGAAGACCCACTTTGTGCCAATGGGACTAACCTCTTCTGGCAGTGGTACAAGCTCCCATACTTGTTGTCTTTTAAACTGTTGGAGCTCCTCTTGCATGGCTTCTACCCAGCTATTGTCTTTCAGTGCCTCTTGGTACTTGACTGGCTGATGGAGTGATAGAAAACCAGCAAAAAGACAAATGTTTTGGGTTTGACTTCTTGTGAGCACCCCTTCATTTATGTTGCCAATGATTTGATCAGGTGGATGAGATCTCAAGAAGATTAAATCTCCTTGGTATGGTATGATGGCATTGGTTGGTGAAGGCTGCAAATGTGTATCATCTGAGCTAACCACTACTGGGGACTTTGATGATCCAGCAGTGGCTTCAAAAGGTGGTGGTATATGAGGTAATGAAGTGGACAACTGCTGACTTTTATCCACTGTTTGAGGACTTTTGTCAGCAGTGTTTGAGGATGTGGAAGCAGTGGTTGATGGGCTTCTTTGGTCAACAACTGTTGAGGTAGCAGTGGTTGAGCTTTGACAACTGTTTTGAACAGCTGGTGCTTTTCCCTTTGTGGCAGACCTTTGAGGGATGATGATTTCATACCCATAGTCTGGTGTTGTATCCTCTGATGGACCTGCACTGTTAGTCTTGACAGCAGTATTTTCAAAAGTGAATTTTTCAAGATCAAACAGATCTGCAGGGTTTGCTGGGATTTTCATTGATGAGAGTTCATTGAACTTGACATTCAAAGTCTCCTCCACTGCCTTAGTCCGTGTATTGAACACTTTGTAGGCCTTGGCAGTGGTTGAGTATCCCAGATGATAACCACAATCAATTTTGGCTGCAAATTTTGAAATGGAATCTTTTAAGTTCAAAATAAAGCATGGGCAGCCAAACACTTTGAAATATGAGATCAGTGGTTTAATTTTATACAGAATTTCATAGGCAGTCTTTTTGTGCCTGGGGTTTATTAAAACTCTGTTCTGAACATAGCAAGCAGTGTTTACTGCCTCTGCCCAGAAAGTTAATGGCAAACCTGAATCTGCAAGCATGGTTCTGGCAGCCTCAATCAGAGTTCTGTTCTTCCTTTCCACTACCCCATTCTGCTCTGGTGTTCTTGGGATGCTGTACTGCCTTACAATCCCTTTCTTCACACAGAAGGCATCCAACTCCCTATTTTTGAATTCTGTGCCATTGTCACTCCTGAAGCTTTTCACTGGAAGGTCAAATTGCTTTTCAACCTGTATTACAAAGTCTTGCAAAATGCCTGCAGTTTCATCTTTTGAGTGCAAAAAGAAAGTCCATGTGAACCTAGAAAAGTCATCAACAATAACCAAACAATATCTTTTCTTTTTGAGGCTCATGACTTGAACTGGGCCAAACAAATCCATGTGTAGCATTTGCAAACACTGGGTTGTTTTGGACTCTTCAATGGACTTGTAAGAACTTTTATGCTGTTTTCCTTTTAAACAGGAAATGCAATGTTCAGGACATGAAAACAATTTTTGTGGTAGGCCTCTCACCAAACCATTTTTTGAAATTTATGTGATTGTCTTAAGATTTGTGTGTCCCAGCCTTCTGTGCCAAAGTTCTGTCTCTTTGTTAGAGGCAGCTGAGAACAGACAGGCATCAGCTCTGGGACACTCTTTTGACATGTCAACAACATAAACATTGCCACTTCTTTGAGTAACAAGTTTAGTTTGACCAGAGTTAATTATTGCTTCAATCTTTTTGACCATTTCTGGTCCAACAATCCTACAACAGTCTTTTGTGAAGAATGACCCAAATCCCTTGTCACTCATTTGGGACACACTCAGAAGGTTGGATTTTAGATTGTCTATTAGATTGACATTTTCAAATTTTACTTTTCCAGACTCCACTGTACCCGACCCCAGAACTTTTCCTTTACTATTATTCCCAAAGGATATATCACCCCCTCCATGGATTTTAAAGTCTTTGAGGAGGGCTTTACATCCTGTCATGTGCCTGGAGCCTCCACTATCTACATACCAAAGACTATCAAAGCATGCAGAAGCTCCCTGCACATGAAGTAAAGGGATTAGTTCATTAAGGTCTCCAAAGCCAACAAGGCTTTGGATGGGGTCTCAACAGTGTCTGGGATGGATGCAGAATGATGGACAGTGGTTAGGTCAGGAGTTTGAACTGTTTTAGGACAGTGTTTCTCTAACCACTGTTGTGGGTCCTGACCAATCATCTGCTGGTAACCAAAAGGATGCTTGTTCACTTTGGGTTTAGAGGGCCTTTTGTAGGCCTCATAAACGTGAGGAATCCTTTGGTAAGACTGTTTTTCTCTGCCTTTTCTGAACTGATTGGCAGGGGGTGCACCAGTAACCTGAACATCTCTTTTGACAGATGTTTGGTTCAGCTGTTTTGTAACAGCTGTTTGAACTGGCACAAACAGTGGTTGTTTCTTGGTGAATTTGACAGATGTTGATGATGATGATGGACTCAAGGATGTTTTAGCAATGTACTCATTCTTTTTCACATCAAAGTTTTTGAGATACACACATGCTTGAGTTTTGTGGTTTGTTTTACCACAGACAATGCAACCTTCAGCTGAAACAATGACACTTGTTCTGTTTAAATCATACGCTTTTAAGTGGAAACAATCTTTTGTAAGATGATTCCTTTTCTCACAGAATTCACAAAACAAGTTATCAATTTTTTCTTTCTTCTTTCTCTTTTCAGACTCCTTTGCAGCAGAGGTTTTAACCACTGCTGGGATGTCCTTGAGAGGTATGACTTTAGCTTTTGGAGCCTTGACACCATCAGTTGATGTAAAGTTCATTGGCTTGAAATTTTCAAGAATGTCACACTCATCAGACCATTTTGGTTTAAACTGGTATTCTTCAAGCTCCTCAAAAGTAGAGGATTCCATTGGTCTGTCAAGTGTGATTTTGTTACCAAGTTTGTCAGTGATTTTCACTTCTTGGCCATTCTTGTTTGTGGGGATGAACTCAGTGGTTTGAACAGATTTTTCAAAAGCAGTGTTTTCATCATCATGTTTTCTATAGCCAACCCCAAATTTCACATTGCTTTTTCTCTGTTTTTCAAGCATAACCTCATATCCTTTGCAAGATTCCACCCATCTTTCACAAGTAATCTGGGCAGACTCCAACTCCTTTTTGCAAACTTGGTATTTTTTTTACCATAGTTTGAAGTTGGGTTTTGGTTATACTTTGCTCTTCTTTTAGACAGCTGTTCTCTTTTTCCTTTTCAGTCAATTTGTTTTTAAGTTCTTTTAAAGACCTTTCAAATTTGACCTCATCAGACAAGATTTTATCCCGAAGGTTTTCATTCACCTCTTTAATGTTAGCAAAAGCAATTATGCAATTGTCAGAACACAGTTTTTCAAGAACTTGAGGAGATACCTTGGCAGCTGCCATCTTTCACCTTCTTTTCACCAGTCTTTTCTTCCTTCTCTTCTTGTTTGTCCTCTTCGGACCATGGATCTGTCAGTGGTTCAATCAGGGAACCTGAACTTTCTCCCAACAGTAGTTCACCAGCCACAGCAGTAACCACTGCTTCAGTCACCTCTTCCACTGTTTCAAAGCTCTGCTGTTCCTCCTCAGTTTCAACCCCCTCCTATATTGACTCTAATGCCATCAAACAAAACTCATCATGAGAAGGATCATTAGAAGCATAGAGTGCAAAATTTTCATCATTAAGGTCTTCAGGCATACTGCTCCAGTCAACAAACCCTTGAGTGAAAAAACTTTGTTGATCTGGTTGTGCTGCTGCTGGAGCAGTGGTTTGAGGTGCAACAGGTTGCACTTGTACCTGTGGAGCAGGGGTTTGAACATATTGGATTTGTGGAACAGTAGTTTGGACATAATGTACTGGCACAGGGGCAGCAGCATAGTGAGCAGTGTTCACTTGAGCTGCTGGGGCATATTGGGCATAGTGCACAGTGTTTTGGTTTTGAGGTCTAGGATTTGAGCTAGGATGAGTAATTATGGGACCAGTAGTTTGACTCCTACATTCCCTAGCGAAATGTCCCAACCTATTACACTTGTAGCACTTGATTTTCGATTTATCCAACCCAACCCTTAGATTCCCATGCAAACCTGGGAATTTTCGCCCTGTTCTTTTGTAGAACTTGCTAGTTCTAACACTTAGCAAAGCCAGTTGGTGCAGGATGTCCATTTCCTCTAAATCAGTGGGATCAAAATGTTGCAAATCATTTAGTTCAAAACTTAAATTGTCTGACATCTGGTTTTCATTTGTAGTGAATGCATAACTAGCAGAGTGAGGATCAGCGTTGTTAAAATTTGCACCAGCAGTTATGTCAATGAAGTGATCATAACCCTGATCCTTACCACTGCTCCCAGATTCTTCTTGACCCAGAAGAGCAGTATTACCGAAAGTGTAATCATCGGTAACTTTTCCTGACTCTTGTAACCTCCTTTTCTGGTTCAACTCCCTTTCGTAGGTCAGGAGTCGACCGTGGAGTTGGGTCAAGGTCAGATCCTTGAATTCAGGTGAGTTTCGGGTGACAAAAGCTATGGTGTCCCATTTTTCTGGCAGTGACCTGAGGAACCTGCTATTTTGAGTTGAGTTTGTAAACGTGGTGTTAACAAGCCTCAGTTCACTGATGAGACAACTGAAACGCTCAAATTATTGCGTTAGCGATTCGCCTTTAACGTAGCAAAATGTTTCATACTGTTGGTTCAGGATTTCCCTATTGTTTTCTATGACTTCTTCAGTTCCCCCAAACTGTTCCTTAAGTGCGTCCCATAACTCTTTGGCACTGTTACAATGTAACAGTCCAGCATATATCTCATTGGGCAGCGCTGATGCTACGATGCTAAACGCTTTAGCATCTAGTTCGATCTTTTGAAAATCGGTTTCGGTATAATTTTCAACTGGTTTTGGAACGAACTTTTTAGCATCTTCAGCACTTGGCACTGAAGGAACATGGGGACCATAAATGACAGACTTCCAACAACCTGTGCTTTGTTGAGCGAGGATGTGACCCATCCTCCTCTGCCAGATGTTGTACTCATTTCTTTTTAGCATAGGTGGTTTAAAAAGCGAGCCGATGTTGTTTTTATCATCCTAAGATTGTGATGTCATTCTTGTTGTTTTACAGACACTGAGAAATCAACTTTAATGGTGATTAATCCTTGCTCTGTTTTTCAACGGACGAACAAACGATCAGTATCAACTGTTATGAGCTGAACTATTTACGTCAAAATGATTGTTAAATCAAATTTGACTGTCCAAGCTCTGATACCAATTGTTGGATCTGAGTTTCTTTTTGATTGTATTTTCGTTTGAAATTAAGATGGAAATGAGAGAGTTGTGCAGCGGAATTAAGATGAAAACAAACTTTGCATACAATCAAACGAGAGTAATACTTTAATCAAACATCTTTACACAATGAATCGAAAGATTGAATTTGTTTCAACAACGATTACAATGATTGATGAATGAATGCAAACTCCCCCTCAGCCAGAGCTCAGTAGTTTGTTCGTGCAAAGAAGACGGTATTGCAAGAGCTAATAGAACAGTACAAAGTACTGAACTATTTATAGGCACTTGCAAACCACTGAGCATCTTAGCTGACGTCACCATGAAAGTGACATCTAACCTCCTAACAAACTCTAACCTCTGATCTATACAAACTCTGATATACTAACTACTGTTATTACATTTCTTTACATAAAAGCCACTTAAACAGCTGCTGCATCCTTCCACTGCTGTGAACCCAGCAGTGCCTGTCCGGATCAGCAGTACTTGACTCAAGGCAGTAGATTGAGTCAGCAGAGCTTTGGTCTTCCATCAGTCTTTGACATTTGTCAGTAGATGCAAAGCAGCAGTTGTAGGACAGCACTTAGTAAGATCAGCAGATAGGAGGTCAGCAGATATAAAACCACTTTCAAGGGGAGAGATTTGCATGAACTAACTGTAATCGTCTGCTTATTCTGGATCCACTGCACTGATCTAGTTTTGGCTTTAATTATCTGTTCCTCTGATAGGGTTCAATCCCAACAGAAACGATTGCGGAATCCATACACGAACGTGACCAAACGCACGATAAGGTACTATAATCGGTGATTCTATAGATTGATATGAAATTGTACAAAGCACTAGAATCACAATACTACTTTCTCTCTCTAGCCTCACTCTTTAAACAACTGTGGGTACTTAGCCTTCATGTCGCTTTCGAGTTCCCAAGTGAACTCTGCGCCCCGTTTGCCTTCCCATCGGACTTTCACAATAGGAATGCGTGAGCGTCTGAGTTGCTTGGTTTGGCGATCCATGATCTCGACAGGCTTTTCCACGAAGTGTAATGTTTCGTTCACTTATAGATCATCTAGAGAGACATGTAAGTCATGGTCGGCTATGCACTTTCGGAGGTTTGACACGTGGAAAGTCAGGTGGACATTACTAAGTTCCTCCGGTAGTTCGAGTCTGTAGGCAACTTTTCCAATCCTTTCCAGAATCTTAAAAGGTCCAACATATCGAGGCGCGAGTTTTCCCTTCCAAGGTGATACCTTTAGGAGTACGTAGTCACCAATGCCAAATTCGCGGGGCTTGCGCTTTTTATCGGCGTAACTTTTCTGTCGATCCTGAGCCTTCTTCAGGCTGTCACGAATTTGGAAAATTTTGTCTGTCGTTTCTTGTAATAACTCAGGACCGATTAATTGCGAATGACCAATCTCGTACCATACAATAGGCGATCGACATCTTCTTCCGTATAATGCCTCGAATGGTGCCATTTGGATGCTAGAATGATAGCTATTGTTATACGAGAATTCGACTAACGGCAGGTGTTTATCCCAATTACCACCGAAGTCTAGGACACATGAACGGAGCATGTCTTCAAGAGTACGAATCGTTCTTTCAGTCTGACCGTCGGTTTTTGGGTGAAAAGCAGTGCTTAGATTAAGCGTTGTGCCAAGTGCTGTTTGAAACGTTTCCCACAGTCGTGAAGTAAACCGAGCATCACGATCAGAGATGATGTCACGAGGCGTCCCATGATTACAAATGATCTCGTCGGTGTAGATTCGGGCTAATCGTTCCACCTTGTAGTCTTCCCGTATAGGCAGAAAATGAGCTGATTTAGTCAAACGGCGACCACAACCCATATGCTGTCGTGACCTGATGACGTGGGTGGTAGCTTGGTTACGAAATCCATAGCTATGCTCTCCCACTTCCACATAGGAATTGGTGGTTGTTCGAGCAAGCCAGAGGGTCTTTGATGTTCAGCCTTGACTCTAGCACAAGTTAGGCATTTTCCGACGTAGAGAGCGATATCCCTTTTCATACCGGGCCACCAGTATCTGTAGCGAAGATCCTGGTACATTTTGTCAGCACCAGGATGAACAGAATACCGGGATTTATGGGCTTCGTCGATGATAATCTGTTGTAAATCGGTCCGCCTAGGGATCCAGATTCGGTCCAGATAGTGGAATATCCCATTGGATTTGCTCACAAGCTGGGCTCCATCGTGGTAGATTCTTTCTTTCTTCAGGGTGCGCTCGTTGAAACATGCATGTTGAGCGTCGTGGATGAGAGTTTCGAGATTATGCTGGGCTTGAACATTACGAGTGCTAAGAAAATAGCTCCGTCTGCTAAGTGCGTCGACAACAACATTCGCTTTGCCTGGGTGATAACGGATATCACAGTCGTAATCGTTGAGAAGTTCTACCCATCGGCGTTGACGCATATTAAGTTCCTTCTGATTAAAGATGTGTTGCAGGCTCCTATGATCGGTGAAGATCGTACACTTGGTACCATACAGGTAGTGTCGCCAAATCTTTAATGCAAAAACAACTGCTCCTAGCTCGAGATCGTGGGTTGTATAGTTCTTCTCGTGGATTTTGAGCTGACGAGATGCGTAAGCTATGACCTTGTCCCGTTGCATGAGAACACAACCGAGACCAAGGTTGGAAGCATCACAGCAGACAATGAAATCATTGTTTCCGTCGGGCAATGTGAGAACAGGAGCATTGCAAAGCATGCGCTTGAGGGTTTGAAAGGCAGTCTCTTGTTTAGTTCCCCAAACAAAAGGCTTGTCTTTATGGGTGAGAGAGGTAAGCGGTACAGCGATCTTTGAGAAACCCTCGATAAATCGTCGATAATAGCCCGCTAGCCCGAGAAAAGAACGGACTTCAGATGGATTCTTAGGTGTAACCCAACTCTTGACTGCTTCAATCTTTGCAGGATCGACGTGAATGCCCTGACTGTTGACAATGTGACCCAGAAACTGAACTTTCTCCAACCAAAATTCACACTTGGAGAACTTGGCATAGAGTTGGTTCCCCTGGAGTAACTCGAGAACCAAACGTAGATGTTGCGCGTGTTCGGTCTTCGATTTGGAATAGATCAAGACATCGTCGATGAATACGATGACGAAACGGTCAAGATACGGTTTACACACACGATTCATCAGGTCCATGAAAACCGCTGGTGCGTTGGTTAGACAAAAAGGCATGACAACGAATTCGTAATGGCCATAACGAGTACGAAATGCGGCCTTGGGTATATCCTCCTCTTGAATACGCAGCTGATGATAACCTGAACGTAGATCGATCTTTGAGAAACACGTAGCGCCTTGTAGCTGATCAAACAAATCATCGATGCGAGGTAGAGGATAACGGTTCTTGATAGTCAACCTATTCAATTCCCGGTAGACGATGCACATCCTGAACGACCCATCCTTCTTTTTGACGAAAAGGACTGGCGCGCCCCAAGGAGAGGTGCTCGGGCGAATGAAGCCTTTCTCAAGTAATTCCTGGAGTTGGGTTGAGAGTTCGCGCATTTCCGACGGTGCGAGTTGGTAAGGAGCTTTGGCGATAGGGTTGGCTCCAGGAATGAGGTCAATACGAAAGTCGATATCACGACTTGGCGGTAGTCCGGGAAGATCCTCTGGAAAAACATTAGGAAATTCTCGAACCACAGGAACGTCTTTCACTTCCTTCTTCTCTTTCTTTTCCTTCTCCGCTACTACGATGTTAGCCAGGAAAGCCCTGTATTCCTTATGGAGATACTTGCTGGCTTGTACGCATGACATAAGCTTGAGCCCTCTTGAAGTAGTATCGCCATAAACACATAATAAGTCACCATTTGCGAGCGAAAAACGAATCATCTTGTCGAAGCACACAACTTCAGCATGGTTTTCCCGAAGAAAGTCCATGCCTACTATGACGTCGAAACTTCCGAGTTGCATCAGAATGAGGTCGATTGGGAAGAGGTGATTGTTGAGCTCAAGAGTACAATCACGGATGACAGAATTGACGGCGACGGTTCTTCCGGTAGCGACTTCAACATCAAAAGTCGAGGACAGTTTGGCGCGTTTACGACTAAGGAGTCTCTCAAATTCGAACGACACAAAGCAATTATCGGCTCCGGTATCAAATAAACAGGAATCATAAATACCATTCACAAGGAACGTACCATTGACCACGTTGTTGTTGGCCTGGGCCTGACGCACGTTGAGGTTGAAGGTTCTGGCGCGTGCGGCCTGTTGTTGTTGCTGTTGCTGCTGTTGTTGGGGCTCTTGTTTCACGACCCTGTTTGGGCACATGTTGGCGAAATGGTTCGGGTCGTCGCATGCGAAGCAGGCTCTGGCTTTGACTGCGGGTGCCGGAGGAGCTTGTTGACCCTGTGGGGCAGTGAGTAGAGCTTGATTGGCAGGAGCTTGACGAATACGGCAGTTGGTAGTAAAATGGCCGTACATATTGCAATGAGCACAAAAACGGCATTGAATGGCAGTCGGGTGATGGTAGGTGCAAGTAGGGCAGAGCGGGTGTGGCCCAGTGTATGCACGCTTTGAAGGCGGTGCATTGGCCACAGGCGCCGTTACTTGACGCTGTTGGGCGGGTACAGTTTGAATCGGTGCAGCAGTAATCGCACAGTTCTTGTTGCTGGAGCTGTTCTTTCTCTTGTTCTTCCTCTTGTTGCTTGATGAGGTAGGTTCAGCAGTTGGTGCGGTAGCGGTAGCTTGATGCAGATGCTTTGAAGCCTTATCCCAGACACCAGCCTTAACCCGTTTGTCGTTGATCTCAGCGGCTAGCAGATAAGTTTCCTCGATTGTCGTAGTCTTAGCCGCTTGCACGAAATCAGCAACACAGTCGGGCAGTGCCCGGATGTACTTCTTGATTGTCATGTCGGGAGTCTTGACTTGATCGGGACAGATAATGCTGAGCTGTTTGAAACGAGCAGTGAGACCAGTATTGTCACCATCCTTTTGCTGTATGTGCCAAAATTCATCTTCCAGCTTTTGACGCTCGTGAGGAGGGCAGAATTCCTCTAGCATAACTTCCTTGAGCTCGTCCCACGACAGACCGTAGGCTGCATCGTTCCCTCGCTTGTTCCTCTCGGCCGTCCACCAGTCTAACGCACGGGACTGGAAAACGCCAGTAGCATTCAGAGTACGGAGGTCATCAGGGCAACCACTCTGTCGCAGAGTAACCTCAATGGAATCAAACCAGTGAAATAGTGCAGTGGGACCTCCTTCGCCAGTGAATTCTTTTGGCCCACACGACTTGAATTGCTTGAAACTGAAAGGCCTTGTGGTAGCTTTTGGAGCTTCGGTTCTCGATTCCTCGGATGATTTGCTAGCATTCTCATAAACATCACTCACGGCCTTTGCCACACTCTTGGCAATGATGGAGGCAAGGCGTTTGTCCCTCTTTTCCTGACGAGAGAGTGCATGACGGGATCCAGACGACATTGTCTGCAAGAGACATCGCCACGGAACTCAACACATTGTATTCGAATCTCACCTCACACGTCTACTACTACTAAAGCTC
This sequence comes from Helianthus tuberosus, assembly GCA_030545235.1. Classification (NCBI taxonomy): domain Eukaryota; kingdom Viridiplantae; phylum Streptophyta; class Magnoliopsida; order Asterales; family Asteraceae; genus Helianthus; species Helianthus tuberosus. Next base: position 76,736,851 of record CM060451.1, on the reverse strand, counting down.
AGTAACACGTACCGTGTAACCACGTAGACATATAACCATTCAAAACACAAATTCATTTAATCACATAACCACATATACACTTAGAGCACCATCACGTAAGCACGTAGAGCACATAATCACATAATTCCTAAGTATGTAGAGCAAGGGAGACGGGAAACATATGCGCACTTAATCACTAGAGGCATATAGAGACACGGAGAGTATTCTAACTACCTCTATTATATACCATTCAATGTCTTGCGATTGTTTGGGAACAACGTAGCATAAACGTATACCGTAGCATAAAGTCGTTCATAGTTTCGCGATTTGCCAACGATATGGCATAGAAAAGTAGTGCGAATCGTGCGTGTCGATTGAAGTGAAAGCAAAATCGAGTAAATTCCAAAAATTTAAACACATAAACAGATAAACACACATATAAACTCATAAAATCGATGAATTATCCGAGTCAGCAGCTGCTGGCTCAGAATCGAAACACATACAATCGAGAAATAGATTGTCTGCGGCTAGTAGACTTTGACTAACCAAAGTGGTTCGACTATTCACAAGGACCTGTTACGCACATTTACCCTCCAGGACTGTGCCCTTGCCTTGATTCTTGGGCATTTGGCACGCATCCGTTGGTCTTGTCGCGACCTTAGGTCGTTGGAGTCCGTCGAGACTCTGGTGAGAGTTTTGTAAAATATGCGGAACAAGTCGTCAAGGTTAGGGTTCCACCCCTGGCTTAACAACTTCGTTCCTGTTTTGATAAAATTGAGGAGATTATTCATCAAAATGTGGATTTCACTCCTGATTTGGCATAATTCTCCTCGTTTGTAGTTAAAATGCGAGTTGATTAAGCAACCTTAGTCGAGAGTTTGCGGTTTTCACACCTATTCTCGACCTTATTGCCTGCTCATAGTTGAAAATTCGAGTGCAGAAATAGTGTAGTATAAGCAAAGATAGTGGGAAATAAGTACGTACGGGATTCCTACTAAACGTACTCGAGTCGGTCTGTTGGTTCTTAACTATAGTCTAGGTATCTAAGACTTCGACCCAGACTAGGTCGAGTCTTGCCTAATTCCCTATAGTTATGGCTCTGATACCAATCTGTCACACCCCAACCGATGGCGGAATCATCAGGGCATGGCACTGAGCGAAACAGATTGTCCAGAAGTTTCCATAACAACTATCATTACCATTCAATTTAAATTAACATGTCCCATACCATGTCTCAAATAGTAAACAAATTATTACAGATAAAATCTAGGCAAATATTCTGTTCCGACAACTCAGATTTCAAACATAAATAGTTTATTTATTGGTTTCTAGGACCTCCTTTCCTAGCTTCAATTTCATCACAGCACAACGAGCATCCTAGACCTTTCCTAGCCTCGATTTCACAGTGAGCTAGGCATACAAACAACCTAAACACCTGTCACATACGTTAAAATAAAGTCAATACATAAAATGTAAAGGTGAGCATACAAGTTTGATAATAGCATATAGAGTTCGAATTCATTTACGCATAACCAGCACGTACACATAGTGAAATGAAGCACGTTAGTTATCGACATAGATCCATCGATACCAATGACTGCGGGTTGACTGCCCGAGGCAGTTCGCAATACATGATTACCACCGTAATCCATGCAAGTAAAAGATCCCTAACAACCCCCGTGTGAACGGGTGCTGAGTCCAAACTATAGTACTATCGTTGCTAAGGCAGGTAGACAGCATTCCATGTGTAAACATAACAAACAAGCATTCATAAGCCACGTATAACATGCGTTAATCGGTTAGCGTTCAAATAGTTTGAGTAGTGTTGTAACAACCCGCACTTTTGTGCGTTGTTACTACTCGTTATACTCGTTACGCCTAGCACCGGAGATTCGGATCATAATGTAACCATATCGTATATATATCGCTATTCGAAGGATAATCGCATATTTTTGAAATACAATATCACTATACTACACTATTATCACACTAACACTCACGGAGGCATTGAGTGAGGACCTATTCTACCCTCCTCAGTGGCCGTGATGTGTCGAACGTAAACAATTAACGCTAATAAGGACTCTCGGGTGAGTGCTGTAGCTCCAGTCGTCATGACGATGATGACAATACGAGTAAACGGTACCCCGTCAGTCTTTGTGGCACTACACGAAATAACGTTCACGATGACATCAAGAAAGGACCTATACTACCCTCATTGATGGCCGCGAAACGTCGCTAATAATCGCATACTCGAATCGGAAACCGATTGTTAATTATCGAAACTTTGGATTATGGATACGTAAATACGACCCCTAGTGATATATATATATATATATATATATATATATATATAATAATAACAATATAATGATAATATAAATTAATTATGGACGGTACACACTTCGAAAACTATCAAAACAATAAAAACGGAGAAGTCCAACGCGTCAGGATAGCCATCCGGACGGATGGGCAATCCGGGCCAGAACTCCCTTCTTCTCCTCTATGGCCTATAAATACCATGTCACATCACTTGAACAGTGATGTGACAGCTCCTACGCGACCAAACACGCTCCAAGACCCTTTTCTCTCGATTCCTCGCGATTCTGGTAAGATTTCAACCTAGAAACTTGTACTTCTACAATATACACTCAATTCTACATCGTTCTATCTTTTAAAACTCAATTCTAACCATAAAATCTGTGGATTTGAGGTGTTTTGAGGTGATGTCACTAAGAGTTCTTATGAACTTCAAGTTGGGGTCTCATTTCACTATAAAACGACTCAGATCCGGGTGATTTCCACACGTTTTAATGACAAATCTCACCTGAATCTGTGCGATTTCGAGTTAGCCATGAAGAACCATCAAGAACGACCAGATCTAATGGAACGGGGTGATTCCCGGCCGTTAGAACGGGTCGGGACTGATGAAATTTCAAGTGTTAGTGCGAAATTACACTACCCTAGCAAAAACGAACGTATTCCTTCCGTTAAACACTCGGAAACAGTGTTCAGAGTGCGAAACAGACGTGACATGTCCGCACGGATGACATGTCAGTCCGCACGGATGACACTTGTCCGCACGGGTGACATGTCAGTCCGCACGGATGACACTTGTCTGCACGGATGACATGTCTGTCCGCACGGATGACATGTCAGTCCGCACGGATGACATGTCAGTCCGCACGAGTCAGCAACTAATCCGATCGGATAGTCTGTCATCCGACCGGATGACAGCCATCCGACTCAGGTCCACATGCCATCCGATCGGATGAGCCCATCCGAATGGGTGAGCACCATCTGACCAGATGACTGACTTTTCAATGCTAATCTAGCCTAACCGTACATCGTTTACTATATCCTTCAATGATTAACGCAGACGCACTCGCAACCGACCCAAACAAGTTGTATTCCCGTTAAATACGCACTGTGAGTATACTTGACCCCTTTTTAATCGAATTTTGGGTGTAACATACGTTTCTAACCAATCGAACTTATCAAACGTAATATTCAATCAATCGAATTATCCCTTGCGAATAACTGTTATGCATAGATATACGTGATGCTAGTTGCATATGTGCTAGGGCTTATACTCGCGACGTCCCACCACGACTAGTATAGTACTATTGCGCCCGACGGGGTCTAGTTATGCCATCGTACATTCGAGCATCGAGGACTTAGTTGGTAGTATCAGTTTTGTGAGTATATATGTCGTGTATTACGTTTATGCATATGGAAATTCGCTACACTTTTATCTACTATGCTACTTATCAAACCTGTATACTCGCCAATACTTTTGTATTGACAAATATTTTAACGTATGTTGCGGGATTAGATCGCATACTATAACAAATCAAGCTAGGAAGTCTAGAAACTCAACTAAAATTAGGCCAGACTCGACCTAGTCCGGGTCGACGTCTTAGAAATTGACCTAGTCTATAGTCTAAGTACCAACAGGCCGACTCATACAAACCCGGTGGGGTTTGTATTGGGCTACTTGATACTCTCGATCGAAGTTGCTAAAAGCTACAACTTTGTGTGAACACCGCGTACTACAACTTCACACGAAGAAGCCTTTCCTAAGGCTGAAATACTACTTAGCCTTTCCTAAGGCCGACACAATACACACGTTTTCGAAAATACTCGCATAACGAAACCGAGCGATCCAGTCGAGACCAGGCGTGAAAACCAAGAACTCTCGATAGGATTGCTCACTCAGCGCAATTTTCCAGCACGAGAACCTTTCATCGAGTTAGGAGTGACGTCCACATCTCGACGAAAGTCTCCATTTCGAAATCTAGTGGAACTCACGAATATTATTCGAAGAGCATAACCACAACTAGGAACGAAACTGTTAAGACAGGGGTGAAACCCGTACCTTAATAAGTCGTTCCACTCTCTATAAACTGGTTTTCAAAAGCTCTCACCAAGGACTCGACTATCATGAT